>CM037031.1:100204818-100223374 GCA_020882235.1 Schizaphis graminum | reverse complement strand
TAAATAGGGGGGTTTTCATTTGGGCGAATGACCCAAAATAATATATCGTTTGTGCGAATTTATACATATAATTTGGGCGAAATTTACACGGGGCCCTAATTTATTCAATATATCGTTTGGGCGAGTTGTAAATATAATTTTATAAAAATGAATTTTTAGAGACTTAGGTCTCTCAGCTAACTCTAATTGATATGGTTAAAAATACATTATATTGTTATTATCTTAACTAAATTTTTTTTATTAGCATGGTATCTCATATACTCATTTGTTTAATAAAATTTAGTATATTCTTATATAAATATTATCATAATAATACTGTGTGGGTTCACCTAACCTAACCTGTGAGTGTTAGTATGTGGTTAGTGTGTGTATTTGTGCATGTGTACTTAAAACTAAAGAAAAGGTAACTTATACAAATTGTAATTCAAATTAAAATAGAATGTATAGTCACAGAATATAACAATCAAAATGGGACACTAATAAAAATGTATACAGGCAGCATAGCACGGCGGCTTGAGACGAGTGCTTCACGCCAGTGAATGCGGTCGGCATCCGCGTAAAAGTGGGGTGAACTGTTCGGTGAAACCCGCGACGATGGGTTACAATAAGTGATGGTAAAATGCTATTTTTTTAAATAGCAATAGCTATTGCTATTGCTAATGTAAAATAGCAGTGATAAATAGCTGCTATTGCTATTTTCTTCGATATCACATACATGTGATAATTTTAACGTGGGACGTGGGTTGCTAATAGCAGGACTGCTACTATTAACACCTAAATAACAATATCAGTTTAGTAATAGCAGTTTAGCAATAGCAGTTTAGCAATAGCAGTTTAGCAATAGCAGTAGTACTGTATAGAGCGCGGCGCGATATCATAAATATCAATTCAGGGTAGGCAATAGGGACAAATATCAACAAAACAAAATAGCAGTCACTGCTTTCATAATTTTTGATTAGCAGGCTGCTTTTGCTAATGTAAAATAGCAGTGCTATTTACACTGCTACTGCTATTTCTTACCATCACTTACATCAATTTACAAAAGCAATTATCATATTATATCATTATCTTATTCGATATACATTGATGTAAATATGGGAGGGGTTCATGGGTGGACTTGATTCACATTAAATGAAAATAAATATAAATTGAGAATAAGCAAGTTAATAAAATAATACATGTTGAGGTACTTATTCATAATTTTAATATATTTTCTTGTTTATTAAGGGTGAGGGTGTAGTCCGATAACCCTTTCCCTCTTAATTTCCCTCAACTCTTAATCTAAATTATTATTATTTATTTCTATTTTTATTATAATACGAAATCTGGCGGCAAATCGTGATATTATAAAGTATAAATATTACGTATGCGCGTATACGATAATATCAGAGACATGACTTGAAAAATAATACGAGTCCACACGCATGCACAGATCAATGGTTAAATCAGCTGGCGTAGCGTGTTTTAAAATTTCGCCAACGGGCTGGCGGCAGCCGATAGCGCGTCGTCGTAATCTACAGATTAAATAATACATAATTTACAACGACAAATAATACTAATAATACAATAAATAAGAATAACAATTAGAGCACGTGAGTGGTTAGTGTACGTGAGTAACGAGTGTGTGTCGGTCGGTGGCATACATACGACTAATATGCCGTCGTGGCAACGACACAGGTGATCATTCCAAAATTATTTCTCGGATGAAGTATTAAATAAAATACAACCAGGTGTGTTTGAAAACTCGCCCTTCATATTATTTGTATATAAACGCTCTATAATAATTTTCGTTGTAAGATAATCTGATAGTAAACAATAACAAATCTAATCCTAATTAAATTTGCAGAACTAAAAGATACTACAAACCCGCCGGTTACAACATATTGTGATTTTGTTTGTGGTAATGATGTTAATACAGGCAAAAGTAATTTTATAACTATAAAAGATGGACTACTAATATACTAGGATCAGTATTAAATGTATTTAATAAATATTAGTATTTTTATTTAAAAAATAATTAAAAATAGTTTATTTTATTATTTTAAATTTTCATTTATGATCTATTAACAATGTCTATATTATTCAATCAAGCAAATATAAATGTAATAATACAATTAATTTAAGAAAAAGTTTGTAAAAATACAATATAATAATGATAATAAAATATGTTGATGAATATTTAGATTAATGTTATACTTGTAGAATTAAAAATAAAAACAGAAATGGGAATAAATATTTTTTACACAAAACTTGTTTCTACCAAAATAAATTCTGTTTTTTTTATGTAATTTTAAATTAAATTAATAACGGGAAATTTCATAATATTGTTGTATTATTTTTCATCGATAAACCAGAAGAAAATGGCGAATCAATGAAAAAAAATAATCAGTCTCTCTGGAAAAGAATCATTAGATTATAATATTACAGTAAAACTTATCTTCTAATAATTAAAGCATTATTTGTATGTATTTGTGAAACCAAAATATGTACATAAATATGTGCTAAAAAACTCAAAATATGTATTATACTAATATGATTAGTAAAATTATTTAAAAAAATGTATTAAAAATTATAAAATATAAATAAAAAAAGCAGGTAAGTGAGTATCGCTCTGCTGTACATTAGGGAGTGGGGTGGACCTCGGACTAGGGTAGGTTAAATTTGAATGCAATGATAGGTATCATTGTATAAGAAAAACGATTCTGAACGGAGATGATTTGTCAGTCTGGGATATATTATATTTAAATATTGTCATATATTGTGCTATTTTTATCTTACTTTCACAATTTTAAAAGTTGTCATAACTCATAAGTAACATTAAAGAAGTTAATTTAAAGTTTGATTTAATATTTTGACACACTTTCATTAATCACGATCTATAATACAATAATGTGTACTTTGTTCTTGTTCATTAAAATATTTTTCATAGTATGACAAAAAAATAATTTTACATCATCCTTCACTTTTAGATTCTGAACGAAGTGATGAATGTATTGCTTTTACTATGATGTGTGTTTTTTTTTTTTTTTTTTTTTGTGTCTGACGACAACATTTGGAGCAGTAATAGTGCTCCGATTTTTGACTTCAGCCCCTCTTTGAATAGGAAATTGAATCTAGTTGGTACTTTAGGGGGATCAAAATTAAAATTTTCAAATAGTTTTCAAAAAAATCGAGAAAAACAAAAAAAAAATGACAGAAAAATGGAAATTTTACGGAAAAACCACTTTTCGACAAAATCGATTTTTTGATTTTGCTGTAACTCAAAAACGAATTATTGTAAATACTTGAAATTTTCACCAAATGTTTATATTATAGTTATCTCTTTACAGTTAATTTTTCAAAATATTTTGACCATTTTTAAGCTACTAATAGACAATTGAAATTTTCGACTTTTCTAAGTTTTTTTTTCTTCAAATGCCGATAAAAATTTTTTGGGTGGCCAGAAAATCTTGAAAATTTAATACAAGGTTTCTTATAAGTTGTTCTTAAAGTGATAAAAAAAAAATCCGAAATCGTTAGTCACAATTTTTTTTTATAAGTGTTTAAAGTTCGAATTTATACGAAATATGTCAAAATTTAAATTAAATTTCATACGCTCATAATGCGAATGTTGGCCATAGTAACCATAGTAACATAATATAAAAACTATACTATTTGTTTCAAAATAGAATATTTGACAATATTTAAATATAATATATCCTAAACTGACAAATAATTTTCGTTCAGAATCGTTTTTCGTAATAAACTATAGAACTACCACCTAAACACCTTATACCACCCAACTTTGACGGTTAAATAAAAAATAATAATGTTAATATTAAAATACATAAACAAATAGCACTACTATTTTATATATAAAATAATATAAAATATTATTATTATTATATTATTATATTATTAAATTTTGAAGAAAAAAATAATAGATAAAGCCAACACTTTTTGAAATAATCACCCTTTAATAGCAGTTATAATCATACGAGCGAATTTCATCTAGGTATGCTACAGAAAACAAATAAATTATTTATTTATTTATTTTATTTTTTATGAGTTGCAAACAGTTTAAAATTAATAGCACGTTTCAAAATTAAATAACAAGTCAACTATAAAATAGATAACCATAATATTAAAGATAATATTCTATGCTATCATATAATGTTTAATAATAAAAAGATAAAAATATTACATGAACAAGCATCTGAAATAAAAAAAGCATTACTATTAATAATTAACATAATATAATAAATTACTCATGTGACCTTATACTCTAAAAATAAATCAACTATCGTTTTGTTTATTTTCTATACATTTTTTCAATTTTATAAAATTATACTGATTAAATTCTACAACAACATAAACATAAATTATTTAAACTATTGTTGTTGCTTGACTAAATAAATATTATTTATTATATACAAATATACAATTCATTATAACTCATTAATAAACTACAGCTGTATATTAAAAAAGTAAATTGTTTAAGTTTTGTGCAATACTATAACAATAAAAAAATGATATAAAATTAAAGAGATGGTATAATTTGTATGTGAAAGTTACTAATAAAATTCAATAATTAGTTTTAAATTCTAAATTAATTATAATAAACTCTACAAATAGGTATATATGCATATCAGTACAAAAAAAAAATTAAAATTACATAATAATACATTTTATTATAACCTTACTTTCACAAGCACTTTCAGAATAAGCTGGGATAATCGAAACTGCAAGAATTGTAACCATAAAAGATATTAAATTAAACTTGAAAAAAATCATTTTGGTTATACGGAATAAACAAGAATCAAAATTGAATGTCCACTGTGAATAATCAATATCAAATTGAAAACAAAACAATAATATTATCGAACTCCTAGTATTCAACTCCTTTTATAATGACTCAGACTAGACCTCTTTGAAACATTCTTCAAAAAAGAATAAACAATACTCAAAATATGTAGTTTTAACTGTAAAAACATCATATACCATAAATATATATATGTATAATATTATGTATTTAAATTATTCTGGATAGGCAATAAATTATTATTATTATAATAGTATTAGTTACTATATATCATATTACAAAAATGTTTAAATGATAAATTACAAATGATATCCAAAAAATAGTTGTGGTTCAACAAATATACTCAATGAGACAGAGGTAAGACATAAAGATTTAATATGATAAATTATAATAAGTACACAATTAATGGAAGCCATAATCTAATATGAAACGACACAAAATATAAATACCGATATGTATTGTATGTTCTTGTAACACATGTGCTAACAATATTATGTTTATTTAGCTATGTACTATGTAATACCTAATCAAAACTAGGTTAAGATAAGATATAATATAGATGTATGAATAGTTACAATAATAATTGTTAAAGTACTAGAACAAGTATTCTCTGTATCTCGAATTTTCTTATTCAAATTTAGTACAATATTGAATATACATTATACAACCTATAATGCGATGAGAAAACCTATGCATATCACGTACTAGAAATATAATATTAGGTATCACCTCGATTGTTTTTTACAGTCTTGATACGTTAATGCCCAACTCTCGTAGTTGAGCATCGGTAACACGAACCTTGATATTGGATGCAATGCGAGTATGGGAGATTAAATTAAACCATTCTGCTTTAGAAAAAAACGAATCAAGATCAACGTAGGTAATGAATGAATGAACAAAAAAAATAAATTAAATGTACTCTATTCTTTTAAAAGTGGTAACTTTTAAGAAGGTATTAAATGTAAATTTGAATTTTTTTTTTATTATACATGTATGGATAACCACCAATATGTCATTGGAAAAAAAATCCATAGACACATACATACTACATAGGATTATTGAAAAGTGAAGAGTTTTTACTAAAATTATAATACATACATTTTTTTCACCATAAACACTAAATTACGAAAATTTAACGGAGTATCATGTTGACACTATCAATACATTTCAAAAGAAAACTGCTGTGATACGTCAAAATATCCTTACAAAAATATTCCATGACAAAATATCTCGCGTAAAAATTTCCCGATTAAAACTAAAAATGTTGACCTTTATTATAAAAGTTGCGATTAGAAGTAATAATCGCACTTTATCTAAATTCTTAAGTGTTATTTGTTATTTTGATGATAGTATAGAGTTTCATACTGTTATTTAATTTCATTACCTACAAAGCGTGTCGTGAGAATTTAACATTTCTTATTTTCTTTTATTATTTTCTTTCTTTTTTAAATTCTGAACGAAGTGATGAATGTATTGCTTTTACTATGATGTGTGTTTTTTTTTTTTTTTTTTTGTGTCTGACGACAACATTTGGAGCAGTAATAATGCTCCGATTTTTGACTTCAGCCCCTCTTTGAATAGGGAATTGAATCTAGTTGGTACTTTAGGGGGGTCAAAATTAAAATTTTCTAATAGTTTTCAAAAAAATCGAGAAAAACAAAAAAAAAATGACAGAAAAATGGAAATTTTACGGAAAAACCACTTTTCGACAAAATCGATTTTTTGATTTTGCTGTAACTCAAAAACGAATTATTGTAAATACTTGAAATTTTCACCAAATGTTTATATTATAGCTATCTCTTTACAGTTAATTTTTCAAAATATTTTGACCATTTTTAAGCTACTAATAGACAATTGAAATTTTCGACTTTTCTAAGTTTTTTTTTCTTCAAATGCCGATAAAAATTTTTTGGGTGGCCAGAAAATCTTGAAAATTTAATACAAGGTTTCTTATAAGTTGTTCTTAAAGTGATAAAAAAAAAATCCGAAATCGTTAGTCACAATTTTTTTTTATAAGTGTTTAAAGTTCGAATTTATACGAAATATGTCAAAATTTAAATTAAATTTCATACGCTCATAATGCGAATGTTGGCCATAGTAACCATAGTAACATAATATAAAAACTATACTATTTGTTTCAAAATAGAATATTTGACAATATTTAAATATAATATATCCTAAACTGACAAATCATTTTCGTTCAGAATCGTTTTTCGTATACAATGATACCTATCATTGCATTCAAATTTAACCTTCCATAGTCTGAGGTCCACCCCACCCCCTAATATACAGCAGAGCGATACCCACTTACCCGCTTTTTTTTTTTTTTTATTTATTGATACGGCTTCAACATTAAAGTCATTAGCCAAAACATGTTTACAAGTTATTTACATCTTAATATTTAAATAAAGGAAATACAGTATAGTACAGGTATATGGTGTTAATGATATATGCAACAGTAATATAAAAATTATTTAGATTCTATTATATAGATTAGTTATTTTAAGGAATGTTATTAAATAGTTAAAATTGTCTATACTTAAAATATCTCTTAATGTTAGGTGTGGAAAAATTTTTCTTTGTTCTGTTAGATTAGGGCATTCTAGGAGTAGGTGTGATGTGGAAATCGGGGCGTTGTTGCAGAGTTCGCAGTTTGGTCTCGGTTCTCTTTTCATTAAGTGGATGTGAGTGATGTTGGTGTGTCCAATTTTCATCCGTGTCCATATCACTTGTTGTCTTCTCGTACTTGAGGGGGGGTTCGGATTAGGTATCAGAAAAGGTTTTATTTGGTATAGTTTGTTGTTCAATTCCTGGTCCCAGAGTCGTTGGTGGATCATTTTGCTACTTTTTAAGGCATTTCGGGCACTGTCCTTGAGAGACGAAAGGTCTATTTTGGGAATATTGATGTTGGTGGAGGCTTCTTTGGCTGCTATATCAGCTTTTTCATTTCCTGGAATGTTTTTGTGGGCAGGGATCCACATGAAGGTTACTGAATGGGGAGTAAGAGAAGATGCTCTTTCTTGTATGTTTTTTATTATTTCATTTGATGTCCCTTGGTTTTGTATTGCTAGGATAGAATTAAGGGAATCGCTGGCTATTAAGAAGGACTTTGTATTTTTCCAATTTTGTTCAGTTAGGTCTATGGCTTTCAGGATCGCTAGTGCCTCAATGGTGAAAATAGAATTAATCTCCAGTGAAGAGAACTTAAAGGTTTCTTCATCTGTAATTATAGCTAGTCCTGTTTTGATGTTGGATTTTGATCCATCGGTGTATATAATTTTATGATCACAGAAATTCTTAAGTATAATGTTTAGCCTCAAACGGTTTTAGATTCTGAACGGAGTGATGAATGTATTGATTTTACAATGATGTGTGTTTTTTTATTTTTTTTTTTTTTTTTTTTTTTTTTTTTTTTTTTTTTTTTGTGTCTGTCGACAACATTTGGGGCAGTAAAAATGCTTCGATTTTCAACTTCTGCCCCTCTTTGAAAAGGAAATCGGATCTAGTTGGTACTTTGGGGGGTCAAAAGTTAAAAATTTTCAATATTTTTTAAATGAGTCGGGAAAAACCTTAAAAAAATGACGGAAAAAACGGGATTTTTTACGCACAACCAGTTTTCGTCAAAATCAAATTTTTATTTTCCTATAACTCAAAAACTACTTGATGTAAATACTTGAAATTTTCACAAAATGTTTATATTAGCGTTCTCAATACACAGTTCAATTTTTAAAGAATTTTGACTTTTTTTAAGCTATTTATAGGCAATTGAAATTTTTAATTTTTTTTAGTATTTTTTTTTTAAATAACGATAAAAATTTTTTGGCCGGCCAAAAAATCTTGAAAATTTAATACAAGGTTTCTTATAAGTTTTTTTTAAAGTGAAAAAAAAAAATCCGAAATCGTTAGTCACAATTTTTTTTTATAAGTGCTTAAAGTTCGAATTTATACGAAATATGTCAAAATTGCGAAAATTGGCAAGTAATTTTGTGGTTGAAAATTCGTAAAATTTTTTTCTTTTATAACTAAGTTTTGAAAATTTGATACAAGGTTCTCCATACATTTTTCTTCAATTATCTGTAAAAAAAACTCTACTGGACTAAAACAAAAAATTTTTATGAGTGTTTGAAATTTAAATTTTTACAATACCGCGTTAAATAACGGTTTAGCCTCAAACGATTTTTGTTATTTGTTGTTATTCAAACAGTATAAGTCGTAAATACTTGAAAATTTTACCAGTTATTTAGATTGTCATTTTTTTTACGTGGTTTGATTTTCAAAATATTTTGACTTTTTTTGAGCTATTTATAGGCATTTGAAATAATCAATTTTTTTTATAAATGTTGATAAAAAAAATTTATCTGGGACAAATTACTTGTAAATTTAATTGAAAGGTCCACATAACTTGTTCTAACTCTCATTCAAAAATTATAAAAATACATAGGCACAATTTTTTTTTATTAGCATTTGAAGTTCAAATATTGACAAAAATTCGTCAAAATTATGAATATTTTTCACTATTTGGTAGTTAAAAATTTATAAATATTTTTCTATCAAAAGCTAAGAATTGAAAATTTAATACTATGCTGTCCATAAGTTAAGCTTAGAATAATTATAAAAAAGTTTGAGGATTGTTCAATTTAAAAAATTTTACGAGTGTTTAAAGTTTTAATTTTAATTTGAAATCAAAAATACACGTGTAAAATAACGTTTTACTAATAAATAATTTTCGATTTTTGTTATTTTTAAAAAATTACTAAACGTAAGATCTTGAAACTTTTACTTAAATGTTTGAATTAGTTTCAAAATAGAATGTATGACAATATTTAAATATAATATATCCTAGACTGACAAATCATCTCCATTCAGAATCGTTTTTCGTATACAATGATACCTATCATTGCATTCAAATTAAACCTACCATAGTCCGAGGTCCACCCCACCCCCTAATGTACAGCAGAGCGATACTCACTTACCCGCTTTTTTTTGTGCATGAACTTCAAGGCCCTATTTATGATAGGTTAAATTACTAATAAGTAAAGCCCTGCTGTAACATGCTGCTTCGCAACCTATTTTTCAATACTTCCACATTGAGGAAAAACTTCGTTTGCATGTCGCAGAACTTACAAGAGGTATGGTTAATGCGACCTTTAAAAATACTTCTTTATATACGAATCATCGTAAATACTTGAAGTTTTCACTAAATGTTTATATTAGCGTTATCTATTTACGATTAAATTTTAAAAATATTTAGAATTTATTTAAATTATTTATAAACCATTGAAATTTTCGATTTTTCTACAATTGTTTTTCTTGAAATTCCGATAAAAAAAAAGTTTGGCTTTCCAAAAAATCTTTAAAATTTAATACAAGTTTTACAAGTTGTACTTGTTGTAGTAAAAAAAAATCAAAGATCGTTAGTCACAATTTTTGTTTATAAGCATTTAAATGTCAAATGTTTACGAAATATATCAAAATCACGAAAATTCGCAAGGATTTTTGAAGTTGAAAATTCATTAAATTTTTACACCTGATTTATACCTAAGATTAAGAAAGCCAATACAAGATTATCCATAAGTTTTCATTCAAGTAACTTAAAAAAAAATTCCAGCGTCAATACAGAAAAAAATATATGAGCGTATGAAATTTAATTTTTTACGAAATCGCGTAAAATAACGATATATTTAATATTACAATTTAAATATGGGTAATAATAATATAATATATATTATATCCTACTGATTATCATTGACTGACAATCATCTCTGTTTAGAATCCTTTTTCGTATACAATGATACCTGTCATTACCATCAAATTTAACACATTCATTATACCTAATGACCAGTGACCTACTCTTCAACTCTAGTGTACAGTAGTGGGATATCCTGCACTTGCCCACCTTTTTTTTAGAATGAAAAAGTTTAAATAAGTAAATAATTTTTATTTTCAGAATGAAAAAAAGTTCTGCACGTAGTTAAAAAACTATATCATAGTTTTGTATTATTTACTTAACTAATAATTGTGGTAGGTATAAACAAATATCAAGTTAAGTCATTTACTTTGGTTCCACGACAAAATATTCCCAAACATAAATTATCCCGCAAAAATATTCCATGACATAATATCCTCCGTAAATATTAATTCAAAATTTAAACTTTTTTATACATGTTACATGGATACTAATACATTAATAGAATAGAAAAAAAAATTCGTCAAAAATTAGATACTTATTTATTTATTTATTTATTCAGCAAAAAACAATTTTAATTATATAATTACAATTATATCTGATACACAAGGCTGGGTATTAACGAGTTAAAAAGTTAAAGTTAAGTTACTTTTAACTAATTTACTTAACGAGTTACTTTTTTTTTAAGAAGTAACTTCTATCTTAACGAGTTACTTTATTTTTAAAGTAACTTCTAACATAACGCGTTAATTTATTTTATAGTCACGTTAAGTTATTTTTTTTTCTTTGTACGAACCCCAAAGATTTATTATAGCATTTTGTGTAATAAAAAAAAATAATAATAACAATAATTATTGTGTTAAATATAAATTATTCTGCTATATAATATTATCATGCAGGTATCGAATATTCTAAATAGTAAATATTATAGACTGTCAAAGTGTTCTGCACTATAAATAACGTATTTAAATACAAGTAGAGGCCTACCATTGATTAAATATACTATAATAATATTATTATAGTTACTGTATATTTAAACAATGCTAATAGTTAATGGAACTTACAAAATGTCAAAATATACGAAACGACTTATGAGAAATAAAGAATAATATTTTATATTATTCCTTATTCACAGAATATGAATATACTATATATTATGTCTAGAATCTAGATATTAAAGATTAGTGCCATGCGGGTAATTATTATTTAGAAAAGAAAAACATATATTATCCAAACCCAATATCCCATATTATACGTTTGTAAGCTGTCAGTTTTAATTAAAATTTGTTGTTTGTATATTTTATATTCATTCATTGAATAATCGAGGTGTAAATGGTGTAATTATAAGTTTTATTAGAAAACTTATGTTTAACTAAGTTAAGTTACTTTTTTTTTCCAACTAACTTGTAACTTTAACGAGTTAATTAACAAAGGAAAGTAACTTTTAACTTTAAACTTAACTTTTTTTTTTTTTTTTTTTTTCAGTTTTGAACCGACGACGCCGCGGGAATTGCTTTCGCATTACTGCCGCAGCGCCGCCATCGTTTATTGAAATAACAAAAATTTTATACATACGGGGGAGGTAGACGGGACAATTCCCCGACTTACCCCCCCTTACATGACAGTTTATACAATTATATCTACATTTCATTTTGGGTGTGGTTGTTCTGATCCTGGTCTTAGCGGGCCGACCGGAGTCCGCCGCCCTTGGATACTCGTGCTTGTGGTCTTGACGGGCCGACCGAAGTCCGCTGCCCTGGAGTGCCCGTTCGTCCTGCGATGCAGTGATCACCTTACCCTCCCGTGGTGTCACAGGGGGGTGGGGATGAAGGAACGGTGGTCGGTGACACCTCCGACGTGTCGCTGTTGCGACTGCGGAGAGCGTCTTCGGTCCGTCCTTCATCGCTGTTCGTCCCGTTCGTCTTCCTCCTTTTCGGCCATGATCGATTCGACCATGGTGATAAATTCCCGGCGGTTCGTTCTCGCCTGATCGAGTATTCTGTTTCGCGCCGCCAGGTCGTCTGGCAACTCGTCGTTGCGGGGGCCGCAGAGAATTTCCTCAACGTCAACGGCGTGGGGGGGTCGGCGGAGAAGCCTGGCCATAGTGGAGCGCTCATCTGCCCACCTCGGGCAGACGAACAGCGTGTGTTCGGCGGTGTCGTCTGTGTGCATGCAGTAGGTGCAGTAGCTGTCGTCTGCCCGGTTGAATCTAGCGAGGTAGCTCCTGAAGCAGCCGTGAGCTGTGAGTACCTGGGTGAGGTGGAAAGTGAGGTCCATTGGCGGTTTAGTCAGCCATCGTGCTATGTCGGGTAGGAGTCGGTGGGTCCATCTCCGCCCTACCGCGCCAGGTGTGATGGCTGCGCGGTCCCATCTAGATTGCCAGGACTTGACTGATATCTTCCTCTCCTGGAGCTTCACTTTAAACTTAACTTACATTTTTCCAAATTAACTTAACTTAACGAGTTAAAAAAAAATAGTTAACTTGCCCAGCCTTGCTGATACATATACCAACTGAGCTATAAGATCGTATATGATAGAAGGAGCTCAACGATATTATAATTCGTTTAAAGTAAAATACTTACACAAATAAATTATGATATAAATAAATAAAAATTAAAAATTAAAAAAAAAGCGGGTAAGTGAGTATCGCTCTGCTGTACATTAGGGGGTGGGGTGGACCTCGGATAAAGACAGGTTAAATTTAAATGCAATGTAGGTATCATTGTATACGAAAAACGATTCTGAACGGAAATGATTTGTCAGTCTAGGATATATTACATTTAAATATTATCATATATTCTATTTTGAAACAAATTCAAACATTTAAGTATAAACGTTTCAAGATCTTACGTGAAGTAATTTTTTAAAATTAACAAAAATCGAAAATTATTTATTAGTAAAACATTATTTTGCACGTCGTGTGTTTTTGATTTCAAATTAAAATTAAAACTTTAAACACTCTTACAATTTTTTAAATTGAATAATCCTCAAACTTTTTTAAAATTATTCTAAGCTTAACTTATGGACAGCATAGTATTAAAATTTCAATTCTTAGCTTTTGATAGTAAAATATTTATAAATTTTAAACTACCAAATAGTGAAAAATATTGATGATTTTGACGAATTTTTGTCAATATTTGAACTTCAAATGCTAATAAAAAAAAATGGTGCATTTGTATTTTTATAATTTTTGAATGAGAGTTAGAAAAAGTTATATGGACCCTTCAATTAAATTTTCAAGTAATTTGTCCCAGCTAAATTTTTTTTATCAACATTTATAAAAAATAAATAAAAAAATATTGATTATTTCAAATGCCTATAAATAGCTCAAAAAATGTCAAAATATTTTGAAAATCAAATCACGTAAAGAAAATATCAATATTAATAACTAGTAAAATTTTCAAGTATTTACGACTTATACTACTTGAATAACAACAAATATCAAAAACTGTTTGAGGCAAACCGTTATTTAACGCGGTTTTGTAAAAATTTAAATTTCAATCACTAATAAAATTTTTTTGTCTTAGTCCGGTAGAGTTTTTTTTGCAGATAGTTGAAGAAAAATTTATGGAGAACCTTGTACCAAATTTTCAAATCTTAGTTATAAAATAAAAAATTTTGTATAAATTCGAATTTTAAGCACTTATAAAAAAAAATTGTGATAAAGATTTCGGATTTTTTTTTATCACTTTAAAAAAAACTTATAAGAAACCTTGTATTAAATTTTCAAGATTTTCTGGCTGGTCAAAAATATTTTTTCGTTATTTAAAAAAAAAATACTAAAAAAAATTAAAAATTTCAATTGTCTATAAATAGCTTATTGTCTATAAAAATTCTTTGAAAATTTAACTGTATATGGAGAACGCTAATGTTAACATTTTGTGAAAATTTCAAGTGTTTACATCGATTAGTTTTTTAGTTATAGCAAAATAAAAAATTCGATTTTGTCGAAAACTGGTTTTGCGTAAAAATTCCCGTTTTCTGTCATTTTTTTTTTGTTTTTCTCGATTTTTTTTTAAAATTGGAAAAAATTTACTTTTCACCTAATTAATGCACCAAGGATATCCACTTTGCCATCGGAAACCACCCCCAAAGTTTGAAATTGAAGCATTATTTCGACTAGTTATGCTGTACACAGACACAAAATCACAAAAAAACACACATCATTGTAAAATCAATACATTCATCACTCCGTTCAGAATCTAAAACAAACTTATAAAAATAGAAAATTGCAATTGTCAATGAATAGTTTACCAAAAGTCTAAATATTTTGAAAATTTAATCGTAAATATGTATATATATAATATAAACGTGTGGTGAACATTTAAAGTATTTACAATGATTGGTTTTTGAGTTACAGCAAAATAAGAAAATCGATTTTTCCGAAAACTGATGATGCGTAAAAATTCCCGTTTTTTCGTTAACTTTTACGGGGTTTCCCGACGTCTTTGAAAACTTCTGAAATGTTTTCACCCAAAGTACCAATTAGATTCATGTTCCTGTTCAAAAAGGGGCTGAAGTCAACAAACAAAGCACTATGACTACTCCAAAACGAGATGACACAAAGAAAAGATGAAAACATATATCATAATAAAATCAATACATTCATTCATCGCTCCGTTCAGAATCTATATAAATGTCCGATATCATTTATTAATTTAATCTTATTATGTCGTAGTGATTTAGATAATACTCATAATATAGTGGCTAATGTGTAATCTAAAAAAAGTCATATGACAATTTTATTAATTTATTTATCTAGACGAAATTAATATGAAACCAACAATGTACGACGAGAATACGTGCAAAACTATTGATTTCGGAGAAAAATTGAATTCAATAAAATAATGGTAGAATAAAATATGATTTCAACAGTTTATGATAAATACGACGCGGCATATGTATACTTAACGATACAGACCGATAAACCGTCTCTGCTGACAATGGATTTCAGGGTAGGTATAGAAATATGTTACACTACCGAGTTCATATTTTGCCCATTTAATAAACTAACCCGATTGATACCTATTGTGCAGTAGAGTTATAACAACTTGACTGCAGTATTGATTTTTCATTTCTTTAACAAAATCGTAACAGTTCCCATTTATCCTCCTATAGAATTCGAGTTTCCCGCTGTAGCGATAAATGAGGCGATTTTAAAATGATGTGTACTTTTTTACGCCCGTGTACACTTTAAGTGTTCGTTAAAATGTTTCGATTTTTAACCTAACGCGTACGCTTTTCATCTATCATTTATTCCCACGCGACAAAGGGTTATTCTTTTACGCGATCCCCGCGTACTCGGCACGTGGCGTTTTTCACGCATAATATCACCAATAGATACACGGCGATTTTGAAAATTTCTGATTATTTCGCAACCAACTTGGGCGACAGTGCCGTAACGACGACGGATGGCGGTGAAACGCATCGTACGTCTTGAATCATATCGGAGTTACGAGTTACAACACGTTTCGTCTTTGGTCCTTGTTTGGGGTGTGGGTGGGAGGGTGAACATTTTTTTTAAAATTTGTTTTGCGAATGCCGGTGTGTAATCTTGTGTTAACGCCACGGAACACGTCAGTCGGTCGGTTACCGACACAACGAACGTATATTACCGCCGTGTATCGTATGTTCTAGTAACACATGTGCTACAATGTAATGTTTATTTAGCTGTGTATTACTCAAAACTAGGTTAAGATAAGATATAATATGGATGTATGAATAGTTACAAAAATAATTGTTAAAGTACTATAACAAGTATTCTCTGTATCGCGAATTCTCTCATCCGAATTTAGTACATACATCCTATAATGCGATGAGAAAACCTGTACATATCACATAATACTAGAAATATATTATTAGGTATCATCTCGATCGTTCTTTTACATATGTCTTGATTCGTCAAGGCCCAACCCTCGTAGTTGAGCATCGGTAACACTAACCTCGACATTGATGGCATGGGCGTTCTCACGTTTTCAACCACCCCCATAGAAAAATCCTGAGAACGCCCCTGATTGAAGGCAATACAAGTATGGCAGATTATAATGCTACGTGCTCTGATACATAATAACGATATTGCGAGGTAGCCTTGAGTATTAGGATAACGATTACCAATATTATATTACAATAATAAAACACGCAATAACTATAATAAAAAATATTACTGTATAAATATATTAATGTTTAAGTAATTTACATAATATTTTATCTTAGCTCTCTTTATAAAAAATTACTAAAATACAAGATTACTTTATAATTTTAGATTCTGAACGGAGTGATGAATGTATTGATTTTACAATGATGTGTGTTTTTTTTTTTTTTGTTTTTGTGTCTGTGTACAGCATAACTAGTCGAAATAATGCTTCAATTTCAAACTTTGGGGGTGGTTTCCGATGGCAAATTGGATATCCTTGGTGCATTATACAAGTGAAAAGTAAACATTTTCCAGCAGTTTTCAAAAAAATCGAGAAAAACAAAAAAAAAATGACAGAAAAAACGGGAATTTTTACGCAAAACCAGTTTTCGACAAAATCGAATTTTTTATTTTGGTATAACTCAAAAACTAATCGATGTAAACACTTGAAATTTTCACCAAATCTTTATATTAGCGTTCTCCATTCACAGTTAAATTTTCAAAGAATTTTGAACTATTTATAGACAATTGAAATTTTCGACTTTTCTAAGTTTTTTTTCTTCAAATGTCTATAAAAAATTTTTGGCCGGCCAGAAAATCTTGAAAATTTAATACAAGGTTTCTTATGATTTGTTCTTAAAGTGATAAAAAAAAATCCGAAATCGTTAGTCCCATTTTTTTTTTTATAAGTTCGAATTTATACGAAATATGTCAAAATTGCGAAAATTGGCAAGTAATTTTGTGGTTGAAAAATCGTAAAATTTTTTTCTTTTATAACTAAGTATTGAAAATTTGTTACAAGGTTTTCCATACATTTTTCTTTAAATATCTGAAAAAAAACTCTATCAGATTCAGACAAAAATTTTTTATGAGTGTTTGAAATTTAAATTTTTACAAAACCGCGTTAAATAACGGTTTAGCCTCAAACGAATTTTGATATTTGTTGTTATTCAAATAGTATAAGTCGTAAATACTTGAAAATTTTACCAGTTATTAAGATTGCAATTTTCTTTACCTTATTTGATTTTCAAAACATTTTGACTTTTTTTGAGCTATTTATAGACAATTGAAATTTTCGATTTTTTTTTATTTTTTTTATATAAATGTTGATAAAAAAAATTTAGCTGGAACAAATTACTTGAAAATTTAATTGAAGGGTCCACATAACTTTTTCTAACTCTCATTCAAAAATTATAAAAATATATAGGCACAATTTTTTTTTATTAGCATTTGAAGTTCAAATATTGACAAAAATTCGTCAAAATCATGAATATTTTATTTGGTAGTTAAAAATTTATAAATATTTTTCTATCTAAAGCTAAGAATTGAAATTTTAATACTATGCTGTCCATAAGTTAAGCTTAGAATAATTTTAAAAAAGTTTGAGGATTATTCAATTTAAAAATTTTACGAGTGTTTAAAGTTTTAATTTTAATTTGAAATCAAAAATACACGTCTAAAATAACGTTTTACTAATAAATAATTTTCGATTTTTTTATAATATATCCTAGACTGACAAATCATCTCCGTTCAGAATCGTTTTTCGTATGCAATGATACCCATTCAAATTTAACCTACCCTAGTCCGAGGTCCATCCCACTCCCTAATGTACAGCAGAGCGATACTCACTTACCCGCTTTTTTTTTATTACATTACTCAATGCAAATGTATTTCAAATGATCTAGATAGACTCATTTAAAAAATTTTCGTTCTTTTGTTTTTTAATAAGTATGATTAAAAAAGCGGGTAAGTGAGTATCGCTCTGCTGTACATTAGGGGGTGGGGTGGACCTCGGACTATGGTAGGTTTAATTTGAATGCAATGATAGGTATCATTGTATACGAAAAACGATTCTGAACGGAGGTAAATTCGAAAAAAACTGTAATTTCAATAATTATTCATAAATAGCTTAAAATATAAAATATTGCGCATCAGG
>CM037031.1:99870159-100204795 GCA_020882235.1 Schizaphis graminum | reverse complement strand
AAAGTAATAATATGATAATTTTAAATTTTTCAGAATTAGGTATCTAACGAAACTGTTAATAGTTCTATGTCGATTGTTAAAGAAATCTTATCTGACCTTATTCTAAATTTAAGTATTGTTCAAACTAAGCGTACAGGCAAAAATCGTTATACCGAGCGACCGTTATTAATTGAATTTGATAATGCTTCCATTGCAAAATTATTGCAATTTTATTATGTTTAATAATAAAATAGGAGGTTTGGAAACGAAAATTAAATTTTCATGTCGTGCGTAAAAATAATTTCAAATTTAATTGGTCAGCAAGAAGTGATTGTAAAGATTTCGAGGGAGTGAAAAGAGGTAACAGTATAACGTTGCCTGATGCGCAATAACACATGCCGGCCGTTTCATCGCAAAATTTTAACGCCTAACAATATTCACATATTTTGTCAATTGCACCAATGGACATTTTTAAATAGGTTAAATAATTTATATCTAGTATATTATATATTTATATCATTTGAACGCAAGACGAACAAATCTCTCTTGTTCTTGTGCTCTAAATGTATCAATCTACTGTATCTAGCGTTTACGGGCTATCCTTATTTTTGACATTAGTATTTAGTTGTCACAGATATTCATAACGTTGTTCTGGAGGTTCTGACTCTCTGCTGTTTTGATTCTATTATCTGCGTATTATGTTCCTGCGATTTGTTCTGCCGATTAGTGACTTTTTGCAACACGTCACTGTTACACTGATTGTTGTGATTAGTTTTTTTTAGCAGCATTTTACTGAAAATAATAATTAGAAATAGTTGAAATAAAATAGGAAAGATAGAATAATAAGCATGGAAGCAACTTTTTAGATTGATTGTTCGTTTTTAATATATTATATTATTAATATTTATTATTTTTATACTTACAATTGTTGGTATTGCTGTCACATTCAGAAATTCATTTTATTGAAATCTTTTGCTTACTTTAAAATAAAACCAATATCAATTTCAATAACAATTTGGGGAAAATTAATAAATAATTGCATTAAATATTTCAAATCAATTAATTATAATAATAAAAAATACGATTGAGATAATTAATCGTAATAAAAACTATCCTATATTATAATAGAAACTTTATTACACACATTGATAACAATTTCATCAAAGTCGGTTGAATAGTTTTGAAGTGCATTGCAAATATACCCGACATATGTGAAATTTGTATAAATTAATAAATAAATATATAGTATATAAATATAATGTGTAAATATTATAAATATTTAAAATTTAATAAAAAAATTATCATTCATAATATAGATATAAACCGTACGTATTATTTATTTATGTATTTTTTTTCGAGTTTATTATTACGGTACTACCCATTTCACGTAAAAAACGGTTAATACATTTTAGATTCTGATCACATAATTTTGAAGAATATATATGTTATTATTTTTGAGAACAGTAAAAATGTTTTTATTTATAACATCCAGGGTATTTTTTGGTATACAATTGAATCTAGTTGATGTAATTTGGGATCAAAACTACCAAAACCACAACAAAAAATATATTTCAACTTCAACGTTATATTTTAAGCTATTTATGAATAATTATTGAAATTACAGTTTTTTTCGAATTTAGTTGAATTAACTCATTAATTGCTGTACAATTAGTACATAAATTTCAAACACTTATAAAAAATATTTCTTGTATTGCAATGATTTTTTTTTATAATTCCTACAAGTAACACTTAGGTATATGGACTCTTCTATTAAATTTTTAAACAAAAACAATTTCTTCATGAATGGATTAAAAACATTTTAAAAATTTTGAAAATTATTTTTATACATAGAAAATGTTAATATAAGTATTTGAAAAATTTTAATTTATTTATTCATCATTGAGTTATAAGTGTTATAACAAAAATAAGAAAACTGATTTAAGTAAAATTCATGTTTTTCATTTGCTAATAGAAATTATAAAGTCTTAAAGCCAATAAATAATAATGTATCAACTTGAACTTGATTCAATTTTATAACAGAAACTATCCATACAATTTTAAAACAATATATTTTTTTTTAAAGGTGTTTTTAGACACACAAAATAATATTTAAAAATGGCGGGCAAGTGGATATCGCTCTGCGGTCTATATAGTAGAGATAGAGAGTTGGTCACAATTCTGGATGTGTTAAATTTAAATGCAATGACATGTATCATTGTATACAAAAAACGATTCTGAACGGAGATGATTTGTCAGTCTAGAATAATTAGTAGGATATATTATATTATTACCTATATTTAAATTGTAATATATCGTTATTTTATACTAGACTTTGTAAAAAAATAATTTTCATACGCTCATAATTTTTTTTTTATATTGACACTGAAATTTTTTTACATTTACTTGAAGGAAAACTTATAGATAACCTTGTATCGGGTTTTTAACCTTAAGTTCACAATCATTTTACAAATTCCCAACTTCAAAATTTCATTAGAGATTTTTGCGACTTTAATATATTTTGTAAGCAATTGAACTTAAAATGCTTATGAACAAAAATTGTCAATTGTCTTTAAATAGCTTAAATAAGGTCAAAATGTTTCGAAAATTTAATCGTAAATAGATAACGCTAACATTTGGTGAAAATTTCAAGTGTTTACAATGATTTTTGAGTTACAGCAAAATCAAAACATCGATTTTGTCAAAAACTGATTATGTGTAAAAATTCCCGTTTTTTCGTTAATTTTTTTAGGGTTTTTCATGATGCTTTTGAAAACTTACTACTGGAAGTTTTTCACTTTTGACTCCCCAAAGTACCAAATAGATGAATTTTCCTTCAGAAAAAAAAAGAAACATACATTATTGTAAAATTAATACATTCCTCATTTCGTTCAGAATCTAAACTTTATCAAATGTCCTCAAACATATTGCCTTCAATCAAAATCGTTTTTTTGTATAAAATAGTTTACCATCGTTTCATTAGATTCTGTCGTATGTCATAAAAATTATAGTGACATTCTCAATGGCAATATACACTCGATATGTGCAATGCAGCAGATCGAATTATCAGTTTGGTTTATTTATTATTCAGTGCTGAAAATCGATAAAAGTAGTTCTAATAATTTATGATGATATATAATATATAATATATATATATCTGTAAAAATAATTGATTGATTCCATCCAGTTTATTATGAATGTAACTGTTATTTAGAAATAGAATCTTAAAGTTCAATCAAAACCAATATGCTACTAAATTTTAAAAATTAACTTCGACTAACTATTTTTAAATCATGATAATTCATAATACTCTTAATTCATTGTTTATTTCTTCTTATTAAATAAGTAAGTATAACAATTATATTTTTTTTTCTATAGTTGGAATAAGTACGTAATAATTATATTTTTATTTAATCAGTTAACCAAATTATGCTGAATTAACAATCAATAGAGCCACTTTTTTTTTGTTAAATATTTAATATTATTAACTACAGAGTTAAAACCATTAGGTTTTATCTACACATTAAAATAAATTAGATACAACCTAATCGATTTTGCAATACTAAATTTTGTTACACTGGAAATATGCATCTAAGATATTTAACACAGACTAAACAAGTTCAAAATGAACTAAACTAATTATATAGTCTCAGTGGGGCCGACGATGTCTACTGGGTGGCCACGTGGGCAGGCTATGGATGATTTACCGAGCGCGTCATAGTACCACGTGTTGATCCTCGTAGGAGGAGGTTCGCTGACGATGAGGATGTCGACGTTGGATTCTGTGGCCTGCTGTAACGCCAGAGCGTGGGCAGCCTTGCAGCAGTTTAGGTTGATCTGCAGAAATTTATGCATCTCGATGGTTGATCTAGGCGTCGGGTTCTATCCCTGACTCCCTTAGCTCGGTGGATGGCGTCTTGTTTCTGGACAATGCTTTGCAATGGCCGGTGCACTTACAGCTGCCGGAATAGTGGTTAGTTGGTTCCCTTATGTCCATGCAGGCTGCACAATTTGGAGGCGAGGAACAGGCTTATGCTCTGTGGCTTACGCTGCTGCAGAGGCTGCAGGCTTTTGAACGATCCGGGCCACATGTGTGAGTGGTGTGCCCGTATCCGAGGCATCAAAAACATCTTGTGACGGTGGATTTGAGTCTCACTCTTGCTTTAATTCATCCGATACTAATGCGACCTATCTTAGCGAGTTTTATTGCTTCCGCGCTCTTCAGCCTTACCGTGGCTCTTTGTGTACCCGCGTAGGCTGGACGGATGCTTTTGACATTTATTGATGCATCGTCCGCAGATAACCCTAGTGCGGATTTGATGCAGCTTTCGACCTCCGAAGCAGTAGTGATATTGTCAAGGTCTTGTATGTCTATGTCGTCGTGACTGTCGACTGACTAAGCTTCTTACGGCTGCGCGAACTCCCAGTTTGGATTTTATCGCGTCGATAAAATTTAATAAAAATTAAAATAAAATAAAATAAAATTTTATCGTTCTTTTTTTTTTTTGTCCTGATGTTTGAGTCTAATAATGATTTTGCCGTTTCGGCTTTCTGAGATTTTTGAGACCTGAGACCCGATGGCGTTGATGTCCACCTTTTTTCTTATAGCCTTCAGAATGTCAGAGTATGTTTCCCCGTTTTCAGGCTTAATTGAGATGGAGTCCGGTAGCGGCCTTTTGATCTTCGTGGCACAAACCTAACCTAACCTTTTTTCTTTTTTTTTCCGTTTAAACCGCGAAACAGGGAGGGAAGTAGGTTTCCCCATTGTAGCCTCCCTGTCCGCATCATTTATTGATAAATTTAACCAAAAAGCATTACAATTACATAGTAACTATATAGAAAAATGTACAATAAATAGGGGCCTCTAACCACCCTGATTGGCCAGTTCAGCCCACAACAAACAAGTTTCCTCTAATCTAATATAAGTAAAAATATAAAAACTCAATACAATTAAGCTTCAGCATCAACTCGTTGCCTCGCCCTTTCCCACTCTTCCTTCTGACCGATAATTTCTTCTACCATTTTCGTAAAAACCGTCTTCCTTGCGGACTCCATAATCATCCTCCTTTGATGGGGGTTCACAGGAAGCTCGTTAACGACTGAACCACACAGCAAGTCTATCACGTCCTCTGGACGGGCTTGTCGTCCCAGGGAATCCACCAACTCCCGTCTCTCAGCGTCCCAGAACATACAAATAAACAGTGTATGTTCCACGTCGTCCACTTCCGCCGTGCAGTGGAAACAGGCTGGAGTGTGCGCCCTACTCCTAGACCACAAGTACTCCTGGAAGCAACTGTGTCCCGTGAGGGCTTGGGCCATGTGGAAGCTAACCATCCTAGGCCCACAGTACCACCAACTCGACAGGTCCGGGATAAGGCGCCTAGTCCATGCAGCCTTAGGCGTCGAGTACCAAACCTCCTGGCCAGCTTGAAATTGTCTCTGCCGTAAGTTCTCGCTTATTCGGAACAACACGAGTTGCTTTGGCCGCCGCAGACTTCCTTCTGCCTTCCGCCTGCTGAAAAGCCGGAGCCATCCTGGCCAGCACCAGAGACGCCATGTCCGACACAGTGCGATAGCATCTAGCCACCTTGAATGTGGCGCACCTCTGAGCCTGCAAGAGCGTATTCTTATTTTTCTGCGTCCTTGAGGCGGACTCGGACCAGACCGTAGCACTATAAAGGAGCAGAAACTGCCGCGCTGCAACTAGGTGATGACGACACGTGGGGCAAGCACCGTCCCCAAACCGCCGGCTCTGGGATTTCCGAGGCCCCTGTAGCAGTAACATCTAGCATCCTTGTTGCGTCCATGTATAATTTTTTACCGGGTGACTCTCCCGCGAGTTTTAACCCTAGTCGCCAGGGGGATTTGAATTCGGTGTTACCTTCACCTAGGACGGTTGCCTTTCAAGGCTTAAGAGCCCATCCTGCCCTTTGGATACACAAACCTAATCTCACCTAACTAAAATTGAACACAAAAAAGATAATTTGTAAAAGTAGAATAAGTTAACCTAGTACAGCGACATGATTGTCCATTTGTAAGTTTCTTAATAAACCGATTGGGTGTAACAGACCTGCCTTCTCTTTCTGAATTTATAAATTTTAAATTTTCATTTTAGTTTAATCTTGATTTTATTATGTATAATCTAAAAGTAAATTTGGCCATGAACTAGGGTCTTTATAATCTAAAGTTGATAGTAAATTATCAATGATGTTTTCAAAATTTTGTTCACTGTTTATTAAAACATTATCAGACCCATCATTATATTCTGGTAATTTATTTTCTACAGTTTCAGTCTCTGGACCTTCAAGTTCTATTGAAACAATAAATTATGAACTGTTTTATTAAATTGTGTCTATTATTTAATTTATATTATAAATATTATGCAAATAACAAACGTTAATATCATATTCAATATAAAGGCCAATGCTTCTATACAGAGATCGCCAACACGATAATAAAATACTATTTAAGTATTATATTTACAATTTACTTTAAAAATATAAAACCTATTTCCAAATTTAATAAAACAAATGAATTTATAATTATCGTCTTAGTATTTAATTTTTGTTGAATATGGCAAAGGATATTCACCAAGAGAAATAAGAATATTATCATTAATACCATTAATTATATTGAGTTAGCCAAATTATTTTTATTTATTTCATGATCCTTTAATATAACATTTAACTTAAAATAATCAACAAAAAAATATTAAAACTAAGATATAAAATATTTATTTTAATAAATTAAGAATAAAATATTTAATAATAAAAATAATTTACCTGTTTGTCTATTACCATTCTGAAGCCAAGTATTTAAAAATAATACTGATTGTTTCTTCTCGAGTTTTTTTTTTATCGGCCTTTTTTTTGAAAGCATAACCAGATAATTTTTTTTTTTTATTATTTCATCCATAATAGTATAAATGTATAATTCCAATATTACAAATTTATAGCAACAGTCGACAGTATCTTGACACAAACTAAATATGAATTTGATAGTTATTACATGTCGAAGAAAAATTAATTTATCAGTATTGTTAATCGGGTTTTAACATCATGTGTTATCTGATTATCGTAATTTATAATTTGTAGATTTTCTATTAGCAATAAAATACACTACAATGAAGCGCAGAAAATATATTTAGTAGACAAATAATGGGTTTTTAAGTTTTTCCCATTGTTGTTATAACCATAAAGTCAAATGGAAATAGAAATTGTAATATGTATAATTCTTTTATCATAAAATGAACAAAAACTATTAATATATATACACAACTTATTTTGTAATTTGGCGCCCCCCGACTAAAACTTCCGGGGCAAGTGCCCAAGTTCGCCCCCCCCCCCTAGATCCGGCCCTGGTTCCAATGTGTATTTGTCGGTCGTTAATATAGAAATACAGTATCTAAAAGTCTAAAACGTCTGTATTTTAATATTAAAACAATAAAAAAATAATATTGAAATAAGGGAATTATTTTAATACTGTTTTGGTTTTGCAACAATTATTAATTCATACATTGTACCTAACCTAACCCGTATGTGTTTTTCTAATACGAAAAAATAAAAGCGAAATTTTCATTATTACGAACTCTAAAATAGCGAAAAAATATTACTATAAAAATTATAAAAGTATAAAAAAAAAATATTCACAAAATCATAATATTAAATTTTGAAGAGTTAATTTATAAGCGATACCTTAATGTAATTAATGTTGTCGTTAGTATTGTTAGATAAGGTTATGTTACGTATTTTTTCTGAAATATTTTTGTACCTTTTTTTGATTTTTTTTCTCTCATCAGCAATTCCTGTTTAATGAGCTCTAAATGTTGTTAATGTTTAACACTTCGATAAATGTTCATAATGTTGGATGATATTTTAAAAAAATTAACCGAGTAATGATCTGAACCTTGATGCCAACCCTCTACTGCAATGTTAGTCCTTGACAATAATAAGGACTTTGTTGTATTTTACACCAAAAACATATTAGTATACCTATTAGTATGTTCATAATAATTTAATATAATATTAACTATTTATTCTTATTTTCTAGTGTCATCAAATGATTGTAAGTTGTTTTAATTTTAAGTAATCATTTTATAGTCAGTTATTATAAATTACGATAATTTAGATGATATTTTTTTGTATTTATAATAATAATAACCTCGATGTTTATGTATTAAGAGGACGCCATACCCTCATGTGTTGTCTCTGTCTTACTAACGTACATCATAACAAATTTTCGTTCAGTAGAATACATTTTGTGACGTTAGCTTTAATATTAGAGTAAATTTACCTATTATCAAATTTAAAGGTAGGTAATAATATTATTGTTGAAGCCTAATATAACATTTAGTGTCGGTGTTCGGCGGACTGATATTGCGGCAATTGGACTTTGTCTTATTATTATTATTATTATTTGATATCAGTATCTGTATTATATTCTCGCTGTCGGGTCGGTATAACGACGGACCTGGCTTGTGTCTGCAGTAGTAGTGTCATAGCTAGTGAAGCGTTCACACTTATATATTATTGTCATGTGTAAAATTTATATTAATAACAATATTAATTAGTAATTTAAATACTTGTGTTTTACGCGTAATAAATAAAATATACTTTTACCGAAGTACGGGTTATAATTGATTTAAACATCCTCTTCGGCCCCATCAATTATCTAGGGCATCTCATAGGCTTTTATTGATATTTTAATTTTTAAGCAAATTACGAGCATTTTAAAATTTTAATATTTTACATAACTCTAACTCTCTTAAAAATTTAGATATCAATAATCTCCTATGAGATGCCCTAGATATTAGTATTACCTTTAAGTTTGATAATAGGTATATTTACTCTAATATTAAAGCTAACGTCACAAAATTTATTCTACTGAACGAAAATTTGATATGATGTACGTTAGTAAGACAGAGACAACACATGCGGGTATGGCGTCCTCTTAATGATAAACATTATAATTTATTTTATAGTAGGAAAATTGTGAATATTTTATAGAAATTATAAATTACTTTTTTTATATTATTACAATGGCAGTTGATTCTGGTATGTAGTTAATTTTATTTGTAACTGTGAGATATTATGGTTTTATTTATAAATGGTACGATCTTATCGTCTTTATCTTTATTCCTTACAAAGTATTACATTATGTAAAGTTGAAGTAAGGAATATACTAATTAATTATTCCATGACACTATTTTTATTTATTGACTGTACATAAGTAACATATAAATTTTAAATCTGTTAATAATAAAGTTAAATCGTAGGCATAAATCGTTTAATGCTCCTACCTTACATGCGATAAATGCAAATGATTTCAATTTTTCAATTAAATAAAAAAATATATTTTTTCTAATTTGTTTAATTACCTACTGTTTCCAAACTTTTTGAATAATAAAAAAAAAAAAGATCAATATAAATTAAAAAATATATTATAATCTTAAGCTCGTAGGAAACACGACGGCCAGAAACTTAGATATTATTTCGACACAAAATTGACATTTTATTCATATATACTAGGTAATTTTTTACCACAAATTACTTAATATTTTAAAATTTAACAACATTATTAAAAATATAAAATACTTAAATAAAGTAATTAATAATTTTTTATTAAAATTAAAAATGTTTAGATAATCTGAAAATATAATCAATGATTATTAATCATGAATGTATTTATTAGTTTGCAATGTTTACTGCATGTTGCTTAAAATTATAAAATCTCCTTAGTCCTCATTTCTATGATATTTGATGTGGTTTTAGAATTTTGATCTCGCCCCGGGTGGGATTTTATCCTGCAAGTGTGCTTGATTGTTAATGAGTTATATCTTTATAAGTTTTCTGTTATCTATTTGTCTTGGTGAAAATTTCAAAAACGTATATGAGTAAACGCTATTATATATATATATATATATATATATATATTATTTATTATTATAGCTATATATATATATATAAATAGCGTCTCGTAAACAATCAACTAATATTGATAAATCTTTGTAAAATTCTACATATTATCATCGCTATTCTTATAATATTGTGAGATAATTTTTAAGGTAGGTTAAGTAATGTTATTTATTAATTAGTATGTAATTTTTTTATTTTTTTTTTTTAGCTATTATTCGTAAGTTTATTTCGTATTTTTTTTTTTTTTTTATGTATGGAAATTTAAAACTTAATTTATGTAATAATCTGTTTCTAACAACTTTTAAAATAATCACCGTCCTTTTAAATGTTTTCTTACTAAAAACTATAGGTATTAAACCGTTCATAAGGAATTTATGTACATTATTTCGTATGACTATTATTATCATTGACCCGTTAGACATATTTACAACAATTTATTTACTATTACCTATAATTTAGCGGTGCAAACCAAATTTTATGTTTGGTTCTTGGACCCTTCTATCGACTATCGCTATGATATTTTAAAACGGTTTTTAACACAATATGGGAAAAATTCATTAAGATTGCAAAAAAACTTAATTTAACGTTCTTCGGTGGAATTATGAATCGTTTATTTTTGGTTTATTTGACGGCGTATCATCAAAGTTAATCATGAAGAAATAAAGTTGAGCCATGAACTTTTAGTGCCTACGCTAGTTTGAGAACCGATTTGTATTTAATCACACTATTTATTATATCATTTATATTGACTTCACGGAATACTATAAAAATGAACTAAAATTTAAATAGTACCTATTATCGATATGTCAATAATTGTCAATCATTATAATTTATTTTTATTTAAAATTGGTTTATTAGTGAACGTTTCAAAACCATATGTGTATTTGTTTTTATTCTATAATTATTATGCTTATATCACAGTGAAACAATAACTATTTATTAACTTTTTTTTAGCAAAAATAATTACAAGTACGTACGTTTTTAATTTAATTCAGTTTAAAATTAATTTATAACCACTGAGGTACATTTTTTCCTTAAAAAATTCTAAAAATGGAACAATATTGAATAATATTAGTTAATTTAAAAATAATATAAATATAAAACAAAACATGTGATAAAGTCGATTGCCATGTTTATGAGTTATGAGTTATGAGTTATGAGTTATGAGTTATCATTCGGTGTAAAAGTTTGTCTCGGCGCTTGCCTAGTGCTATTTTTTGAATTAAAAAAATAATAAATACATACCAAAAATTATAACTAAGTGTCTAGATATCACTTTCGACCGGTGTTGTATTTTAGGAGAAAAAGTTAAAGTTGAATGACATGTTGACACTGAAGTTAAGTTGTCATTTGTCATTGGATAAAATCGATTTAAACGTAACTAAACATCCCATAGGGGCAATCTGACTTTAAAGATTAAACACCTTCTCGTAATAATAACATAATAATAATAATATAATAAAAATAATAAAATTATAATATGTAGCACATAATATTATAATAATAATTTAATAATACGTATCAAAAAAATAATACAGTTATAACAAACATCTTGATAACGAAACGATGGTATAAACACCAGTCGGTGAGTGGGGCTAAAAAAATTAATTTACCGATTGAAAAAATCTTACGGTACACCCAAACGAAAATAAACATCTCAAGTAGGCAATCTGACTGTGTCGGATCGCGGACGATATGTGCGTTGCAAATGAAATCATCACAAATTATTAAGTGCCTATACTGACTTATCACATTTTACTGTACATTTGTAATCATTTTAAATCTTGATCATTCGAATATCACTTGCAATTTTTCATAAAACCCACTATACTTTGAAAGGCACCGTAAAATTAAATAAACAATGTAATACTAACAATGGATATTAAAATCTTATTATATTTTATCTTTATTTCTATGTGATATGATATTGTTAAATTCAATTATTTAGTGCGATAACTGAAAATAATATTATCTTTATTTCTATATAATAGGATATTGTTAAATTCGATTATTTGGTGCAATAACTGAAATAAATATCATCATTATTTCTAAAAGACTTGATGCAAGACAGAATTAGTATGTTCATTAAAAAAAGCTGGGACGGAACTAGTATACCTTTAATTTCAATTTTTATATATGGGACGGAACTCGGATGCAGCCAATTTTATACAGCCAGTATAGCTAAAATGTAATAAATAAACTATAATAATAGTTTTTAAAAAATATTTTATAAATAATATATTGTTTTAATCTTTATTATAGTTAACATTTCTAGATAGTTGTAAGATTAAAATCAATGGATCAAAATTAAAAATATATTTATCTGTCTTATTAGCTTCTGATTTATGATTGTGAGATAAATATAAATTATTAAAAATTTGTACAAATCAATCTTACATTATTCATTTTGCTAATTATTTAAAAACTCTTCATTTCAAACTTCAAATAATTTAATGGTACAAATAACTGCATGCTAATAACTTACATTGATTTTTTAATATATTGCTTACAGTTTTATTTGTATATATAATAATAGTCATTATAACTCATTATAAATTGAGGTTCCTAAGTTAAATGTATGAATTATATTTATACACAATGACAATTTAATCAAGGTTCAAAGTAAGAGTGTGAAGACAGGTTGTGAGACTTTTACAAATAGGCTAAAATGTAAGAATGTCGTGTGCCCTATCTTTTAAGACGGTAATAAATTTCAATATTTTTACTATCTTCTGATGTGGTAGACAAATTTGGATTACTCAATAATTTGGCAGCCCTATTTTAAAACTGAATTGGCGCCCCTGATAATAAGCAGTGTTTAAGTAACATACATTCAAAAGAATCCAATGTATTTGCAGAAGGAGAAGGGATCTGCAACTATTCAACAATATTTTTAAAAAAAATACTCATTCTTTTTTTTGCTCGACATCTTAAAGGTTAGTGAATATATATTTCTTGTGGGTAAGCCCCTTAAGGGGGCGCCAATTTTTTTTTTTGCACTGGGGCACAAAATGTATAAATGCCTTAATTTATCGATTACAGTTTGATTCTGACGCCAAATATCAAGCAGTTAAACCATTTCCGATCTGTCACGAATTGTTCGTTGTGTACTGCTTTATTCACGAAATTCATATAATTCGTGTGTACTGAATCTTGAATATAATAATTATAATTATAATAATAAATAGTCTTTTAATGTATTTATAAACAATATCTGTTTAAATTGTAGTTTTTTTTTTATGTATTATGAGCATAATGTGATTAATACTATAGGTAACTTATAGTATATATTATTTTATAATATTCCTAATGTATTCAAAGTATTGTATAATTATTAATGCTTATAAATAATGATCTATATTATTTCAATAAATGCATTATAGCACCACCTCTTAAAATATTGCATAAGTATTCTATACCCATTTTAAATATTAATATTCTATACTCATATACACTCGAACGTTTCCCAAAGCAACGTATACTCAAACATCGATAATAAATACTCAACAATTCATCAATCATATTCAAATTAGGTTAGGTTATACTGGTTATAGGTTAGGATAGTAATTCAAAATGTATGTTACAGTCATTTTAACACATCGATATTCAAAATAGAGAACAATTCATGATAGGACAGTTTTTTGATTTAGGAATTTATTTGTACAATTTATCATTTTTTTTAATATTTTAGAGGGGTTTTGAGGTTTTAACTTTAGAAATTTAAATGGGAACATATTATTTTATAACAGACACAATATATAATGTTACTTTTGACCCCCCAAAAGTACAAATCAGGTTTATTATCTTTTTCAAAGAGGGGTAGAAGTCGAAAATCAAAGCACTATTACCACTCTTAAACGTGATGACAGACACACAAAAAAAAAAAAAACACACATCATTGTAAATTTGTAAAACCAATACATTCATCACTCCGTTTAAAATCTAAAAATTTCATTAAATTTATTAAAATACGAGTAAAAGTACGGAGTATCCAAAAATGATGTTTTTGAACTAAAAAAATAATTAACATCGATATTCACCTAACTTATGTAATTTTGTCAATATATGAACATAAGTTAAATTTTAGCCAGTTGATTTTATCAAAGACTGGAGTAGCACTATAGCGTATAAATATTAAATATTCGTTATTCTTAATTGTTTGTGTTTTGCTGGTTATTAAGTTGTTTTCATAATAATTGGGAATTTAATGTTGCGTGTGGGTTAGAGAGAGATAACAAACACTACGCTGGCACCCTCTTAATGCATAATTAGTTCTGAATTTATTGTAGTCCAAACAATAATTAGGCCATACCATGCATAAATGTAATCTATAGGTACTAGTGGTTTTCAACCTATGAGCCGCAGCTCACTGGGGCGTCGTCGGTAGAAATTAAAAATAAAATTGTCAACAATTATTTTTTATAGTAGTTAATTAACTATAATTGTTTAGCATAGTGAACATATTGTTATCTTTTTAAAAGATGAATTCCATTTAAGTTACCACATGTTGGCGCCGCGTCAATAATATATTATCGCTGTTGGCTAATCGTCGCGCGACGGCACCGCGGTTCCTAATCTCTTCTCCCTTTTCCCCGCACACCACTCAGTCCTGTTTGTTAAATTGTTTAATTATTATTATAATATTGTCACTGTATATATTTATTCTCTTTTTTGTGTATTCTATAATCAATTATTAGTCGGTCTTTGCCGCATATGTTACTTATCATTTCCTTTCGCTTTTTCATATTATCTGTTGTTAATTATTATTCTTTTGTTATTGTTTGCGGCCAACGCCCTTATTATTATTATTATTATTTTTACTGTTGTCGTTCGTCCGAACATCTTTGTTCCCGCTATTGCTGTGGTTTGTTTTTTATATATTATATTTAAGTCGCATTGAGCGCACCTTGTGTGAAATTATTATTATAAAGCAATGAGGCTTACCACTCACACACATATTATATTATACCTTCAGTTTGAGAGGCCAATAAATAATTATACTCCTAACCGTTTCTCGTAAGTCATTGCTTTTTCTATACCTCATACTACTATTAACATAGCCAGCGTCTTCCAATTACTGTTTGTCGCTGTGCTCGATCCCATCTCGTCATCCACAGAGTGCTGCCGCGTAAGTCCGCCAGCAACTTTACGTTGTGTGAGAGGCCGCCCAGGTCGTCAGTCTTCGGTAGATCAGCATCCTCAGCGGACTTCATTAGTTGTTAAGTTAGTTTAAGACGTATTGTCCCTATTTTGTGAGCTCTGTGGTCATTGCACCAGACCGGATCGACCACAGAGACCCCTTTCCCCATTAACTAAATTGCATTTCCTGTATCCCGTGTACTCCACCTCCAGTCCTTAATCGGTGTCGTCGTCGTGCGCATAAATTGCATACTCGCAACTTTTAAGGCGCGAATATATTTGGTTGCCTACACGCCACTTAGTCGGCGTTTTTAGACTCTGAATTGGCCGGCTTTGGCAATTATTGTATTTTTAAAGCCCAAAGTGTTGGGCGCACACACCACATATTTATTTAGATTTTACTTCATTAAAATTATCTTGATATTTTTTTAATTATTCTCTAACTACTTATATAAAATAGTCGTAACGTTGAATTATAGATTACTAGTACAATGCAGTATATTTTTACAGATTTGGTAACTGGCTACAACTCTTCATTATATCAAAGTATGTATTATTTTTTTTTTTTTTTTTTATTTAAATAAGGCTTCAACTCCTGAGGTTATTAGCCTGTAATAATTACAAAATACTAGAAAAAAAAAGTATTGATCTTAAAACTATGGGGCACATTATGTTTAACAATAGAGGGCGTTAGTAGAGTATAATATGTACATTCAATTATTTTTCTAAATTAATTTTGCTAAGCCTATGTTTTTGAAAAATTTGTAAATGTTTTTGGAATTATCTTCACCAAGTGCTTGTTTCATTGTTAATGGGTTTCCGAGGATATGTCTGGAGTTGGTGAACTTGGGACATTCTAGTGTGATGTGTTTAATTGTCAGCGCTTTGTCACAGAGTTCGCAGGTCGGGCTGTCTTCTTTTGTTATGAGGTGCAGGTGAGTTAGTCGGGAGTGTCCAATCCGAGTTCTTGTGATAACTACTTCTTCGTGTCTAGATGGGGATGGGAGAGTTTTCCATGGGTCGATTGATGTTTTAATTTCTTTTAATTTATTTGTGTTTGAAGTCTTCTCCCACGAGTCTTGCCAGTGACTTTTAGTTAGATTATTTATTTTTATAAGTGCGTCTTGAAATGTTATTTTGTTTATTAATACCGAGCTGGGTGATGCTATTGCTTCGTTGGCTGCCTTGTCAGCTAGTTCGTTGCCACTTATGCCAGTGTGGGAGGGGACCCATAGGAATTCGATTTTTTTTGTTGAGTTTGATAACTTTTCTTGATGGATTGAATTATTTCATTTTTGGGGTAAGGATTTTTGAGGGATAGAAGTGCACTAAGAGAATCACTAATTATAAGTATTTCTTCGGACACTAAGGTCGTCGCGTGTGAGATAGCATTTTGGATGGCTTGACTTTCAGCGGAAAAAATGCTCGTTTCATGAGGAGATTTGAACATTGAAGTTTTGTTATTTTCTATGAATGCGAATCCAGTTCCATTGGGGGATTTTGAGGCGTCCGTAAAGATTTGTATGTGGTGAGGGTATTTTTCTTCAATTATTTCTGAAAAGTTATTTCTTATGGTTGAGGTTGAGGAGATTTTTTTGTTGAGTTCGAGAAGTTGGGTATTGAGCTTAATATTCCACATCCACGGAGGGGAAGGCGGGAAGATAATTTTGTTAAACAAAATTGGTTTGAACTTCATTATATCTGCTATGGTCTTGTACGTGTCATCGATAGTGCGAGGTATGTTTGGACTGTTATGTATATTCAGAGGTCTTCTGGTTGGGACTTGAGTTTTGTTATTTGAGAATTTAGTTACAAATTTTAGTGTTTCTTTAATCCTTCTAAATTCAAGTGGGAGTTCTCCAGCGTTGCACATAATACTTGCTGTTGGGCTTGTGCGGAAGGCGCCTGTGGCTAGTCTAATGCCTTGATTGTGTATAGGGTTTAGTATATTAAGAATTTTGTTTCTGGCCGTATTATAAATAACTGCACCGTATTCCATTTTTGCTAGTATGATTGCTTTATATATAGTAGTGAGGCTATTTTTTTCAGAGCCCCAGGAGTGGTGAGATAAGGTTTTCATAATTTTCATGTTATTGTTTGCATTTATTTTGAGGTTTTTTAGGTGTGGGTTCCAATTTAATTTGTGATCGAAAGTCATACCTAGTATTTTTATCTTATCTGTATATGATATAATGGTGTTGTTTAAATTGATGTGGAATAGGTTTTCATTACGTTTTTTGTGGAAGATGATACTTTGGGTTTTGGATGGTGAGAAATTGAAACCGGCTGTGGTTAACCATTTGAGGAGTTCATCTAGAGCTTGCTGTATGAGTTCGACTGTTGTTTTTATGTTCGCGCCACTACAAAAAATGTTACAATCATCCGCAAAGATGCTATACTTTATAGGGGGAAGGAGATTGTCAAATATATTGTTTATTGCGATTAAAAACAGGGTGACACTGATGACTGAGCCCTGGGGGACTCCATTTTCAGTGGTATGAGTGGTTGATAGTGTTTCACCAATTTTTGTTTGGAATGATCTGTCCTGTAAGAAATTAGTGATGAATGTAATCATGTTTCCTAAGATGTTCCATTCACGTAGGATAAGGATAACTCTTTGTCTCCAAACCATATCATATGCTTTTGTTAGGTCAAGCGCTACTAGGATTGTGTGTTAGTTTACTTTGGCTGCGTTAATATATGGGAGTGAATATTGGATAAAGCATTGAGTGTGGAGTGATTTTTCCGGAATCCACATTGTTCTTTATTGAATTTTTTGGAGACTTCTAAGTGCCAAATGAGTCTTGAGTTAATTATTTTTTCGAGTACTTTACAGAGTGTGCTTATTAGAGAGATGGGACGGTAGTTTTCTGCGTGAAATTTGTTTTTATCTGGTTTGGGTATTGGGATAATAATTACTTTGCGCCATTGGTTGGGGAAACATCCGTATTCCCATATTGTGTTGTAGACTAGAAGAAGTTTTTGTTGGGCGAAGGAGGATAGATGATGAAGGAATATATAAGGGATGTCGTCAGGGCCTGGGCTTTTGCTTTTACACTTCAGGAGTGCCTGGTTGAGTTCATCCATACTGATAGTAGAGTTGTATGAGTCTTCACTGTGTTGGGGTAGGCTGTCTGTGACAGAAGAGTTTTCGACTTCGTTTTTGTGTTTTAGGAAGGATTCCGTATGGTTTTGGTTACTATTGTTTGTCTGAAATAGGTCGGCGAAGGCTTGGGCGATGTCCGGGCTAGTTTTGATGAATTCATCTTTGTACTTCATGATATTGGGTGTCGAGTTGAACTTGTTTCCTTTGAATGTTTTGATTTTGTTCCACATAGTGGTAGCTGAGGTTTGTTGGTTGATTGTGGAGACGAATGCTTTCCAGGCTACGCATTTGCTATTTTTGGTAATAAACCTTGATTCTGCCCTAGCTTTTTTAAGTGCTATATGGTCTGACAAAGATTTGGTTTTTTTAAAACGGTTTAATTTTTTTTTGTAATTTATAATAGCTTCTTTGCATTCGGGGTTCCACCATGGTGCTGTCTTGGTGGCTTTAGAACGAGAAGACTTTCCTATAGATATATTTGCCGCGTTTACAATAATTTCGGTGAGGGAAGCCACTATGGAGTCAATTTTATTTTGGTCTATTTCTAATTCATCAGCATTCTTTTTGGCCCAGTCTTGATTTTCTAAGTGGTGATCAACCAACTCAGTAAAGAGATTCCAGTTGGCTTTGGTAAGTTTCCATCGCTTAATTGGTTCATCGGGTGTAGATTGGTTGAAAATGTTAAGGTGGATTGGCCAATGGTCGCTTCCATTATATTCAGTTAGTACTTTCCAGTCTAATTCAGGAGCGAAGTTGGTGCTGGATATTGTTAGATCTATGGCTGATAAAGAACTGTTTGTGGAGTTGTGTCTTGTTGGGTCGCCATTATTTAAAAGTATTAGTGAAGGATTTTCTAATAATTTTTCTATCGTTTTCCCACGGCTGTCAGTGTGCGATGATCCCCATAAGATGTTTCTGCTGTTGAAGTCGCCTAGGATTAAGAAAGGTTTGGGGAGTTGTGTTATTATTGAATTTAAATTAAGGAGAGAAAGAGGGGTGCTGTCAGGGATATAAATATTGCATATAGTTATTGTTGTCTTGAGAATGACCTGAACTGCTATTACTTCCAAAATTGAGTTGACATATATTTCCTTGCTGTTGATATTGTTTTTGATGTATGTTGCGACTCCGCCACTGGCTCTGAGTGCGTCGGGGCGATTTTTATTATATCCGGAGTATCCGTTAATGTTGCCTATGTGGAGGTTTTTGAAATTTGTTTCTTGTAAACAGATAATGTCTGGATTTTGTTCATATTTAATACGGTTTATATCAGTGTTGTGTTTGTAAAAACCAATTCCATTGAATTAATGAATTCATACTTGGGGATAAGGATTAATAGAAATTAAGGGGGGAGGGAGAGAGAGAGAAGAGATGAAGAAAGTTAGTAGAAAGGAAGGATGAAATGGTGGGAGGGGCTATGACGATTGGGAGAGGGGTGAATCCGTTTGGTTTTCGTCGAGGGGGATGATTTGGAAAAGGATGTTGGCGAGTTTGGTCAACCTGGTCTTAATTCTTCTGTCAACAAGTGAAGGTCTTATTGTCTCGATTGTTTCAGATAGTTTCTTTATGTCGGTGCCAGACCCTTTACACAGATCTTGGATGTTAATATGTTTATTGGAGGAGTTTTCTAGAATGTATTTGAACTGTGTGAAGGTCATGGGTATTTTATCGTTTATTGTAAACAATGGCTCCGCAGGTGCTAACTGTTCATTTATTGGATCTAAGTTTTTTGTTGATACACTATCTTTTAATTTGTCTGCTAGCTTTGGTTTTTTGTTATTATCTTTTGTTTTATTTTTTCCGATTTGTGAGTTTTCGGGTGTAGAATAGATATTATGGGATGTGGGGCTTGGTGAAGTGGGAGGGGAAGGGGAGGAGGGACATGTTGATGTAGGAGCTGGGCGTTTGTATGTTTCTTTTATGGCTTCGCTGTTGGGTATATCTTGGTAGTTGTTGTTAATTACTATTTCCTCGTTTATTGGGGCTAATGTGTCGGTGCCCATAGGTTTTTCTATTTGAGAAATGGGCAGATTGGCTTTTTCGTTAAGATTTGCATGGTTGCTTTGATTTGTTGATATTTCCATTTGTGTTGGACCGTTTATATCGATTTCTATAGGTATGGTATGGTGTGGTGGGTATAAGGAGTGGGTGTTAGGGCTATTAGAATCAAATTGAGTGGTTTTGTTGGTTTCTAGATTGCTTTCAGTATTATATCTGCATGAAGTGGAAATGTGACCATTTTGGTTGCAAACAAAACAAGTTAATGTGTCATCTGTGATAAAAATATGAAACGAAGTTTCTTCTTGTTTTATGACAAGAGAGCCAGGTAGTTTGTAGTGGTCTTCGGGGTTGATGTAGATTTGTCTTCTGAAACTTGTGACGTGCGCGAATAATTCTGAAGAGCTAACTGTTTTTAGTGGGAATACTGTTGATGTAGTACGGACTCCTATTTCGTGTAGAGCTTTGATTATAGAGCTATCAGGTATAGGTAACGGGGTATACATTAGATAAGGTGATTCTTTTTGAAGGGTTTATCAACTTTCTTATTATAATTTCTTCATTGTTTATTACAATTTTCTGATGGTTTTTAACCAGTTCATTAGCTGTGTTTTGGTTGTTGAAAAAGATACAGAAACGGTTTTTGGAGATGCGTGACGCGGAAGTTATATTTTCGGGCGCTGTAAATTTACTAATTGCTAAAAGGTAGTCTATTTGTTTAACACCATCGATTGTCTTAAAGACTATAGCTTGATTAAGTTTAGGGCAGTCATTAGTTGCTGTTGCCTCAGCAAAATTTTTTGTATGAGTTTTTACGATTTCAGTGTTTGTATCTATATTTGAAATGTTGTTAGATTGAGTGTAGTTGTTGCTTAACGTGAGGTTGGACTTCGGAGATTTTGGTGATGTTGTTAATTTTACGCGAGCATTATTATCGATATTGTTAATTGGTTGAGGTTTTAATTGGATTGTAGATAGTGGTGTTACCGCTCCCAGGGAGTCGGCGGTAGGGTCGTCGCTCATTATCTGAGCGACTATAGACGGTGCGTGTTTGTTATCTAATTATATTTAAAATATAGTATGTGCATATTACCCATGTGTGTCGCTGCGTTACTTTGCTATCGGGAGCTAATAAATCGAGGTACGGTACACACGTGTTGCACGGTCGACTGTCAAACACGAACTGAGTAGGGGAATAGTAAGTTCCTACACGAGAGTAGCAGGTAAACAATTACATATGTTAGTTCCTACACGGGCATATGTAAGTTCCTACAGGGTAAAAACCAGGTACCTATGTTAGTTCCTACACGGCGGAAAAAGGTACGTATGTAAGTTCCTACACAGTAAAAACCAGGTACCTATGTTAGTTCCTACACGGCGGAAAAAGGTACATATGTAAGTGTATACCTAGGTATATGTGTATATATGTGTAAATATGTATATACGAATAAATATATGATGATTATATATTATACAATACAAATATATAAGTTTTCATTTTTTTTTTATTTTTTACTCTTTATATAATATTATATTCAATTATGAAAAATTAAAATGCATTATACGATTTTTATTATATTTTTACTCATTATATTATATTTATTTGTGACGATGCGTTATGCGATTTTTTTTTTGATTTTTTTCTCTTTATATTATATTATATTATATTCAATTATGAAAAATTAAAATGCATTATGCAATTTCTATTATATTGTATAATCATCATATATGTATTTATTCGTATATACATCGTATATACATATTTACACCTTTTTTCCACAGTGTAGGAACTAACATACGTACCTGGATATTACCGTGTAGGAACTTACATGAGTATCTTTTTCCGCCATGTAGGAACTAACATAGGTACCTGGTTTTTACCGTGTAGGAACTTACATACGTACCCTTTTCCGCCGTGTAGGAACTAACGTGTGTATTTTTTTTACCTGCTACTCTCGTGTAGGAACTTACATTCGCTCACTGAGTATGTATTATTGTGTACCAATAATCAATATTGACTGTAAATACTATAATAGGTAGTACTTATGTTTTGCTTACCTATATAATATTATCAAATTACTGATTGTAAAATATTAAATGAATAATTCTGTTCTAATTTTGGTCAGTGGTTGAGCTCAAATCAAAAAAGACATGATCGACTCAAGGCTGTACGGAACGGGAGCATATATCTTATAATGTGATAAATTATCACTGATAATAAGATAATATTTTTACCTATTATATACATCGAGATAGAGAACAATACTGGAGTGCGTACTCCCTATATCAGCAACGAAAAAAAAACGGTCAGGTCACGACAGTCGACAATTGTTGCTATCCCCTCCACTGTACGGCAAGAAACACTTCATGACTCACAGTCACAGCAATTATACAGCACAGAATAAATTGAATGAAAATAATTGAATTAAATTTCTTTTATTCTAAATTCTAATATTCTGCAGTGGTCACAGTTAGACGCGGCGTCAATAGTAGGTATAGGCCATAGGGTAATAATAATATTACTTTTATATAATTGTATCATTACTTTTATTTATTCAAAATTTTAATGACCATATTCATGATGAAAATTGTCTTTAATTAGTAAATGAATGCATTCCGGACAAATAATTTTATTTAGTATACCTCTCACAATATACCCACCAATATAATCTAAAATAGTATTCCCTTTAAATTGCCTATTAGTACAACCAAATGCAGCTCATGAAATAACCATATAATTATCAATAAAAATATAATATTATTAATATTTAATAACCCACACAAGAGAAAAATGAAATAAATTTAAAGAAAAAATATAAAAAATAATTACAGCCACAGTCACAGTCACATAGGTCTAAATAAAACACGAAAATAGGTATAAACTTTAACTCTATGTAGTATAGCTACTATACTATACTATACTGATTTTTTTTTGTCAATTAAGAAAATATAAAATACCAGTTTTGTAACAATTCTTCATTTATATTTTTGTGTTCTTATGTTTTTCATGCCTGCCCCCCCCCCCCAATAAGATGTATAAAATATAACTGTATTTTAAATTTTCATACTTTTTATATGTGTGTAGCTACACTTATATAATACATTATAATTAGTAATACATTTTAGTTTTATCTAACCATCGGCATAACCCTACCCTGCCTATACTTTAATGCAGCACTGGCTGCTTCAATAATAATTAATGATTATTTTTTTATGTATATGGTATTTTGATTTTAAACTATTTGATGGATAATTCATATATAGATTATAGACGATTAGGCAAACTGAAAAATAATTCATTACGGTGAACTAAAGGAACTAATGAATAGTTCATTCGAACTATTCATTTCAGTGAACAAATACCAAATACTATATTATACGATAAATAGTATTTGTTATAAACTAATGAACTATTCTCTCAAACGAACTAAATTTTCTTATATCTAGTGTAAAAGTATAATATGAAGGTATACTGTATAAACGTATAGTATATTACGTATGCCTTGTTATTTTTTTGCCGTACGGTGGTGGGGATAACATTTTAACCGGCTGACCGTTTTTTGGTGACTAGTATACGCACTCCAGAATTTTTATCTATCTCGATGCCTAAATATAATATAATATGCGCACCCCAGTCACCAAAATTCTTCGTAGGCACTACACACCAACTGACCTATGTATTAAGTGTACCTATACTGTGTATTTGTAAATAGGGGGGTTTTCATTTGGGCGAATTTATATGTATAATTTGGGCGAAATTTACACGGGGCCCTAATTTATTCAATAAATCGTTTGGGCGAGTTGTAAATATAATTTTATTAAAATGAATTTTTAGAGACTTAGGTCTCTCAGCTAACTCTAATTGATATGGTTAAAAATACATTATATTGTTATTATCTTAACTAAATTTTTTTTATTAGCATGGTATCTCATATACCCATTTGTTTAATAAAATTTAGTATATTCTTATATAAATATTATCATAATAATACTGTGTGGGTTCACCTAACCTAACCTAACCTAACTTGTGAGTGTTAGTATGTGGGTAGTGTGTGTATTTGTGCGTGTGTACTTAAAACTAAAGAAAAGGTAACTTATAAAAATTGTAATATAAATTAAAATAGAATGTATAGTCACAGAATATAACAATCAAAATGGGACACTGATAAAAATGTATACAGGCAGCATAGCACGGCGGCTTGAGACGAGTGCTTCACGCCAGTGAATGCGGTTGGCATCCGCGTAAAAGTGGGGTGAACTGTTCGGTGAAACCCGCGACGATGGGTTACATCAATTTACAAAAGCAATTATCATATTATGTCATTATCTTATTCGATATACATTGATGTAAATATGGGAGGGGTTCATGGGTGGACTTGATTCACCTTAAATGAAAATAAATATAAATTGAGAATAAGCAAGTTAATAAAATAATATACATGTTGAGGTACTTATTCATAATTTTAATATATTTTCTTGTTTATTAAGGGTGAGGGTGTAGTCCGATAACCCTTTCCCTCTTAATTTCCCTCAACTCTTAATCTAAATTATTATTATTTATTTCTATTTTTATTATAATACGAAATCTGGCGGCAAATCGTAATATTATAAAGTATAAATATTACGTATGCGCGTATACGATAATATCAGAGACATGACTTGAAAAATAATACGAGTCCACACGCATGCACAGATCAATGGTTAAATCAGCTGGCGTAGCGTGTTTTAAAATTTCGCCAACGGGCTGGCGGCAGCCGATAGCGCGTCGTCGTAATCTACAGATTAAATAATACATAATTTACAACGACAAATAATACTAATAATACAATAAATAAGAATAACAATTAGAGCACGTGAGTGGTTAGTTTGCGTGAGTAACGAGTGTGTGTCGGTCGGTGGCATACATACGACTAATATGCCGTCGTGGCCACGACACAGGTGATCATTCCAAAATTATTTCTCGGATGAAGTATTAAATAAAATACAACCAGGTGTGTTTGAAAACTCGCCCTTCATATTATTTGTATATAAACGCTCTATAAGAATTTTTGTTGTAAGATAATCTGATAGTAAACAATAACAAATCTAATTTAATTAAATTTGCAGAACTAAAAGGTACTACAAACCCGCCGGTTACAACATATTGTGAATTTGTTTGTGGTAATGATGATGATACAAGCAGAAATAATTTTACAACTCTAAAAGATCAATCACTAATAATGTACTAGGATCAGTATTAAATGTATTTAATAATTATTAGTATTTTTATTTAAAAAATAGTTTATTTTATTATTATAAATTTTCATTTATGATCTATTAACAATGTCTATATTATTTAATCAAGCAAATATAAATGTAATAATACAATTAATTTAAGAAAAATTTTGTAAAAATACAATAGATAATAAAATATGTTGATGAATATTTAGATTAATGTTATACTTGTAGAATTACAAATAAAAACAGAAATGGGAATAAATATTTTTTACACAAAACTTGTTTCTACCGAAATAAATTCTGTTTTTTTTTATGTAATTTTAAACTAAATTAATAACGGGAAATTTCATAATATTGTTGTATTATTTTTCATCGATAAACCAGAAGAAAATGGCAAATCAATGAAAAAAAATAATCAGTCTCTCTGGAAAAGAATCAATAGATTTTAATATTACAGTAAAACTTATCTAATAATTAAAGCATTATTTGTATGTATTTGTGAAACCAAAATATGTATTTATGCTACCAAAATATGTACATAAATATGTGCTAAAAAACTCAAAATATGTATTATACTAATATGATTAGTAAAATTATTTAAAAAAAAGCGGGTAAGTGGGTATCGCTCTGCAGGGGGGGCGTTCTCAGGATTCTATGGGGGGAGTTCTGAAAATTTACTTGAATTTAATAGTATATAATAACAAAAGTAAACAAAACGTGTATTACTAAAATGTAAGAAAACAAAGATCCTTGGGGGGGGGATCTATCCCCCATATCCCCCCCCCCCCCCCCGTGAGAACGCCCATGTCGCTCTGCTGTATATTAGGGGGTTGGGTGGACCTCAGACTATGGTAGGTTAAATTTGAATGCAATGATAGGTATCATTGTATACGAAAAACGATTCTGAACGAAGATGATTTGTCAGTTTAGGATATAGGATATATTATATTTAAATATTGTCATATATTCTATTTTGGAACAAATAGTATAGTTTTTATATGTTACTATAATCTACTTTATAGTATTTGTTTATTAATAAAAAAAGTATTAGGCAACATACGCATAATGAGAGTATGAAATCTTATTTAAATTTTGAAATATTTCGTATAAATTTGAACTTTAAGCCCTTATAAAAAAAAATTGTGATTAACGATTTCAGATTTTCTTTTATCACTTTAAGAACAATTTATAAGAAACCTTGTATTAAATTTTCAAGATTTTCTGGCCACCCAAAAAATTTTTATCGGCATTTGAAGAAAAAAAACTTAGAAAAGTCGAAAATTTCAATTGTCTACTAGTAGCTTAAAAAAGGTCAAAATATTTTGAAAATTTAACTGTAAAGAGATAACCATAATATAAACATTTGGTGAAAATTTCAAGTATTTACAATAATTTGTTTTTGAGTTACAGCAAAATCAAAAAATCGATTTTGTCGAAAAGTGGTTTTTCGTAAAATTGCCATTTTCTGTCATTTTTTTCTCGATTTTTTTTAAAACTATTTGATAATTTTACTTTTGACCCCCCAAAGTACCAACTAGATGAATTTTCCTATTCAAAGAGGGGCTGAAGTCAAAAATCGGAGCATTATTACTGCTCCAAATGTTGTCGTCAGACACAAAAAAAAAACACACATCATAGTAAAATCAATACATTCATCACTTCGTTCAGAATCTAAAACGTATTAAAAATTATAAAATATAAATAAAAAAATCAGGTAAGTGAGTATCGCTCTGCTGTACATTGTACACTCTGCTTGGTTCCAAAGTCCAAACTGATAATGCTCGGCAGTCTCCGTTACGTAACATCAAAAAATAACTAATTTATGCAAACTACGTAAATCATGGCGTAATAACTTATAATATCATAACTCAATAAGCCATAACTGGGTGCTCGCCGATCGGTAAGTTCAATCACTTAGGATAATCCTAGGCTCGTAGGACCATGTTCCAACTCGGTGTTCGTGGACTGTATTTTTGGGGTAGAAGTAAAAGGTGAGAAATAACAAGAACAATTAATAATTTGTTATGCCGGGTGACGGCCTACTATTACATTGAATTTAAGTTAGAGGGGCACAAAATACGTGCTGGCCAGCCTAACGGGAGCTTAAATACTATAATTACACAAAAAAAGGTACAATAAAATCTGACCGAGAACGAGCGCAGTGCTGATGCTGGTGAGTGGTGACACTTGCCGTCGGTGACGGGTACGATGGTGACGGTGGTGATGGTGGTGACAGTATTGACGGTGGTGACGGTGGGTGACGGAGATGGTGATGGTGGTAACACTTTTTTACGCAACGGCACAAGAGTGGTCGGAACGGTCGGAAAACTCGGTGCACGTAGGCAATTCGGACGCAACAGTGTGACTGCCGTAATGTGTCGTGTATACGTACGCAGTCGGTGCACACATTCACACACACACACACGATATATATATATACACGCCGGCCGGTAATATAATGATAGGTGCGGACTTATCTGGTGTCGTCCGAACAACGGGAAATTTCATAATATTTTTGTATTATTTTTCATCGATAAACCAAAGGAAAATGGCAAATTAATGAAAAATAAATAATCAGTCTCTCTGGAAAATAATTACAGTAAAACTTATCTAATAATTAAAGCATTATTTGTATGTGTTTGTGAAACCAAAACATGTACATAAATATGTGCTAAAAAACTCAAACATGTATTATACTAATATGATTAGTAAAATTATTTAAAAAAACGTATTAAAAATTATAAAATATAAATAAAAAAAAGCAGGTAAGTGAGTATAGGAATAGAAAAAAAAATTCGTAAAAAATTAGATACTTATTTATTTATTTATTTATTTATTCAGCCAAAACAATTTTAATTATACAATTACAATTATATCTGATACATATACCAACTGAGCTATAAGATCGTATATGATAGAAGGAGCTCAACGATATTATAATTCGTTTAAAGTAAAATACCTACTTACACAAATAAATTATGATATAAATAAATAAAAATTAAAAATTAAAAAAAAGTGGGTAAGTGAGTATCGCTCTGCTGTACATTAGGTGGTGGGGTGGACCTGGGACTAGGGTAGGTTAAATTTGAATGCAATGTAGGTATCATTGTATACGAAAAAGGGAGTTACCCGTTTCCGCCAAAATTTGAAATGAACATTTCCGCCATCGCCCGTTTAGAATAGAAAAAAAAATTCGTCAAAAATTAGATACTTATTTATTTATTTATTTATTTATTTATTCAGCCAAAACAATTTTAATTATATAATTACAATTATATTTGATACATATACCAACTGAGCTACAAGATCGTATATGATAGAAGGAGCTCAACGATATTATAATTCGTTTAAAGTAAAATACTTACACAAACAAATTATGATATAAATAAATAAAAAGAAAAAAAAGCGGGTAAGTGAGTATTGCTCTGTTGTACATTAGGTGGTGGGATGGACCTCGGACTATGGTAGGTTAAATTTGAATGCAATGATAGGTATCATTGTATAAGAAAAACGAAGATGATTTGTCAGTCTGGGATAGGTATCTTTACATACACACATAGAAATATTGGAGTTAAATTCAGTTTCAATCAATTGTTAAGTAACTAAATGTTAAATTAACTGTGATTTGTATATTAAATAACAACATTGAAGTGTTGTATTGAATTTTGAGTCTTACACTACGTATTGTAAGAACAACTATTATGTATATTCATTGTTAACCATATTCTATATTTGAAATGAGGAAAAAAAATGTATTCTAAGTATATGAACGATTAAATTAAGTTTTTGTTATGTAACTTTGAAATTATATATATATTAATAACTTAACAATTCCATGTTTAGTCATTTTAACATCTAATATATTGGTAACCAACAAGCAATTGTTGTTAATATAATCATAGAAATGTTAATTTTACTCTTAATAAATTGTTAAATAGTATAATAATATCTGTGGTTAAAACAACAACAGAGTGTTTTTAATTTTAACAATTTTTGATTTTAAGATTTACTACTAACTATGCTCATAATAACAATTGCTACATAATGTGATTTTTAATTATGAAGTTGTTTGTTAAATTAAATAATTTGCGTTTAAAAATTGTCTTAATTCCTAAAATGCACGTTATAAAAATAGCATATTATATACATATATATATAGGTATTTACTAATGTTAAAGAATTAAAAATAAAGGTATTTATAGTAGAATAAATCGTATATCACGAATCATGATGGTAGGTATATTTATTATTATTGTTATGTTTTCCCAAAATGCGTTGCGATTAGTATCGGAAACGATTATATTTGATCATTTCGATATCAATTATCTGCAGACAACAGTCAATAGTTACTTAGTGCTTAGTATCTTATAGAGTATAGACTATAGTTGGACAAACGTGGAAACGTTATACTGTTAAACTGACTTTGAAGAGTCCAATAACCCTGGAGATTGGTAAATACATCACCTCCAAATTAGGAAAATAAATATAGGTACATTTATTATATATTATATGCATACAATAAATATAAAGGTAAAATCATTACCTATTAGTTATTACTGTACCTATCACAAAATAGGGAATATGTGAAGATTGTGACAATGAGAAACAGTATTTTGCAGGCTCTATAAAACTTCCAATAATGAAATACAATCCATGTCCCATAATTTTATTTGTTTAAATAGTATATTTTTCTTACGTAATACAACCCCGATAGGTAGTCTAATGGTTTAACGCGTAGGAATTAGGTAGGAAATTTGTTAGGTAGTAAATGTGGATAGTAGTCATGGGTTCTCGAACCATTGGATGAGATAAAACTTGATAAATTTTTCTAAAAAATTACAATATTATTAAAACTGCTTGTTGTTAATTCAACACCCCAATCGACAGCTATTGTTATCACATAAAAGTTATTTTGAATACAATAAAATATTTTGAAATAAGTATATTACGTGTTATTTTGACAATAAGTGGAATTAGAATAATCTATAATTGGTTGTGTTATGGTAAAATATTTATAGATGTTAAATTAACTCCAAAATAATTAAAAATTACTACCTCTAAAAAAACTTATTTTGACTTATACGTCTGATGTGGTATCAACGCCAAGCAGCTAGTGAGTGAAAACCTACACGCCATCTTAGTTATTTTAACACCAATTTGTGCTAAATTAAATAATTTTTTCTATCTGTGTATTATTAAAACGTTAGGCGATTTCTTGTGACAGTTATATCTGAAGTTCTACTGGGCCGATTTTCACGATTTTATTTTTAAACGAAAGTACTCGGTGTGTAGATGAGCCTTCAAAAGAGAAAAGTCCAAAAAAATAATTATTTAAATAGATATTACTATATTAGAAGCATAAAGTTTGCCGTATGTTACATACCGATGCGCGTTGCTTGCCGTGCACACACACACACACACACACACACACACACATCTTTAGAACCCTCACTACTTTAGTGGCTACTGCAGTACTGTTGCGTCATCGTCGGTAGTGGCGACGACTGTATGGTGTAGGTACTACTATCCCCTTCCCACTACTCCTATATAATATGCTACTGCGTTATCATTATTTTGAATTTTCGATTCCGTCAAAAATCTGTCTGGTAGAACCAGCTTTATTATGACTAATTAAAAATAGAATACACGTATTTCAGTGAATACGTTCACACTGATAAGTCATAGTCAAAACAAAACATTTTTGCTGACAAATCATCTCCGTTCAGAATCGTTTTTCGTATACAATGATACCTATCATTGCATTCTAATTTAACATAACCTAGTCCGAGGTCCACCCCACCCCCTAATGTACAGCAGAGCGATACTCACTTACCCGCTTTTTATAATTATTCTAAGCTTAACTTATGGACAGCATAGTGTTAAATTTTCAATTCTTAGATTTTGATAGAAAAATATTTATAAATTGTTAACTACCAAATAGTGAAAAATATTCAAAATTTTGACGAATTTTTGTCAATATTTGAACTTCAAATGCTAATAAAAAAAAATTGTGCGTATGTATTTTTATAATTTTTGAATCAGAGTTAGAACAAGTTATGTGGACCCTTCAATTAAATTTTTAAGTAATTTGTCCCAGCTAAATTTTTTTTATCAACATTTATAAAAAAAAAATAAAAAAAAATTGATTATTTCAATTGTCTATAAATAGCTCAAAAAAAGTCAAAATATTTTGAAAATCAAATCACGTAAAGAAAATGGCAATCTAAATAACTGGTAAAATTTTCAAGTATTTACGACTTATACTGTTTGAATAACAACAAATATCAAAAATCGTTTGAGGCTAAACCGTTATTTAACGTGGTTTTGTAAAAATTTAAATTTCAAACACTCATAAAAATTTTTTGTCTGAATCAGGTAGAGTTTTTTTTACAGATATTTGAAGAAAAATATATGAAGAACCTTGTACCAAATTTTCAAAACTTAGTTATAAAATAAAAAAATTTTAAGATTTTTCAACCACAAAATTACTTGCCAATTTTCGCAATTTTGACATATTTCGTATAAATTCGAACTTTAAGCACTTATAAAAAAAAATTTTGTGGAACGATTTCGGATTTTTTTTTATCACTTTAAGAACAACTCATAAAAAACCTCGTATTAAATTTTCAAGATTTTCTGGCTGGCCAAAAATTTTTGATCGTTATTTAAAAAAAAAAATACTAAAAAAATTAAAAATTTCAATTGTCTATAAATAACTCAAAAAAAGTCAAAATTCTTTGAAAATTTAACTGTGTATGGAGAACGCTAATATAAACATTTGGTGAAAAATTCAAGTATTTACATCGATTATTTTTTGAATTACAACCATATGTTGTGAACCCCTGCACGCGCCGCACGGTTATGCTCACTCAGCATATCGGGTATTAGCGGACGTGTGGGTTCACACGATCGCCAGTCTGCATTGCGTAGAGCTTGGACATTGTCTTTATTTTTGATTATAACGTGTACAATAAAAAAACTCAGTAGTTAGATTCAACAGTCGAGTGTAATTTATTCAAAGGAAACCTAACCAACGTCCTAATAAATGTCCCAGTTCGAAAGTACTAGTTGGCTAAATCCAGACAAAACGGCAAACCGCGAATTCTGTAAGCACGGATCCAGCTGAGCTTACAACAAAATTGGTGTCAGGTGTGGGGTTTGTCACTCGTCAAGGAGCCAATTAACTAGAACAATTTCGGACTACACGATAGCCAAGCGGTCAATTCCTCCGAGCGACAATCAATTCAAGCGACCAAGCAGCCAAGCATTCGATTAACCAAGCAGCCAAGCAGTCGATTGACCAAGCAGCCAAGCAGTCACGTGATTTGGTCTACTCAACAAGGGAGACGGCAGTATGCAGACTCGGTGCCCATCGCCCAAGATGAAGACAACGTTACTGTAAGTCGTTGTAACTAAAATAACACGCAAACGTAGTGGTAATAATTTAAAGGACAAAAATTTTTTTTAATAATTTAAATATTATAATATTAATATCAATTTTATTTTACACAACACCACACGTTCTTTATTTCGGTATAAAAAAAAAAATTGTTATATATATATATATATATATACGTCTGTTCTATTCACGAGTAAATGAATTCGTGGTATAACACGGGGCATGTATATAGATAGTCTTAACATTTGTTTTTTGTTATATATATATATGTGTATATATGTATATATTATGTATATAAAATTGTGGATGTAAGCATTATAACCGGTGTCGTGAAATAAGTGTAAGCAAAAAAAAAAATCTATAAGTTCTTACCTGGGAGCGTGCGAATTTATACATATACATTATAAAATATATCTGTATGCCGTGTAGAGAATAGTGGGCTAGTCATTCCATACGGCAATAATACCTAACGGCTTAAATAATAAGGAGGGGTGAATGTCGACGGAGGACTCCGACGACGAATACCTCCCGGGTGCTGCTTATGACAGCGACGACAGTAGAGTAGGGGCGGATTCTATACCTAGGCATTTCGTTACGAGCAGCCGTCCTCGCACTAGAGCACTCGTCAGCAATAATCCCGACATTCCATCAGCGGTGCAAAGCGTAGGAACCATCACCGCCCCCCCCCCCCCATCAGCTGCCACTAACGACACCTTCGACGACGTCGTAGCAGCGGCCGCCGCTGCGGTTTCCGGCACTACTACGGTAAACAATAACACGCGCGATAACACTACTGACCTACATACCAACACACACGCCGTCGAGTTTACAGTAACACACACACACGCGCGCAACGACGCGCACACGACCGATAATAATACTAACGCAATAAATACGGTAAATACGTCTAATATGGCTTTAGCACTGGGGGAGGCTCTTCGTTTAATCCCGTGCTTCGATGGCACAGTACCATCGGATATTTTCCCTTTTATTAGCGCTTGCGAAATCGCCATAACAAGTGTCTCAGACGGATGCAGACCGACTTTGCTAAAAGCCATAAGAACTAAACTACGCGGGAACGCCTATGCGATCACGCAGTACTGGGACGTTGAGCAATGGGAGTCACTGAAAACCTTACTAGAGGAAGAATTCTGCGTTCAACGGACCGCCACTCATGTTCAACTCGAATTAAATGCAACGCATCAGCGAGAGGGAGATACGGTCAGCAGTTACTCAACCCGTATACAGACATTGTTCCACGAACTCTGCAACGCAAGTGTCGTAGAAAAAACGACCGCCGAAGCTAGAATTATCCGAGAACACATTAAGGGACAAACTTTAGCCATATTCATGGAAGGACTAAGGCAACCCATGAAAACGATAATCAAAGCAGGTAAACCAGCGTCATTGGAATTGGCAATAAAAGAGAGTTTGGAAGAAGAACGAGGGTATAAATCCGATAAGGAGTCACAACGCTTTTTCAACAACTCTAAACCAGGAGGAAAGACCCGATACTGTAGCCGATGTAAAACCAACACGCACCAGACAGAAAACTGTCGTTTCATTAAAGGCACACAAACGGGAAAAACCAACAATTCGACTCATACGCAAGCGAAGTCTGATACGGGATCCCCCATGGGAGGGGGAGAAAGAAAAAAAAAACCCTATTGCAACTTCTGCAAGATTCCGGGCCACGACATAATAGAATGTCGCAAAAAGAAAAGGCAAGAAGGGCAAAGTACATCAACGGGCACGTCGGGAAACGACGGGCGCTCGTCTGTGAAGGGCGAACAGACGGTGCGCAACCTCAAGCTCACGGCAGTGCAAAAGGAATCTACGTCATCTCAATCGAACTCGTAGACAACCACGCCAAAATGGACATTCCCCAATGCCACCAAGGGTCAGCAAACTTACTATTAGACACGGGGGCTGACCTAAACTTAATAAAACTGGACACCTTGTCTGACAATGTAAAGGTGAATACTGACCGGACCTATAGCCTCCAAGGTATTCATAAAACACCGGTCACCACGATGGGATCCGTACTGCTGGACATCCACATCGGAAATTCTACAAAGCCTACCGAATTCCAAGTAATACCAATGGCTTTCCCGATACCGCATGACGGGATCATGGGACGACCACTTCTGGAACAACTAAAGGCTGTAATCGACTGCAATCAGGGAACACTGACATGGGATATTTCCACCAACGAGATAACTGTACCACCGCGCAGCCAGGTAGTAATACCAGTCTGTACCACGAACGTCGTCAGAGACAACCGAGACGTTCTGATTCATTCTCAACAGCTCGCAGAGGACCTATTTTGTGGAAATATGTTGAATACTGTACAAAACGGACAGGTACTGATATGCATAGCTAACTCGAGAGAGGTGCCAATACAGATGATACCACCTCACTTGGACAAGCTATCACACCAGCTGCTCGACGAAGCACAAGCTAAGACTATATTTAGCATACAAAGGGCAGATAACCGACAGAACAGAATCAATTTGTTACAAAAAAACACTACGATTAGACCACGCCAACAAGGAAGAAAGGAAGCCTGAACGAGTACGCGGACATTTTTCACCTCGAAGGTGACAACATCTCGTGCATGGATGCCGTGCAACATGAGATTAAAATTGTAAAAGACCTAATCCGCCATCTGGCAACAATATTTTTAATATAATAAAGGTCGACTGATGCGAACCCAACCGGTTCCGCATCTAATTAATAACAGTAATCATTCTACCTCCGAGTATACATTTTAATATAGAGCGCGCTATTCGGATACTTGTTATAGACGCGCCCAAGGTATGAATATTTAATTACATTTTCATGTCACATTTTTCACAATAATGTGGTTGGATACCTATTAAAAACAATACGGAAATATCATAATTTTTGCGGTATATCAAATGTCACATTATAACCAAAATCCGCAAGAAAACGATATCTCCGTATTTCGGAAAACTGCATTCACCAGACGATCGGACAAGTACATATAGGAGTGTTGTGAGCAACGATGAACAACCTTCCCTCCGCTAATGTACGTTAGTGAATCTGATCTGCAAATAGGATCCACTCCTGGCACCGAGGCGTGACGAATATTCCAGGCACCAACTTGTTGGAGTTAATATTCGTCCGTCCGGAGTTAGTGGATCTGAATGGCGGTTAGTTTTTAGTTAGCGTACATTCAGTGGAGCCAGTAAGCCGCCGCCGCTACGGAGAGCCATCACAGCTACGAGTCGCCGCCGCCACCAGTACAAGCCGCCGCCATTAGTAACGAGTCGCCGCCGCCACCGATACTAATCGCCGCGCCGCCACCGACACCGGTTCAAGTCGTCGCCGCCGACACGGATACCAGTTGCCGCCGTAGCCATCTAGAACAAGTCGCCGCCGCCGCTACGGAGAGCTATTGCTGCCACGAGCCGCCGCCGCCACCGGTACAGATCGCCGTCACCGCAGTAGCCGATATTCGTGCCACGAGTCACCACTAACCCACCCGATATTTTTGTAACGAGTCGCCCAAAGTCTATATATTAGCCGCAATCAATTATATTCAGTAATTCCCACCCTACGTGTGAGTACCATATATTTACTTCATGATATCGATGTGTATATGTGTCATATTTAATATTATATAAACAATAAATAAAAATGTATTTATTTGTATTTGTATAACCATATATGTATATTTATTTTAAAATAAAAGTTAATGGATATTAACCATAAAAAGGTAATAAATTAAATCCATTACAAAATACCACAGGGCGCACAGCCGATTCACCAAAGATCTTATCGTCTTCCCTACTCGCAGCAGTCAGAAATAAATAAACAAGTAAACGAACTCTTACACGACGGGGTAATCACCACGAGTGACAGTCCTTGGAACGCACCACTCTTGATCGTGCCAAAAAAGGTCAACGCTTCGGGAGAACAAAAATACCACGTGGTTGTGGACTATAGAAAGCTCAACAGCCTCACCATCGGCGACGCGTTCCCAATGCTCAACGTCAGCGAAATATTAGATCAACTAGGCAGAGCAAAGTATTTCAGCTGCCTAGACATGGCCAGCGGCTATCACCAGGTTCCATTACACCCTAAGGACCAAGAGAAGACTGCCTTTAGTACCAACCAAGGACATTTTCAGTTCCAAAGAATGTCTTTTGGACTAAAATGGGCACCTTCGACGTTCCAACGTCTGGTCAACAGAGTACTAATGGGTATAAATGGTTTCCGGGCCTTCGTATATCTGGATGACGTGATAGTGATAGCATCATCGATCCAAGAAAACGAAGAGCGACTCAGGGAGGTATTTGACCGTCTGAGGCAATATAATCTCAAGTTGCAGCCGAGCAAGTGCGAATTTATGCGACGAGAAGTAAATTACCTAGGGCACATTATATCTGAAGAGGGCATAAAACCAGACCCTAAAAAGACATCGTGTTTGACTAACTTTCCAGTGCCACGCAACCCAAGGGAGGTTAAATCCTTCCTGGGACTCGCGGGTTACTATCGAAAGTTTGTCAAAGATTTCATTCAAATATCTAAACCACTTACCACGCTTCTCAAGAAAGAAGCGAGGTTCGAGTGGACGGGCTTGTGCCAACACGCCTTCGAGACACTTAAGGGAGCTCTCACCACGGAACCAATACTACAATACCCGGATTTCTCTCAGCCATTTCTGATTATTTGAGAGAAAGATATTGAGAAAGATATTTGGCCCAAACAAAAACAATGAAGGAGAATATGAAATACGTAGCAATAAAAATTTAGAGGAATTATATAACGAACCCAATATTACTGGGATCTTGAAAAGCGCACGAATAGGATGGGCTGGGCATGTATGGAGATCAAAAGGACTAATCGGACAAATAACCGCATGGAAACCAAACGCAAAGAGGCCCAGAGGACGTCCTAGACAGAGATGGGTTGATAGAATAAAAGAAGACCTAAAGATGTTGGGAATAAGGAATGCTGAAGAAACGGCACAAAACAGAGAAGAATGGAGACAGTATGTTGTTGCGGCAATGGACCTAAAAGGCCTGTAAAAAGCCAAAGAAGAAGAAGATTTCTGATTACCACAGATGCGTCAAATTCGGCTATCGGAGCCATCTTGTCCCAAGGACGAGTGGGATCGGATTTGCCAATATCGTATATATCAAGAACACTTAACAAAGCGGAGGTAAACTATAACACTACAGAAAAAGAATTGCTGGCCATTGTGTTCGGGCACAAGTTCTATATCATCACTGACCACCGACCGTTAACCTGGTTATTTTCAGTGGCCGACCCAGGCGCGAGACTCATACGCTGGAGACTCAAGCTAGAGGAACACGACTATGAAATAATCTATAAACCGGGAGTTCTCAATACCAACGCTGATGCCTTGAGTAGGATACTACACATAAAATATTTTAATTACCTGGAAAGTGCCTACGATAACTTTGAACGCAACGACTCTCCGGTTATTAACCACCGAGTTATCGAGGTAGAAGGGGACCTATTCGAAGCGACCCAGGACTATGCACTAGCACATTGCCTATCCGAAGATCTAGACATGTCTCGCGGAGTAGCCCTGGAGTTCAATCGACGTTTTGGACATACCGACGTACTCAAGGGACAACAAAAAAGAGTAACAGAAATAGCACAATTGGAACACGAAGGCCAAAAACTGTTATATCTAATAACAAAAGAGAAAAGTTTCCAAAAGCCAACGTACGAAAATATGTACAAAACTCTCCAAAACCTGAGAAGCAAGGCAGAACAAGAACTGATCTCACACATCGCAATGCCACGTATTGGATGTGGGCTGGACCAACTCGATTGGGACAAAGTGAAGGCCATGATAAAATATGTATTTAAAGGATCACGAATAAAAATAGTAATTTACAGTCACCAGAGTTACAGCCCCGAAGAAAAACTTAAAATTCTCGAAGAATTTCATAACGGAGTGCTAGGAGGACACCAAGGGATCTCCAGGACAATAAAAAGGATCAAGATGCAACATTCCTGGAAGGGACTTAAGGCAGACGTAATAGACTTTATCAAGAAATGTCAATCTTGTCAGGTCAACAAAGCCAGTAATCACACAGTGAAACAACCAATGGCCATCACGACTACAGCCAGAGCTCCATTCGAAAAGATATTTATGGACATTGTCGGACCAATCACCACGTCCTATAAAAACAACTCCTAGATCCTCACAATACAAGACGACCTAACCAAATATTCACTTGCCATACCGATACCTAGGCACGACGCCAACACAATAGCAAAAGAGTTTGTTGAAAAATTCGTATGTTTCCACGGAGCGCCGAAATCCATCGTAAGCGACCAAGGCTCTGACTTTTTGAGCAAAGTGTTCACGTCATGTTGTAAACTACTAAAGATAGAAAAGTTTCACACCTTAGCGTATCATCCACAAGCGGATGGGGCGCTGGAACGCAGCCATAGGACGCTGGAAGAATACTTACGTCACTATGTGGACAAGAACCTTCAGGACTGGGACGAGTACATTCCTTTTGCGATGTTTGTCTACAACACTACGCCACATTCAACAACGGAACGTCAACCATACGAACTTCTTTACGGCAAGCCGGCCGAAGTTCCGAATTCTCATTCGCGCACGGAAGAAGTACGGTACAACTACGACGATTACTGCTACGAACTGAAACAACGCCTGCAACGCGCACACGACGCCGCACGTAACACTATCGTGAAGAAGAAGGAGAAATCTAAGGCACTTTACGACCGGAATGTAAAACCAATTACAGTGCATGTCGGGGACAAGGTGTTAACAAAATGGCATGCGAAGAAGGGCAAACTCAGCGCGAACTGGCAAGGCCCATTCGAGGTAGTCGGACGTACGAACACCGAAAACATAATAATAAAGAAGGGACGTCGGGAAGTGAAGACGCACATTAATGACGTCAAGCTTTTCCACGAATAACAAAAAAAAATAACAATACTAATCTTAGTCCTTCTTTTTATAAAAAAAAAAAAATGTACATATAAAATCTTTATACCAACCAGTAACATAAATTTGATGGCGAACAAAACATTCTTTTTAACTATTCGTAAAAATAACAAAATTCTACATGAACTTCAAACTCCAAATTTTGCAGGACAACAATCGTCAACGGACTGATCGCCTTATCGTGCTGCTCCGACCAATACAACATAACGCAGTTCGATAGCCAACCGATGTACTACCACGCTATGGGAAACCTACGCATCACGGACTCTTACTGGAATCTACTGACCTATGTAAACCTCAAAAATTACGACGAACAAACGCGGATGAACAACAAGGAAGTAGAACATGTAACCCAGGAATGCAAGAAATTGTACGGGACGACAGCTGCCTGCGAGCAATTTGTAGTCCAGGCCAGTGCTATTATGAAACAAATTGAAAGCATTCGTCTACGTGTTTTATCCTCAGTTCATAAAACTGCGCACGACATAAAAAAAAGAGGTTTATTTAACGCTGTCGGTAGAGTGACTAATGTACTTTTCGGTGCATGTGACGATAGTGATGCTAAAAAGTTCTACAACCAAATAAATGAGTTCAACCGGTTCAAGCTGTCCACTTCTCATCTGATGCAATCCCAGACCACAATAATTAGAAACACGGTAAATGACATCCACGAGACAATGCAGGGCGTGACGAAACAAGCCGAAGTTGTCGACGATTTAATAACACATGAGCGGATAACAGAGATGCAAGCAAACCTTATTCTCGCAATCAACCTTCTTTCGATAGAGGTAGAAAATTTGGTAGACGTTGTTAACTACGCAACGCTCGGTCATATCCACAGTAGTATAATGAGTCCGAAAACCATCACACAACAAATGAGTGATATTAAAAGCAAATTACCACCAAATTCCGAATTTCCGTTAGAAATAACTACCAATAGTATATCAGATTTTTTCAAATTAGCTACGGTTACAGTTATAAGTGTGGATGACACATTAATTTTTTCTATAGAAATACCCATCACAAATGGAATGAGATTTATGATCTACGAAGTCATACCACTACCTATGCAGTTAACCCAGGATCAAATGATTGTAATCGAAGCTGAATCAGCATACTTAGCAGTGGACAAAACGCAAAAGAATTTTATTTCATTCGGGGAACATCAGCTGACAAAATGTATAGTTCTGGAAAACGCCTTCGATTGTCCAAACGAACACCCCATCGATGTCAATGACCAATTGCAAAATTGTGAGCAAAATCTTTTCAATAGTCCACCCAGTATACCCAACAAATGCAACAAAAAAATTCTCCTTTCGAAACACACAGTCTGGCACAGACTAGCAGGCGAAAATACATGGCTGTTCGTAGTTCAAAACGAAACCATTACAATACCATGCGAAAACGATATACAACCTATAAGAGTAAGATTAAACAACATAGGGAAAATAAGTATCAACCCCAAATGTAAAATATACACAAAAAATACCATACTGACTCCCACGCGAAAATTTAAATCAAAAATCTTCATTGACTTTTTTCCTAATATTCTTCCAAATGTAATTCCAATTACTTTTAATAATACCGGGGGCGTTGATAGACGACATATTTCAACTAATAAGGGCATTCAGTATAGTTTCAAGAATTTAGCTAGGGACGCGGGAGATTTAAAATCATTACAGGAACAGATAACCGCCGAGCTAAATTGTATTAATAATCAACAAAAGCACACTTACACCACGACAGCGGTGACTATAATTGTAATAATAATAATTCTAATTATATTAGTTATATTATATTTATTGTATAGAAAATTAAGTACATTAAAAAATAAATGGAAACCCGGGGGCACCGGAAGTCCTAACATCCTATCTTCAACAGCAAGCACCAATACAGAGGCAGTGCCTATAGCTTGCACAAAAACAGGCGCAAGGGCGAAAAGCCTATTGTCCGAAATAATTTAAAAATAGGAAGCCCATAGGACAACAGGGCTTTCGTTTAGACCCGGGGGTGTTGTGAACCCCTGCACGCGCCGCACGGTTATGCTCACTCGGCATATCGGGTATGAGCGGACGTGTGGGTTCACACGATCGCCAGTCTGCATTGCGTAGAGCTTGGACATTGCCTTTATTTTTGATTATAACGTGTACAATAAAAAAACTCAGTAGTTAGATTCAACAGTCGAGTGTAATTTATTCAAAGGAAACCTAACCAACGTCCTAATAAACGTCCCAGTTCGAACGTACTAGTTGGCTAAATCCAGACAAAACGGCAAACCGCGAATTCTGTAAGCACGGATCCAGCTGAGCTTACAACACATATAAAAAAATCGATTCGGTCGAAAACTGTTTTTGCGTAAAAATTCCCGTTTTTCTGTCATTTTTTTTTTATTTTTCTCGATTTTTTTGAAAACTGTTGGAAAATGTTTACTTTTCAACTCTATAATGCACCAAGGATATCCAATTTGCCATCAGAAACCACCCCAAAAGTCTGAAATTGAAGCATTATTTCGACTAGTTATGCTGTACACAGACACAAAACCAAAAAAAAAAAAGCGGGTAAGTGAGTATCGCTCTCCTGTACATCAGGGGGTGGGGTGGACCTCGGACTAGGGTAGGTTAAATTTGAATGCAATGATAGCTATCATTGTATACGAAAAACGATTCTGAACGGACATGATTTGTCAGACTAGGATATGTTAATATATTATATTTAAATATTGTCATATAGTCTATTTTGAAACAATTCAAACATTTAAGTAAAAGTTTCAAGATCTTACGTCAAGTAATTTTTTAAAAATAACAAAAATCGAAAATTATTTATTATAGTAAAACCTTATTTTACAAGTGTATTTTTGATTTCAAATTAAAATTAAAACTTTAAACACTTGTAAAATTTTTAAATTGAATAATCCTCAAACTTTTTTAAAATTATTCTAAGCTTAACTTATGGACAGCATAGTATTAAAATTTCAATTCTTAGCTTTTGATAGTAAAATATTTATAAATTTTTAACTACCAAATAGTAAAAATATTCACGATTTTGAGGAATTTTTGTCAATATTTGAACTTCAAATGCTAATAAAAAAAAATTGTGTGTATGTATTTTTATAATTTTTGAATCAGAGTTAGAACAAGTTATGTGGACCCTTCAATTAAATTTTCAAGTAATTTGTCCCAGCTAAATTTTTTTTATCAACATTTATAAAAAAAAAATAAAAAAAAATTGATTATTTCAATTGTCTATAAATAGCTCAAAAAAAGTCAAAAAATTTTGAAACTCAAATCACGTAAAGAAAATGGCAATCTAAATTACTGGTAAAATTTTCAAGTATTTACGACTTATACTATTTAAATAACAACAAATATCAAAAACTGTTTGAGGCAAAACCGTTATTTAACGCGGTTTTGTAAAAATTTAAATTTCAATCACTCATAAAATTTTTTTGTCTTAGTCTGGTAGAGTTTTTTTTGCAGATAGTTGAAGAAAAATTTATGGAAAACCTTGTACCATATTTTCAAATCTTAGTTATAAAATAAAAAATTTTTACGATTTTTCAACCACAAAATTACTCGCAAATTTTCGCAATTTTGACATATTTCGTATAAATTCGAACTTTAAGCACTTATAAAAAAAAATTGCGACTAACGATTTCGGATTTTTTTTTATCACTTTAAGAACAACTTATGAAAGACCTTGCATTAAATTTTCAAGATTTTCTGGCCGCCAAAAAATTTTTATCGTTATTTTTAAAAAAAATACTAAAAAAAATTAAAAATTTCAATTGTCTATAAATAGCTCAAAAAAAGTCTAAATTCTTTGATAATTTAATCGATATATATATCGCTAATATAAACGAGTGGTGAACATTTAAAGGATTTACAATGATTGGTTTTTGAGTTACAGCAAAATAAGAAAATCGATTTTTCCGAAAACTGATGATGCGTAAAAATTCCCGTTTTTCCGTTAACTTTTACGGGGTTTCCCGACGTCTTTGAAAACTTCTGAAATGTTTTCACCCAAAGTACCAACTAGATTCATGTTCCTGTTCTAAAAGGGGCTGAAGTCAACAAACAAAGCACTATGACTACTCCAAAACGCGATGACACAAAGAAAAAAAGAAAACATATATCATAGTAAAATCAATACATTCATTCATCGCTCCGTTCAGAATCTATATAACTGTCCGATATCATTTATTAATTTAATCTTATTATGTCGTAGTGGTTTAGATAATACTCATAATATAGTGGCTAATGTGTAATCTAAAAAAAGTCATATGACAATTTTATTAATTTACGTATTTATCTAGACGAAATTAATATGAAACCAACAATGTACGACGAGAATACGTGCAAAACCATTGATTTCGGAGAAAAATTGAATTCAATAAAATAATGGTAGAATAAAATATGATTTCAACAGTTTATGATAAACACGACGATACAGACCGATAAACCGTCTCTGATGACAATGGATTTCAGGGTAGGTATAAAAATATATTACACCACCGAGCTCATATTTTGCCCATTTAAACTAACCCGATTGAAACCTATTTTGCAGTAGAGCTATAACAACTTGACTGCAGTATTGATTGCAGTATGGAGAGCCTTGTATCAAATTTTCAAAACTTAGTAATAAAAGAAAAAAATTTTACGATTTTTCAACTACAAAATTACTCGCAAATTTTCACAATTTTGACATATTTTGTATAAATTCGAACTTTAAGCACTTATAAAAAAAAATTGTGAGTAACGATTTCGGATTTTTTTTTATCACTTTAAGAACAACTTATGAGAAACCTTGCATTAAATTTTCAAGATTTTGTGGCCGGCCAAAAATTTTTTATAGACAATTGAAAAAAAAAAACTTAGAAAAGTCGAAAATTTCAATTGTCTACAAATAGTTCAAAATTCTTTGAAAATTTAACTGTGTATGGAGAACGCTAATATAAATATTTGGTGAAAATTTCAAGTATTTACATCGATTAGTTGTTGAGTTATAGCAAAATAAAAAATTCGATTTTGACGAAAACTGGTTTTGCGTAAATAATCCCATTTTTCCGTTATTTTTTTAGTGTTTTTCTCGTCTCATTTGAAAATTTTTAACTTTCGACCCCCCAAAGTACCAACTAGATTCGATTTCCTTTTTAAAGAGGGGCTGAAGTCAAAAATCGAAGCATTTTTACTGCCCTAAATGTTGTCGACAGACTCAAAAAAAAAAAACACACACATCATTGTAAAATCAATACATTCATCACTCCGTTCAGAATCTAAAACGAATAGCCTTCAAATACTAATAAATTATTGCCTTTTTGGCTTTTTATAAATTCTAGCATTTTTTAATAGAATAAGAAAATAATAAAACAAAATAAGAAATGTTAAATGCTCACGACACGCTTTGTAGGTAATGAAATAAAATAACAGTATGAAACTCTATAGTATCATCAAAATAACGAATAACACTTAAGAATTTAGATAGAGTGCGATTATTACTTCTAATCGCAACTTTTATAATTAAGGTCAACATTTTCAGTTATTATTTAATCGGGGAATTTTTACGCGAGATATTTTGTCATGGAATATTTTTGTAGTGATATTTTGGTTTGGGGATATTTTGACCGGGATATTTTGACGTATCACTGTTTTCTTTGGAAATGTATTGATATTATCAACATGATACTCCATCAAATCTTCGTAATTTAGTGTTTATGGTGAAAAAAATGTATTATAATTTTAGTTAAAACTCTTTACTAATCAAAAATTCTATGTATTATGTATGTGTCTATGTTTTTTTTTTCCAATGACATGTTGGTGGTTATCCATACATATATAATAAAAAAAAATTCAAATTTACACTTAATACCTTCTTAAACGTTATCACTTTTAAAAGAATAGAGTAAAGTTAATTTATTGTTTTTGTTCATTCATTCATTACCTACGTTGATCTTGATTCGTTTTTTTCTAAACCCGAATGGTTTAATTTAATCTCCCATACTCGCATTGCATCCAATATCAAGGTTCGTGTTACCGATGCTAACATAAACATCCTAAATTCCCGTTTTTCTGTCATTTTTTTTTTGTTTTTCTCGATTTTATTGAAAACTGTTGGAAAATGTTTACTTTTCACCTCTATAATGCACCAAGGATATCCACTTTTCCATTGGAAACCACCCCCAAAGTTTGAAATTGAAGCATTATTTCAACTAGTTATGCTGTACACAGACACAAAAACAAAAAAAATAAAAAACACACATCATTGTAAAATCAATACATTCATCACTCCGTTCAGAATCTAAAAGGGTTAAAAAATGAAATTTCTAACAGTTTGAAAAAAGCATAAAACAAAATATTTAAATAAAATAAAAATCAATACTAAACTTGACGAAATAATGAGTGTTTAATGATGAAAGAATCACCTCGTATATTATATCAGTTACTATTGTCCCAGTGTAACATTTTAGCACTATAATAACAGAATATAATGTTTGTTAACAAGATCTAAATGATATTTGCAACAATAAATTGTTAAATGATATTTATTGATAAGACTGAGCTAATATCTAAATATTTACTAGTATAAAAACTGAAAACCGTTCAAAATTGAAGAGTTATATCCCAATAAAAAATTGAGGAAAAATAATAATTTGAACGGTAAAATTCATAATCACACAACCTGATTAGGAAAATATGAAGTCAAATCCAAGTTCGGTACTCTGTAACTGCGCATGTATCGGAGCAACAAGATATTTTTATCCCGGCGCATCCCAAACGGCATCCGTCCATCGTTTGCTTATTCCAAAATGGCTCCCGTCGAAAAAGGTTTTATGAACAGGTAAATTCCCAAACTATTAACAGTAATTAATACCAGTCTATTAATGAGCTTTTCTAATTTTCTGGTATAAGTAAACGAATTTTATGAAAAAAAAAACTGGAGCTCATAAAGCTCATTGCGCAAATATTTTACGAGTTTTCATTTTAAACAAAATAACACAAATTGAGTTTATAAAAAAATTGTGCCAAAAAAATGTTTTTTTTAAATATTTTTATATAGCATACACACTTTTACATTTTTTTAACTTATTCTTAAAAAATATTAAATATTAAATTCACAATAACACATTAATGAAATATGCTTTTTATGTAATTTTTATACATTTTTTTTATAATTTACTTAGTGTTCACCAATAAATTTTTAACCACACCTCTTTTGAGACAGTTCTAAGTCTGTATGAAGTGGGAAAGAATTTATGTGGTAAAAAACCGGAGCTGTTTGGGTAATTACCTGTTCGTAAAACCTTTTTTAACGGGAGCTGTTTAGGAATTAATCTTTTTTTAAAACGGGAGCAAAATGGGCTACGTCCTTTAGGTTAGGTTATTCATTTGGAGGTACGGTACTTAAGGATTATTGTGAAATAAGATGTTTTCTTTCACATGTTATATTGTTATAATTTTATTATGTTACCAAGTACTTATGATTAAGTTAAAACCCTTCTGTTTTAGTCCTTGAGACGCATTATTCACTACCCGTTATTGTTGATCTATATTCTATAACAAAATATTATTACTAATAATCGTGTAATTAGTTAATAGTTATACCTATACAAGTTTGTTGTTTTCAATTGGTCTTGAAACTATTAATAATTTCTGCTTCGACAACTAAAGCCATTAGCATTACATTTCATAGCATACACAAAAAAATATATTTATACATCTATAAAATATAAATAAATGATTTGTTAATTAAATATATATGTATAGTTTTCGGTGTTATCTAATAATAATTGCAGTATTTGTGTTACTTTGAAAAATTCTATGGTGTTTATTTCGTTGCCTGGATTTGGATCTAGTCTTGTTCCGATGTCGTAGCATACTCGTATGTTTAATTTTTCATACATTTTGCATTCTACGAAAATTGTTTTATGATATTATTAATATCCATGACAGTGAATAACTTACTAAAAAATGTATCTGGGGAATGCATTTGAGATTTTGTTATTATGAAATTGACATTTTAGAGTAAGTGTATGATGATTCTCGATGATCAAATTAATTCACAAAAGTTAAAAATAATTGAGAAATATTATTATAATTTTTAAAAGGAGATTAGTTGATTATCAAACACAATATATAAAATTATTAAAATATACAATGAATATGGTTATTTATTTTATATATGAAAGTATTATGTGGATGTACCAAATATTATTGAATAAACAACCACAAATTATTCATTGAATCAATAGTAAGCTCGGTACCTACTTTGTAATTATCGCTAAAAAGAGATTGGTCTATTAAATATAAGCTAACCATTAAATTAATTAATTGTTTATATTACTACTCAATCATAGTTTTACATAATGAAATTTGAATCATTTTTTAAAATTTAATAGATGTACTTATAGATTATGCTGGATATAAAAGTAAGTAATTGTACTTGTAACTTACTGTAGTCTGTAATCGTTGTACTTTAAATATTTTTTAGAAAACATTAGAAATAGTTGTACGATTTTAGTTTTAAAACCTTAAATCTAAGGTTAGGTTTATGTTGTAGTTTAAGTATTTTAATTTTAAATGTTTGGATATATTAGGTTAATATACACAAATATGGATAAATGAATTTCTTAGTTATAAATGTAGTTGATTGTAAATTTTAATTTTTAAATAATTAAAACAATTCAAATTGTAAATAAAATCTAATTCTTTAAATTTATCTTTATGATACTTATAGTAGTTTATTATTATTTAAGATTGTAAATACATATTCTAAGTACCTTTGTTAATAGTGTATATATACAAGTACCAAGTGTATATGTATAATTCTGGCTTAAAATAATATTAGGGGACATACACGTGAAGCAGAATAATTCTTTATATTATAATAATATTAATTATTAGTATAATTATATTTTCAGATAATCTGACAGAATATCTGGAAAATTAGAATAATTACATAGGTAATTATTTTATAGTAACTAAATAAAAATTTTAGTACTAATTCTCATGGATGTATATATTTTCCTTAGTTGATTTATACCACTAAATTAATTACAATAAGAGAATCAACTATGGATACTATCGATATTAAATGTATTTGTGCACGAACTTTTATTGTCTATTTTATTGTTTATTGTCTAAATTCTAAAATATTCAATCCCTTCACAACTCGTAGTCTTTCATACTTTTCACAGGATTCAAGTCAAATGTCGTTTGGAAGTCTTAATTTTTTTTTTATAATAATTCACGATGGTTGGCCACAGTAATAGGAAGAGATCAAACGCCTGGAACGTCAATTAGGTATAGAACAATACTTAGGTAGGGTCGATGTTTGAAAGAATCTCAAATTTTAATAAATTGTATTATTTAACTGGTTGCCTCAAGGGTGCTGCGCTAGATGTAATCCATGTTTTACTTATTTCTGGAAATAGTTACAAGTTTTCATGCCCATTATTATCATCGCAGTTCTACTAACTTCGTGTGGTTGCTACGGCGTTAGTCGACCAAATATTCAATGCGCCATTATCGTATCAGGAATTTCTTTAAATTTTAACGACAATTGTAAATTTTTGAAAAATAATTGAGAACATATTTCTATTATCCATGTAAAAAATTTCCGATATTTACTCGTTTATTTTATTTTCTCTGGCGTATCGAAGCTTGCTTTTCGGACGTTACCCTGTAGTTGTCCGAGACCTCTATGTTAAACACTACCGATTATCCAACCTTCGAGTCTTTATTATTATTATTATTATTAATTAAAAGATCAATAATTAAGGTTAAACAAAATTTAAACAAATAATATCACATTATGATACTTTATGGAATTTTAAAATATTACAATATAATTTGTTAAATAGGTAAAAAAGGGTATTAATTAGCTTTTTTTCATTTCTTTCGTTGGATCTGTCCAGTATGTTTTTTTTTGTCGGAGATAAATCCTAGAATTTGTATGTTTTTTAGTATGTGGTATTAAAGAGTTGTTTAACATGTATTTCTAACTTGTTTTATTTTCTTAACGTGTTAAAGAGGGTGCAAACGAGATTTTAGAGCAGAGAAAGTGAAAACAGTTTTAGAGGACCATTCCATTAATGATTTATTTATATCCTATAGTGCTTATTGAATGGAATTTAGGTTTTTTCATCTGCGTAGGATATTTAAATCATCTACGAAGAGTGTGGATTAGACTGGGAATTTAATATTCTCACATAGGTATGTCGTTTAAAGCGATGAGAAATAATATTACTGATATTTTAGAACCTTGAGGGACACGATTTGGTTAATTGAAACAGGAAGATAAAAAGTTATTAATTTTTACTCGGAATGACCTATCTGGGGTTAGGTATCCTAATCCTTTATGAAGTTGAACATGTTAACACTGAATGGGATGTTTCGTAGGTTACGTTGGTATCGAAAGCTTTGGCTTTATCTAGGGAAACTACTCCTACAACTTGTTTGTTATTCAATATTTTTTTGATGTTCTCTTGGATGTCTTGTAGAGAGTTTTATGTGCTTCTGTGTTTTTGAAATCCATTTTGTCGAGGAATAATATAATTTATTTTTTCTAGAAACCAACGCAGTCTAGTGTCGATGCTATTTTCTAGTAATTTGCACGTGGTATTTAATAGGGAGATAGGTCGATAACTATTTACATTGAGTTTTTTTTTCCTCGTAGTCATCCTATGGTTTTAATATTGGAATCACTATTGATTGTTTCCGGGCTTTTAGTAGCCTACTACAGTTCCAGATTTTACTATAGATGTGAAGAATGTAGATGATTGTTGAAATAAACAAATTTTAATAGAAGATGTAAAGGGTATTATCGGAGCTTGGAAAAGAACTAGACCATTTGGTCAGTGCATAATTTAGTTTTTTTAAATAGATTGATCTTGTAATGAGGAACAAATCTTTGAGATACGACTGACTGATAGATTAGGTTATGGTTACTGGTTAGGTTAATCTAACCATGCATGCAGAAGTGTGATAAAAGTAACAAAAATATAGTTAAGTTAAATTTGTATGTAGCTCGAAGAGCGAAATTACGGGGATAGAGCCCTGTGTTTGTTAAAGATTTTACTGTAAGAAATTGTGAGTGGGGGATTGGCCTAGCACTTCTCGTTGTTTTTTTCTGTGGTTTAAACGGTGGTCAGCAGGGGCAATTAGTGTAACACAAAAACAAACGTTCATCCCCACAGATATAGATAATAAACTAGATTGCTTACTGTTGTTATCGGTAATGGGGAAATTTGAAGCCGCCGAGCCGATAGTCCGCCATCTTTAAAAAGGGCAGCTGAACAATAATAACACAAGAGAAAAAAAAAATTTTTAATTTTTTAAATTAAAATACATATTTTATACTATGCATCTTGTTCCTTCAAGTCGTTATTTAAATTTACTAAACATACTATTATAATAGTCAAATAATACAACACATTTACATAAATAATAAATAATAAAATTATAATTATAATCACTGCTTCGTCATTTAATCTAAAATTTTGTAAAAGAAATAATATTTGTAAAATTGTATTTTCTTTATAATAAATATGTATAATAGGTATATAGTATGATACATATTGTATTATAAACAACAAAACCTGATAAAAACCCAATAGTTTACCTTGGAAAATTAATATTTGGTCGAACAAGGTAGTCTTTATTAATAAAATGGGCACTACAAATTTTATGGTACTTTGAAGGAGTAAAATTTTCTCTGCGAATAGCAACTAACCATTTTTTTTTCGTTCAGAACATTGAGGAAATCTATAATAAATTATTCAATTACATATTTTAATTTTAGATATTCATAATTATTTATTATAACATATGATCTACTATACTTATGGATACATATTTGATCAGATAAGTAGAAACTTACGAAAAAAATTGCACTTTATCTCGTCCACCTCTATTGGAACAACCAAAAGCACAACATGAAACGGGCATTTTTATTTTCTGTAGTATAATATTGTAGAAAATGGTGTGTAATTCACGATTTAATCAAATCACTGAATTATTACAAAAAGAATAATTATAAACAATGGTACAAAAGTATAGGCATTCAACAATTAGGATCACTTTTACCACATATACTTTCAAACTATTTAGACTTTTTTTTTTTATTTATCTCAATACTTTGACAGGGAAATACCTTCTTCTGAGATAATATTTTATATTATTAGTTATATCAGTAGAGGTATAATAACTATAAAATATTATTAAAGAAAAAAAACCAAAACATATATATAATACAGGGTGATTCATTTTTCTTTCTCCTTTTCCTTTATTAGTAGTAACTCAATAGTTAACTAAGTGTTGTTAATTAATTTTTCTCAACAGTCATCAATATTTCTACTAGTTTCCACATTGTATCTAAAACGACTAAGTATTGAATGTATCATTAGTTACATTATAGTACTATTTTGTTTTATTTTTTGATTTTATATGTATATTATAATATATAAAATGTAAATATAGGTAAATTATAATGTAATCACACCTATGATGTTGAATAAAACAAAATTGATTCTCTAAAATTTGATGAACCATTCAAAATATTGAATCATATTATTTTAAAGACCATTAGCTCACTTTTAATTCATTCAAATCGATTCATTTTAATGAGCTAAATCACATGAATTAGTTCAACAAAATGAATTGAAAGTACTTATCACTAATATTAGCAATATTGTTGGTGCCCTTTTTAAAGATGGCGGCTTGTTTAGTATCTGACTTCTCTTTTTTTATCATAGTTAGCAATCTAGTTTATTATCTATATCTGTGCTCATCCCTACTGATCAGTGATAAAATGATTAACCTTATCACACCTAACCATAGGTTATTATGGATTCGGTTAGTAAGAAACAGTGGCGCACGCAGGGGAGGGGTTAAGGGGTTATAACCCCCCCCCCCCCCCCGAAATTTTCTCCGAGGTCTAGGTTAAAATTTACAATTTTTACAAGTTTCTAATACCGAGTAATACCTATTATCATTGATATAGAATAGTCTATACTATTATAAATAAATAAAAGATTGAAGTTAAGTTTGTAAATTCTTAATTTTAGATTCTGAACGGAGTGATGAATGTATTGATTTTACAATGATGTGTGTTTTTTTTTTTTTTTTTTTTTGTGTCTGTCGACAACATTTGAGGCAGTAAAAATGCTTCGATTTTTAACTTCAGCCCCTCTTTGAAAAGGAAATCGAATCTAGTTGGTACTTTGGGGGGGTCAAAAGTTAAAAATTTTCAATATTTTTTAAATGAGTCGGGAAAAACCCTAAAAAAATGACGGAAAAACGGGAATTTTTACGCAAAACCAGTTTTCGACAAAATCGAATTATTTATTTTGCTATAACTCAAAAAGTAATCGATGTAAACACTTGAAATTTTCACAAAATATTTATATTAGCGTTCTCCATACACAGTTAAATTTTCAAAGAATTTTGACTTTTTTTGAGCTATTTATAGACAATTGAAATTTTTAATTTTTTTTAGTATTTTTTTTTAAAATAACGATAAAAATTTTTTGGCCGGCCAGAAAATCTTGAAAATTTAATACAAGGATTCTTATAAGTTGTTCTTAAAGTGATAAAAAAAAATCCGAAATCGTTAGTCACAATTTTTTTTTATAAGTGCTTAAAGTTCGAATTTATATGAAATGTGTCAAAATTGCGAAAATTGGCAAGTAATTTTGTGGTTGAAAAATCGTAAAATTTTTTTCTTTTATAACTAAGTTTTGAAAATTTTATACAAGGTTCTCCATACATTTTACTTCAATTATCTAAAATAAAAACTCGACCGGATTCAGACAAAAATTTTTTATGAGTGTTTGAAATTTAAATTTTTACAAAACCGCGTTAAATAACGGTTTAGCCTCAAACGATTTTTTATATTTGTTGTTATTCAAACAGTATAATATGTCGTAAATACTTTAAAATTTTACCAGTTATTTAGATTGCCATTTTCTTTACGTGATTCGATTTTCAAAACATTTTGACTTTTTTTGAGCTATTTATAGGCATTTGAAATTTTCAATTTTTTTTTATTTTTTTTTTTATAAATGTTGATAAAAAAAATTTAGTTGGGACAAATTACTTGAAAATTTAATTGAAGGGTCCACATAACTTGTTCTAACTCTGATTCAAAAATTATAAAAATACATAGGCACAATTTTTTTTTATTAGCATTTGAAGTTCAAATATTGACAAAAATTCGTCAAAATCATGAATACTTTTCACTATTTGGTAGTTAAAAATTTATAAATATTTTTCTATCAAAAGCTAAGAATTTAAAATTTAATACTATGCTGTCCATAAGTTAAGCTTAGAATAATTATAAAAAAGTTTGAGGATTGTTCAATTGAAAAATGTCACGTGTGTTTAAAGTTTTAATTTTAATTTGAAATCAAAAATACACGTGTAAAATAACTTTTTACTAATAAATAATTTTCGATTTTTGTTATTTTTAAAAAATTACTAAACGTAAGATCTTGAAACTTTTACTTAAATGTTTGAATTAGTTTCAAAGTAGAATATATTACAATATTTAAGTATAATATATCCTAAACTGACAAATCATCTCCGTTCAGAATCGTTTTTCGTATACAATAATGATACCTATCATTGCATTCAAATTTAACATACCCTAGTCCGAAGTCCACCCCACCCCCTAATGTACAGCAGAGCGATACTCACTTACCCGCTTTTTTTTAATTTAATATTTTATTAAGTTTTAGATTTAAAATTACAATCAAAAAATAATAATTAAAAAGTATATTATGTCATATTATAAATTTATAACTAATAGTGTATGTATAAAATTTAAGTCAAAATATTTAAAGGATTTGCATAATTTTGTTATTTGTAAAATGTGTTATATTTTTACCTTGACCCCCCCCCCCCCCCCCGAAAAAAAATCCTGTGTGCGCCACTGGTAAGAAAAGTCTTATTGTAGTTGTCGTCAGAGCAGTTGATTTGAAAAAAAAGCTCCTTCTAGGTTAGTTAGTCTAAGCTTCCTTCTTCATAAACTAACAACTTGTGTTCCAAACAGTTAGCAAACAGTTCCGTGTTGAACATTAACGCTTACCACTGGGTCGTCTTTTGTTCCTTTTCCAACTCGCTTCTCGCAACGATGTCATTTCCTAATATAAATACGTGTACTTTGAGTAGGTTGTTACAAAATTTAGAAACTTAGAATCTTAGATATTATATTTGAATTCCAGTCATTTTACCACTCATTACTTGAAATATTGATTTACAAGGGTAATTTAAAATTTGGTTTAAAAAGTAATAAATTAGATAAATATATACATGTATTGTTGGTCAAACGAAATAGTGTTGTGATATAGTTGATGATATTATAGTAGTATATTGATTGCTGAATCGAATCATTACATTATTCACCAAAAGCTTGTTTTCCACTTATATATTTTCAATACACTTGAAAACAAAATGTATAATATAGTTGCTTATTATTTTAAATAATTGTTTTAGCGGCAATGGCGAACGGTACGTATTTTTTTGTGATTTTTTTAATAATTTATGTTGATTAAACACTTATAAAGAACAACAAGTGTATTTGAATTGTTCAATTAAATATTAAAAACATTAAATATTAATATTATATTATTATATTATATATATATATATTTATATTTAATATTATTAACATTATTAAACATTAAATATTTGTTTTTACAGCACAAGAAGGTAAATATTTAAGTTTTATAATTTTATTTAATTAAGAGTTTTTCATTTGCTTTAAAGAGTTTTGGCTCCGTTTAACAAGTTTATGCTAGCTCAAGGTTAGGATTTGAATTAGGTACCTATGTCAGTTTCGATATAATTTGACGTGGATAGAGTTGAAATAACATTGACTACGTCCACAAAGTCAATAACTCTCACTTCTTTGGATAGTCGAGGCAGTATTGAGAAGTCATAGAATATGTTACATATTATTTATATCTAAATTAACCCTTATGGAGAGTTATTGAATACTACAATTTACCACCTCCACTCCTCGTGTGTATCCATATGTGATTCGGGTATTCCTGAAGAATTTAGATAATGTATGATATATGTATGCAGTATGCTAATTGTTAGTAATTTAGTGGCTACTTTTTATTCTCCCGTGTTACCGTGATAATGGAGTTTGACACGTTAATCAAATTAATTGCACACATATTTTCGTAAACAGTGGTAGTCCAATGTGGGATTGTATCTTGGAATTTTTACAATCGCCATTACTCTATCAATAACATCTAGCGTAAATTTACCTTTTATAAATCAAAACTAATTATTTGATAGTTTCTCTGTTTCCGTTAGAAACCTAACCTAACCTCTTCAACCTGCGTCTTAAGACTTTTTTTAGTGGTTTATTTGTTATATGATTAGATAGAATTTGCCTCTTTGCAGTTACCACTCAACCGGGAAAGAATTTTCCACCAGATAGCTGTTAAACACATAAGCTATCTTCGCTTTACTTCTTAAAAGATTTTGCAGCAGAGATCATTTTTGAAATCTCAGATATCTTTACTTATCTGTGCCTGATTTATAGTGTATAAGCCTACGAAAGCTACACTATTTTCTAGGTACATAGCTAGAAAGCACCCCTTCAATAACTGCTTATATCGTACATTATATTAGGATGATTTCTGACAAGTCAATACCAGTGGCGTGCCCAGGAATTTTCTATGGGGGGGGATATATGTTATAAGAAAAGACCGGATTTAATTCCATTAAAAACACACAAGAACTGTATAATTATACCAAAAAATACATAAAAATTGCATAATAAATTGCACTGTAAAAATACAAGTCATATAAAAATTGATGAATGTATTATTTTTTTGAATTAAAATTAATAATTAAATATATTTCCAAATTATGTTCATTAAAATTAAATCTTTTATTACTTGAAATATGTTTGTACCTACAAAGAAAAAATACTTTCTACTTCTACTACACTAGTTATTAGTGTATATTAAAAAAAACTCAATAATTTATAGGTGTTATATCTAAATAAACATCTGCTTTACCCAACATGACTTAGTAAGATTTAATAGTTTTATATGTTATATCCTTTATTTTTTTTCAATTATATATTCATACATTTATCTATAGTTTTTTATCGTTTGGACCAGGAATATTTGTTAAAATATCTTCAGCTTTTCTAAACCTATTCAGTATTCATACTGTTTAAATAGCTTACTATTCGACTCTTCCAAGTTTTTCAGACTAATGGGTAACTCTGATAAGTGTAATTGTATGAATACTATAAACCACATTTGATTACATTATATAATATATATTTATATTGTACAAGTTGTTTCAGTTTTTTCATACTGGTAGGGATTAACATCGTTTTTTAAACTTTTAATCACAATTAAAAAATTTTCAAAATTATTTGCATAGAAAATTACAGCAATAACCATGTTTCCGACCTTGTAATAATAGGTTTGGGAATCGGGAGGTAAAGGTATACCCGGCATTTCTTTTCTGTATTTATTTATTCTCGATGGTATTACTTTTAAGAAAGCTTTTTTTTTCCTAAAATAAACGAAATAAGTTACATATTATGTACTTTGATTTTATATATTTTAAATTAATTACTATTGTAAAATAATCTATTTATGTAATAATGATTTTAGTTTAGTTAAGTATTTTGTTCATTAAAACACCATATTAAAAAAAAATCCTAAAACGTGAGAAATTGCAAAAACTTGCATCATAAAATTAAATAGGCAGAGAATGAGAGGATATAGAGTATAATATAATTATAATAAAATATTATATATATTATAATAAATATGATTTATAAGCAATAACTTATTACTAATAATCAAAAGCAATGACTTTCTAAAAAGTAACAACTTTAATATCTAATAATTTGTTTTCCGAAAGTCAGCAAAAAAAGTCAATGGGGGGGGGACATAACCCCTAACCTCCCCCCCCTGGGCACGCCACTGGTCAATACCATATTATGTTATATGTTAGCCGTTAAATTGTTTCGACGTCTCTCTTGCTGAGATTTATTTTTCCCTGCTAGTTTCAAGTCGAATTAATCTACCTTGAGTAGTATTCAAATAATATCATGACAAAGAAAGGGGAGCATACTACTTGCGTCCGAAAATATTATTAGTAGGTTAGTTGCGTCCCGCAAAAAAATATTCAAAAAGGGTCATAGCCTATTTGCGTCCCATAATACCTTTTTTTATAACCTAATTGCGTCCTGAAAATATCGATATAATCGATATCAATAAGTTAATAAACAAACACATTGATATTGATTTTAATGTAGAATATAGTTAATAATAAAATAATTAATTTAAAAATAATTCATATTTGGTACATTTTGTCATAATAATAAAATTCATTTTTTTTACATTAAGGCATAATAAAAAAAATCATGTATTCAATTCAAATATGGTAGGTATAAATTTAAAATAATAAAAAAATTCAAATATGGTACATAATTAAATAATAAAAAAAAATGCAAATATTGAATTCAAATATGGTTAGGTATAAATTTGAACGAAACATTTATTATAAAATTTAATGGAGAAATTTCTTCCCACATAGGTTATTAATAGAATATATCGTAATGTACCGAATTATTATGATAAATGTATAGATAAATTGTATTTACAAACCGAACTTCCCAACATCCCACAAATAGTGAGATTTCTTATATAGTATAGTAATATGAACTATCGATTTTAGTGACACGATACTATCGACTTTAGTGATTTTAGTAGTAAATATCGATAATAATTATATAGCCGACTTGCGTCCCCAAATCGGGACGCAAGTTACCGGTCAAATTTACTACCTGTAAAATATACCTTTTTTTGGGACGCAAGTAACATGCAGCCAAAGAAAGATTATCTGCGGAGTAGCTATTCTATCTTTTGGCAGTATACAGATTTTATTTGTAACATATTTTTGTACCTTTTTTTGATTTTTTTTCTCTCATCAGCAATTCCTGTTTAATGAGCTCTAAATGTTGTTAATGTTTAACACTTCGATAAATGTTCATAATTTTGGATGATATTTTAAAAAAATTAACCGAGTAATGATCTGAACCTTGATGCCAACCCTCTACTGCAATGTTAGTCCTTGACAATAATAAGAACTTTGTTGTATTTTACGCCAAAAACATATTAGTATACCTATTAATATGTTCATAATAATTTAATATATTAACTATTTATTCTTTTTTTCTAGTTCAACCAGATTACAATAATTGTAAGTTGTTTTAATTTTAAGTAATCATTTTATAGTCAGTTATTATAAATTACGATATACGCCATACCCGCATGTGTTGTCTCTGTCTTACTAACGTACATCATAACAAATTTTCGTTCAGTAGAATACATTTTGTGACGTTAGCTTTAATATTAGAGTAAATTTACCTATTATCAAATTTAAAGGTAATAATATTATCTAGGGCATCTCGCAGGCTTTTATTGATATTTTAATTTGTAAGCAAATTACGAGCATTTTAAAATTGTAATATTTTACATAACTATAACTCACTTAAAAATTTAGATATCAATAAACCTCTATGAAATGCCCTAGATATTAGTATTACTTTTAAGTTTGATAATAGGTATATTTACTCTAATATTAAAGCTAACGTCACAAAATGTATTCTACTAAACGAAAATTTGATATGATGTACGTTAGTAAGACAGAGACAACACATGTGGGTATGGCGTCCTCTTAATAATAAACATTATAAAATTTATTTTATAGTAGGAAAATTGTGAATATTTTATAGAAATTATAAATTACTTTTTTTATATTATTACAATGGCAGCTGATTCTGGTATGTAGTTAATTTTATTTGTAACTGTGAGATATTATGGTTTTATTTATAAATGGTACGATCTTATCGTCTTTATCTTTATTCCTTACACAGTATTACATTGTGTAAAGTTGAAGTAAGGAATATACTAATTAATTATTCCATGACACTATTTTTTATTTATTGACTGTACATAAGTAACATATAAATTTTAAATCTGTTAATAGTAAAGTAATACTTTTTGAAATAATGAGTGTTTTACGCTTAATCAATCACCCTGTATATATATAGCGTCTCGTAAACAATCAACTAATATTGATAAATCATTGTAAAATTCTACATATTATCATCGCTATTCTTATAATATTGTGAGATAATTTTTAAGGTAGTTTAAGTAATGTAATTTATTAAAAAGTATGTTATTATTTTTTTTTTAGAAATTGTTGGTAAGTGTATATCGTAATTTTTTTTTTTTTTTATGTATGGAAATTTCAAACTTAATTTATGTAATAATCTGTGTCTAACAACTTTTAAAATAATCACCGTCCCTTTAAATGTTTACTTACTGAATACTATAGGTATTAAACCGTTCAATAAGGAATTTATATAATAAAATTTATATAATTTAATTTATACATGATTTCGTATGACTATTATTATCATTGACCCGTTAGACATATTTACAACAATTTATTTACTATAACCTATAATTTAGCGGTGCAAACCAAAGTTTATGTTTGGTTCTTGGACCCTTCTATCGACTATCACTATGATATTTTAAAACGATTTTTAACACAATATGGGAAAAATTCATTAAGATTGCAAAAAAACTTAATTTAACGTTCTTCGGTGGAATTATGAATCGTTTATTTTTGGTTTATTTGACGGTGTATCATCAAGGTTAATCATGAAGAAATAAAGTTGAGCCATGAACTTTTAGTGCCTACGCTAGTTTGAGAACCGATTTGTATTTAATATTTTAATCACACTATTTATTATATCATTTATATTGACTTCACGGAATACTATAAAAATGAACTAAAATTTAAATAGTACCTATTATCGATATGTCAATAATTGTCAATCATTATAATTTATTTTTATTTAAAATTGGTATATTAGTGAACGTTTCAAAACCATATGTGTATTTGTTTTTATTCTATAATTATTATGCTTATATCACAGTGAAACAATAACTATTTATTAACTTTTTTTAGGAACAATAATTACAAGTACGTACGTTTTTAACTTAATTCAGTTTAAAATTAATTTATAACCACATGAGGTACATTTTTTCCTTAAAAAATTCTAAAAATGGAACAATATTGAATAATATTAGTTAATTATAAAATATTAATATAAAATATAAAACAAAACATGTGATAAAGTCGATTGCCATGTTTATGAGTTATGAGTTATCAGTTATCATTCTGTGTAAAAGTTTGTCTCGGCGCTTGCCTAGTGCTATTTTTTGAATTAAAAAAATAATAAATACATACCGAAAGTTATAACTGAGTGTCTAGCTATCACTTTTTGACCGGTGTAAATTTATATCAAGCTGGGTAATCCGCCTATGGTGGAAAGTATGGTGGAAAGTATGGTGTTGTACCTATTTTAGGAGAAAAAGTTAAAGTTGAATGACATGTTGACACTGAAGTTAAGTTGTCATTTGTCATTGGACAAAATCGATTTAAACGCAACTAAACATCCCATAGGGGCAATCTGACTTTAAAGATTAAACACCTTCTCGTAATAATAACATAATAATAATAATATAATAAAAATAATAAAATTATAATATATAGCACATAATATTATAATAATAATTTAATAATACGTATCGAAAAAATAATACAGTTATAACAAACATCTTGATAACGAAACGATGGTATAAACACCGGTCGGTGAGTGGGACTAAAAAAATTAATTTACCGATTGAAAAAATCTTACGGTATACCCAAACGAAAATAAACATCTTCAGTAAGCAATCTGACTGTGTCGGATCGCGGACGATATGTGCGTTGCAAATGAAATCATCACAAATTATTAAGTGCCTATACTGACTTATCACATTTTACTGTACATTTGTAATCATTTTAAATCTTGATCATTCGAATGTCACTTGCAATTTTTCATAAAACCCACTATACTTTGAAAGGCACCGTAAAATTAAATAAACAATGTGTAATATCTAGCAATAAATTATATGGGCCAATAAAAACTATTTTTATTTAATAAATTCATCTAATACTAGTTATACTTGAAAAAAAATTGCTGTGATGTTTGTATTTACTGTGATAATTGCAATACTATAATAAAAAAGCGGGTAAGTGAGTATCACTCTGCTGTACATTAGGGGATGAGGTGGACCTCGGACTAGGGTAGGTTAAATTTGAATGCAATGGTAGGTATCATTGTATACGAAAAACGATTCTGAACGGAGATGATTTGTCAGTCTAGGATATATTATATTTAAATATTGTCATATATTCTATTTTGAAACAAATTCAAACATTTAAGTAAAAGTTTCAAGATCTTACGTTTAGTAATAACAAAAATCGAAAATTATTTATTAGTAAAACATTATTTTACATGTGTATTTTTGATTTCAAATTAAAAATAAAACTTTAAACACTCGTAAAATTTTTTAAATTGAATAATCCTTAAAATTTTTTATAATTTTATTCTATGCTTAACTTATGAACAGCATAGTAATGCATTTTGCGTAAAAATTCCTGTTTTTCTGTTATTTTTTTCTCAATTTATTTGAAAACTGTTGGAAAATGTTTACTTTTGACCTCTATAATGCACCAAGGATTTCCACTTTGCCATCGGAAACCACCCCCTAAGTTTGAAATTGAAGCATTATTTCGACTAATTATGCTTTACACAGACACAAAAACAAAAAAAAGAACACACATCATTGTAAAATCAATACATTCATCACTCCGTTCAGAATCTAAAATTTAAAAATTAAATAAAAATTCAAAATATCCAAGCCGCGTGATTTTGGGATCACCCGAGTTGCGTCACCGCCGATAATCCGCACTGGAGAGGGATTCGTTCCGGGTACTCCTGTCTATCCTAATCACGGGGACCTCAGGGCCTCATTTAGGGGGATGCATTGGCTACAACTGCACCGGGCGCCAGTATGTTGGGGGCGCCAAAATTTTTGGTTAGAAATTAGTTTATTTGTAAAAATTAAAATTTTTACAATTGAAATTTAAGTATCTATACAAACTAATATTATATTACATTGTTACATTGTCGGTATTAAAATTATTTATAAATATACTTAGAAAACCATATTAAAAAATTATAATATTAATTGCTTAATTGAATCATGAAGTACCTAAATATTATGTGAAAAAATACAACTTATATAATGAATAAGGTTAAGGATATGTAAGGGTATACATTGGCAGCCTTATTTGTTCCTAAAACGTATTGGCCAGTGGCCCGCCTTAATTTTATACTGCGCCAGTATAGCTAAAATGTAATAAATAAACTATAATAATAGTTTTTAAAAAATATTTTATAAATAATATATTGTTTTAATCTTTATTGTAGTTAACATTTCTAGATAGTTGTAAGATTAAAATCAATGGATCAAAATTAAAAATATATTTATCTGTCTTATTAACTTCTAATTTATGATTGTGAGATAAATATAAATTATTAAAAATTTGTAAAAATCAATCTTACATCATTCATTTTGCTAATTATTTAAAAACTCTTCATTTCAAACTTCAAATAATTTAATGGTACAAATAACTGCATGCTAATAACTTACATTGATTTTTTAATATATTGCTTAGGTACAGTTTTATTTGTATATATAATAATAGTCATTATAACTCATTATAAATTGAGGTTCTTAAGTTAAATTTATGAATTATATTTATACACAATGACAATATAATCAAGGTTCAAAGTAAGAGTGTGTAGACAGGTTGTGAGACATCTACAAATAGGCTAAAATGTAAGAATGTCGTGTGCCCTATCTTTTAAGACGGTAATAAATTTCAATATTTTTACTATCTTCTGATGTGGTAGACAAATTTGGACTGCTCAATAATTTGGCAGCCCTATTTTAAAACTGAATTGGCGCCCCTGATAATAAGCAGGGTTTAAGTAACATACATTCAAAAGAATCCAATGTATTTGCAGAAGGAGAAGGGATCTGCAACTATTCAACAATATTTTTAAAAAAAATACTCATTCTTTTTTTTGCTCAACATCTTAAAGGTTAGTGAATATATATTTCTTGTGGGTAAGCCCCTTAAGGGGGCGCCAATTTTTTTTTGCATCGGGGCACAAAATGTCTAAATGCGGCACTGGGGGACCTAATGCCTTAATTTATCGATTACAGTTTGATTCTGACGCCAAATATCAAGCAGTTAAACCGTTTCCGATCTGCCACGAATTGTTCGTTATGTACTGCTTTATTCACGAAATTCATATAATTCGTGTGTACTGAATCTTGAATATAATAATTATAATTATAATAATAAATAGTCTTTTAATGTATTTATAAACAATATCTGTTTAAATTGTAGTTTTTTTTTATGTATTATGAGCATAATGTGATTAATACTATAGGTAACTTAGAGTATATATTATTTTATAATATTCCTAATGTATTCAAAGTATTGTATAATTATTAATGCTCATAAATAATGATCTATATTATTTCAATAAATGCATTATAGCACCACCTCTTAAAATATTACATAAGTATTCTATACCCATTTTAAATATTAATATTCTATACTCATATACACTCGAACGTTTCTCAAAGCAACGTATACTTGAACATCGATAATAAATACTCAACAATTCACCAATCATATTCAAATTAGGTTAGGTTATACAGGTTATAAGTTAGGATAGTAATTCAAAATGTATGTTACAGTCATTTTAACACATCGATATTCAAAATAGAGAACAATTCATGATAGGACAGTTTTTTGATTTAGGAATTTATTTGTACAATTTATCATTTTTTTTAAATATTTTAGAGGGGTTTTGAGGTTTTAACTTTAGAAATTTAAATGGGAACATATTATTTTATAACCAACACAATATATAATGTTACTTTTGACCCCCCAAAAGTACAAATCAGGTTTATTATCTTTTTCAAAAAGGGGTAGAAGTCGAAAATCAAAGCACTATTACTACTCTTAAACGTGATGACAGACACACAAAAAAAAACACACATCATTGTAAATTTGTAAAACCAATACATTCATCACTCCGTTTAGAATCTAAAAATTTCATTAAATTTATTAAAATATGAGTAAAAGTACGGAGTATCCAAAAATTATGTTTTTGAACTAAAAAAATAATTAACATCGATATTTTCCTAACTTATGTAATTTTGTCAATATATGAACTTAAGTTAAATTTTAGCCAGTTGATTTTATCAAAGACTGGAGTAGCACTATAGCGTATAAATATTAAATATTCGTTATTCTTAATTGTTTGTGTTTTGCTGGTTATTAAGTTGTTTTCATAATAATTTGGAATTTAATGTTGCGTGTGGGTTAGAGAGAGATAACAAACACTACGCTGGCACCCTCTTAATGCATAATTAGTTCTGAATTTATTGTAGTCCAAACAATAATTAGGCCATACCATGCATAAATGTAATCTATAGGTACTAGTGGTTTTCAACCTATGAGCCGCAGCTCACTGGGGCGTCGTCGGTAGAAATTAAAAATAAAATTGTCAACAATTATTTTTTATAGTAGTTAATTAACTATAATTGTTTAGCTTAGTGAATATATTGTTATCTTTTTAAAGATGAATTCCATTTAAGTTACCACATGTTGGCGCCGCGTCAATAATATATTTTCGCTGTTGGCTAATCGTCGCGCGACGGCACCGTTCCTAATCTCTTCTCCCTTTTCCCCGCACACCACTCAGTCCTGTTTGTTAAATTGTTTAATTATTATTATAATATTGTCACTGTATATATTTATTCTCTTTTTTGTGTATTCTATAATCAATTATTAGTCGGTCTTTGCCGCATATATTACTTATCATTTCCTTTCGCTTTTTCATATTATCTGTTGTTAATTATTATTCTTTTGTTATTGTTTGCGGCCAACGCCCTTATTATTATTATTATTATTACTGTTGTCGTTCGTCCGAACATCTTTGTTCCCGCTATTGCAGTGGTTTGTTTTTTATATATTATATTTAAGTCACATTGAGCGCACCCTGTGTGAAATTATTATTATAAAGCAGTGAGGCTTACCACTCACACACATATTAATTATTATATTATACCTTCAGTTTGAGAGGCCAATAAATAATTATACTCCTAACCGTTTCTCGTATGTCATTGCTTTTTCTATACCTCATACTACTATCAACATAGCCAGCGTCTTCCAATTACTGTGTGTCGCTGTGCTCGATCCCATCTCATCCACAGAGTGCTGCCGCGTAAGTCCGCCAGCAACTTTACGTTGTGTGAGAGGCCGCCCAGGTCGTCAGTCTTCGGTAGATCAGCATCCTCAGCGGACTTCATTAGTTGTTAAGTTAGTTTAAGACGTATTGTCCCTATTTTGTGAGCTCTGTGGTCATTGCACCAGACCGGATCGACCACAGAGACCCCTTTCCCCATTAACTAAATTGCATTTCCTGTAGCCCGTGTATTCCACCTCCAGTCCTTAATCGGTGTCGTCGTCCTGCGCATAAATTGCATACTCGCAACTTATAAGGCGCGAATATATTTGGTTGCCTACATGCCACTTAGTCGGCGTTTTTAGACTCTGAATTGGCCGGCTTTGGCAATTATTGTATTTTTAAAGCCCAAAGTGTTGGGCGCACACACCACATATTTATTTATATTTTACTTAATTAAAATTATCTTGATATTTTTTTAATTATTCTCTAACTACTTATATAAAATAGTCGTAACGTTGAATTATAGGTTACTATTACAATGCAGTATATTTTTACAGATTTGGTAATTGGCTACAACTCTTCATTATTTCAAAGTATGTATTATTGTGTACCAATAATCAATATTGACTGTAAATACTAAAATAGGTAGTACTTATGTTTTGCTTACCTATATAATATTATCAAATTACTGATTGTAAAATATTAAATGAATAATTCTGTTCTAATTTTGGTCAGTGGTTGAGCTCAAATCAAAAAAGACATGATCGACTCAAGGCTGTACGGAATGGGAGCATATATCTTATAATGTGATAAATTATCACTGATAATAAGATAATATTTTTACCTATTATATACATCAAGATAGAGAACAATACTGGAGTGCGTACTCCCTATATCAGCAACGAAAAAAAAACGGTCAGGTCACGACAGTCGACAATTGTTGCTATCCCCTCCACTGTACGGCAAGAAACACTTCACGACTCACAGTCACAGCAATTATACAGCACAGAATAAATTGAATGAAAATAATTGAATTAAATTTCTTTTATTCTAAATTCTAATATTCTGTGGTCACAGTTAGACGCGGCGTCAATAGTAGGTATAGGCCATAGGGTAATAATAATATTACTTTTATATAATTGTATCATTACTTTTATTTATTCAAAATTTTAATGACCATATTCATGATGAAAATTGTCTTTAATTAGTAAATGAATGCATTCCGGACAAATAATTTTATTTAGTATACCTCTCACAATATACCCACCAATATAATCTAAAATAGTATTCCCTTTAAATTGCCTATTAGTACAACCAAATGCAGCTCATGAAATAACCATATAATTATCAATAAAAATATAATATTATTAATATTTAATAACCCACACAAGAGAAAAATGAAATAAATTTGAAGAAAAAATATAAAAAATAATTACAGCCACAGTCACAGTCACATAGGTCTAAATAAAACACGAAAATAGGTATAAACTTTAACTCTATGTAGTATAGCTACTATACTATACTATAATACTATACTGATTTTTTTTTTGTCAATTAAGAAAATATAAAATACCAGTTTTGCAACAATTCTTCATTTATATTTTTGTGTTCTTATGTTTTTCATGCCTGCCCCCCCCCCCAATAAGATGTGTAAAAATATAACTGTATTTTAAATTTTCATACTTTTTATATGTGTGTAGCTACACTTATATAATACATTATAATTAATAATATATTTTAGTTTTATCTAACCATAGGCATAACCCTACCCTGCCTATACGTTAATGCAGCACTGACTGCTTCAATAATAATTAATGACTCTTTTTTTATGTATATGGTATTTTGATTTTAAACTATTTAATGGATAATTCATATATAGATTATAGACGATTAGGCAAACTGAAAAATAATTCATTACGGTGAACTAAAGGAACTAATGAATAGTTCATTCGAACTATTCATTTCAGTGAACAAAAACCAAATACTATATACGATAAATAGTATTTGTTATAAACTAATGAACTATTCTCTCAAACGAACTAAATTTTCTTATATCTAGTGTAAAAGTATAATATGAAGGTATACTGTATAAACGTATAGTGTATTACGTATGCCTTGTTATTTTTTTGCCATAAGGTGGTGGGGATAACATTTTAACCGACTGACCATTTTTTGGTGACTATAGTATACGCACTCCAGAATTTTTATCTATCTCGATGCCTAAATATAATATAATATGCGCATCCCAGTCACCAAAATTCTTCGTAGGCACTACACACCAACTGACCTATGTATTAAGTGTACCTATACTGTGTATTTGTAAATAGGGGGGTTTTCATTTGGGCGAATGACCCAAAATAATATCGTTTGGGCGAATTTATATGTATAATTTGGGCGAAATTTACACGGGGCCCTAATTTATTCAATAAATCGTTTGGGCGAGTTGTAAATATAATTTTATTAAAATGAATTTTTAGAGACTTAGGTCTCTCAGCTAACTCTAATTGATATGGTTAAAAATACATTATATTGTTATTATCTTAACTAAATTTTTTTTATTAGCATGGTATCTCATATACTCATTTGTTTAATAAAATTTAGTATATTCTTATATAAATATTATCATAATAATACTGTGTGGGTTCACCTAACCTAACCTGTGAGTGTTAGTATGTGGTTAGTGTGTGTATTTGTGCGTGTGTACTTAAAACTAAAGAAAAGGTAACTTATACAAATTGTAATTCAAATTAAAATAGAATGTATAGTCACAGAATATAACAATCAAAATGGGACACTAATAAAAATGTATACAGGCAGCATAGCACGGCGGCTTGAGACGAGTGCTTCACGCCAGTGAATGCGGTTGGCATCCGCGTAAAAGTGGGGTGAACTGTTCAGTGAAACCCGCGACGATGGGTTACAATAAGTGATGGTAAAATGCTATTTTTTTAAATAGCAATAGCTATTGCTATTGCTAATGTAAAATAGCAGTGATAAATAGCTGCTATTGCTATTTTCTTCGATATCACATACATGTGATAATTTTAACGTGGGACGTGGGTTACTAATAGCAGGACTGCTACTATTAACACCTAAATAACAATATCAGTTTAGTAATAGCAGTTTAGCAATAGCAGTTTAGCAATAGCAGTTTAGCAATAGCAGTAGTACTGTATAGAGCGCGGCGCGATATCATAAATATCAATTCAGGGTAGGCAATAGGGAAAAATATCAACAAAACAAAATAGCAGTCACTGCTTTCATAATTTTTGATTAGCAGGCTGCTATTGCTAATGTAAAATAGCAGTGCTATTTACACTGCTACTGCTATTTCTTACCATCACTTACATCAATTTACAGAAGCAATTATCATATTATATCATTATCTTATTCGATATACATTGATGTAAATATGGGAGGGGTTCATGGGTGGACTTGATTCACATTAAATGAAAATAAATATAAATTGAGAATAAGCAAGTTAATAAAATAATACATGTTGAGGTACTTATTCATAATTTTAATATATTTTCTTGTTTATTAAGGGTGAGGGTGTAGTCCGATAACCCTTTCCCTCTTAATTTCCCTCAACTCTTAATCTAAATTATTATTATTTATTTCTATTTTTATTATAATACGAAATCTGGCGGCAAATCGTGATATTATAAAGTATAAATATTACGTATGCGCGTATACGATAATATCAGAGACATGACTTGAAAAATAATACGAGTCCACACGCATGCACAGATCAATGGTTAAATCAGCTGGCGTAGCGTGTTTTAAAATTTCGCCAACGGGCTGGCGGCAGCCGATAGCGCGTCGTCGTAATCTACAGATTAAATAATACATAATTTACAACGACAAATAATACTAATAATACAATAAATAAGAATAACAATTAGAGCACGTGAGTGGTTAGTGTACGTGAGTAACGAGTGTGTGTCGGTCGGTGGCATACATACGACTAATATGCCGTCGTGGCAACGACACAGGTGATCATTCCAAAATTATTTCTCGGATGAAGTATTAAATAAAATACAACCAGGTGTGTTTGAAAACTCGCCCTTCATATTATTTGTATATAAACGCTCTATAATAATTTTCGTTGTAAGATAATCTGATAGTAAACAATAACAAATCTAATCCTAATTAAATTTGCAGAACTAAAAGATACTACAAACCCGCCGGTTACAACATATTGTGATTTTGTTTGTGGTAATGATGTTAATACAGGCAAAAGTAATTTTATAACTATAAAAGATGGACTACTAATATACTAGGATCAGTATTAAATGTATTTAATAAATATTAGTATTTTTATTTAAAAAATAATTAAAAATAGTTTATTTTATTATTATAAATTTTCATTTATGATCTATTAACAATGTCTATATTATTCAATCAAGCAAATATAAATGTAATAATACAATTAATTTAAGAAAAAGTTTGTAAAAATACAATATAATAATGATAATAAAATATGTTGATGAATATTTAGATTAATGTTATACTTGTAGAATTAAAAATAAAAACAGAAATGGGAATAAATATTTTTTACACAAAACTTGTTTCTACCGAAATAAATTTTGTTTTTTTTATGTAATTTTAAATTAAATTAATAACGGGAAATTTCATAATATTGTTGTATTATTTTTCATCGATAAACCAGAAGAAAATGGCGAATCAATGAAAAAAAATAATCAGTCTCTCTGGAAAAGAATCATTAGATTATAATATTACAGTAAAACTTATCTTCTAATAATTAAAGCATTATTTGTATGTATTTGTGAAACCAAAATATGTACATAAATATGTGCTAAAAAACTCAAAATATGTATTATACTAATATGATTAGTAAAATTATTTAAAAAAATGTATTAAAAATTATAAAATATAAATAAAAAAGCAGGTAAATGAGTATCGCTCTGCTGTACATTAGGGAGTGGGGTGGACCTCGGACTAGGGTAGGTTAAATTTGAATGCAATGATAGGTATCATTGTATAAGAAAAACGATTCTGAACGGAGATGATTTGTCAGTCTGGGATATATTATATTTAAATATTGTCATATATTGTGCTATTTTTATCTTACTTTCACAATTTTAAAAGTTGTCATAACTCATAAGTAACATTAAAGAAGTTAATTTAAAGTTTGATTTAATATTTTGACACACTTTCATTAATCACGATCTATAATACAATAATGTGTACTTTGTTCTTGTTCATTAAAATATTTTTCATAGTATGACAAAAAAATAATTTTACATCATCCTTCACTTTTAGATTCTGAACGAAGTGATGAATGTATTGTTTTTACTATGATGTGTGTTTTTTTTTTTTTTTTTTTGTGTCTGACGACAACATTTGGGGCAGTAATAGTGCTCCGATTTTTGACTTCAGCCCCTCTTTGAATAGGAAATTGAATCTAGTTGGTACTTTAGGGGGATCAAAATTAAAATTTTCAAATAGTTTTCAAAAAAATCGAGAAAAACAAAAAAAAATGACAGAAAAATGGCAATTTTACGGAAAAAACCACTTTTCGACAAAATCGATTTTTTGATTTTGCTGTAACTCAAAAACGAATTTTTGTAAATACTTGAAATTTTCACCAAATGTTTATATTATGGTTATCACTTTACAGTTAAATTTTCAAAATATTTTGACCATTTTTAAGCTACTAATAGACAATTGAAGTTTTCGACTTTTCTAAGTTTTTTTTTCTTCAAATGCCGATAAAAATTTTTTGGGTGGCCAGAAAATGTTGAAAATTTAATACAAGGTTTCTTATAAGTTGTTCTTAAAGTGATAAAAAAAAATCCGAAATCGTTAGTCACAATTTTTTTTTATATGTGCTTAAAGTTCGAATTTATACGAAATATTTCAAAATTTAAATTAAATTTCATACGCTCATAATGCGAATATTGGCCATAGTAACCATAGTAACATATAAAAACTATACTATTTGTTTCAAAATAGAAATATGACAATATTTAAATATAATATATCCTAAACTGACAAATCATCTTCGTTCAGAATCGTTTTTCGTATACAATGATACCTATCATTGCATTCAAATTTAACCTACCATAGTCTGAGGTTCACCCCACCCCCTAATATACAGCAGAGCGATACCCACTTACCGGCTTTTTATATACATACCTCATTGCATTTGACACATGAATTATAAATTATATTAATTTCTTAAGTGAAAAAATCGACTGAATAAAGGTGTGAACTTAGATAGTATTTTACTAAATTAATGCTACGTTTAATTATCTAAGTTAGGTACTTTCTACTTTGTATAACCATTATAATAAAGTACTTAAGTACCGATTTTTCTAGTTACTTATTTGGCATATAGTATAATATGACTATTATGACATAACAATAGATATCAAATATGATAAGTCGATAGGATAAAGCAATGTGTATGCTAAAACTTAAAATTGAAACTAACTTAAATATAAAACAATGCAGGATATTTATTTATATATATAATCTATATTAATCTATATTAACAGTTTAAATTCATCGCAATAACTTAAATATATGTATGTATTTATTAATTTTTGTGTTAAATTTAAGATTAACCCTCATAACTTTTATAATCTTCACCATTTAAAAAAAAACTATTATTGCCATTATTTTAGATTCTGAACGGAGTGATGAATGTATTGATTTTACAATGATGTGTGTTTTTTTTTTTTTATGTCTCTGTACAGCATAACTAGTCGAAATAATGCTTCAATTTCAAACTTTTTTAATTTTATAATAGGTATTTTTACTTTAGAATAAAAATTGAACGAGATCAATTGAGATTAGAGCAAGGCCAACGGTTTTAATTTAGCTCCCAACAAATCAAAATGTTTAGTTTGTATAATTTTTATTTTAATTAAAAAAGTATTAAAACCAGAAATAATACTAAACAATATAATTATACCCATAGTCAAGGATATCAAAATTCTAGGGATGATCTTCGACAAAAATCTGAACTGGAATAAACACATTTCTACATTGAAATCAAATACTTCCAAAATCCTACTTAATGTATACAAAACAATTAGATTTTAATCACAAAATTTATATTATATTTTAATATAGTATTTTTGCAACTTTTCAAGGACAATGATGAAAATATCAAGTTGCAATAATTGTATCAATAGATTATAGGATTGCTCTACCTTAATACTTTTTAACAAGGTTATTAATTAATAATTATTATTTTTGTATCCACAAGTACAATTTTATGTGAATAATAATAAAAAACATATATAGTAGAGAAATAGTACTAAATTAAAACTATAATATAAGAGGTATATTGATACATTAATCAATTATGATCATATTATTTACCAATACAAAATTTGGAAAATATTACATTGAGCACTTCTTCGGTCGACACATGTCCTGTAATTTTTCCTAGATGTAATGTTGCTTTACGTAAATGCTGTGCAGCAACATCAATGTTTTCATCAGACTTTGAAATATCGAGATACATCTGAACACTATTCAATGATTTTAAGAGACAATATCTATGTCTTGCTTGAGTACATCGAGGATGTTCAAAATTGGGATTCCCGCATCTTAGCAAAATTAAAATAATAAACTATAATAAAACGTATATAATTAAATCACTAAGTACTTACAATTTTTGTAAATAACTTTTAAATGTTCTCATCATATCTGATAAACCTTCATTAACTTTGCATGAACCAAAACACACGGTCCAGTTAGAATTTTGAGATAATTTTTTAAGTCGAACAACTTGGTCATCTGACACTGTGTCAATTTTATTCACATATACTAAACAATTATCATACTGCACTTTCAAATTTTTTACATAATTTTGAAGCCACAAATCTATGTTATCTACATCTAAGAGATATTGAACATCGGCCATTAGAATTACCATATCAGCACTTTGGGCCTCAACTTTAGATTTCTTTATTCCCAAGTCTTCAATCAAGTTTACGGTTTGGGAACGAATTCCTGCAGTATCAATCAAAAGTACAGAGTAACCAGACACATCTAGGGGCACCTGAATCGGATCTCTAGTTGTACCAGGTAAATCTGTTACTATAGCTGCTTCCCTGCTACCTATATGAATACAATTTTTTTTTTCATATAAGATCATTTAATTAGCACATATAGTAAATATACATACATAAAGAATTCAAAAGACTACTTTTTCCTGTATTAGGTGCTCCGATTATTGCCACTTTGACTCCATCACGTAAAAGTTCACCTGATCTGTTGTCCATTAAGTGCATCTATAAATATAATATGTAAAATTATTTATACAGTTGGCTTATTAGTTTATTACAATTTTTGAAATTTACTTCAATTTCTTTAGCAAGTTTTTCTAAATTTTCTTTAACATTTTCCAATACCAAGTCTTCAATATTATCGGTTTCACTGAAATCTATATAAGCTTCGACATAAGCTAAATTCTAAAATTATAGAAACTTTGATAAATTACAATAATGCTATACACATACGTATAAATAACATGCTTCTAAAATATGTTGTCTCCAAGAACTATAAAGTTGTCTCAAGGCACCTTCTAATTGCATCAGTGCTTGCTTTCTTTGAAACTCAGTGTCAGCTTCTATAAGGTCGGCTAAACCTTCTACTTCAGTTAAATCCATCTTGTTATTATAAAAAGAACGTTTGGTGAATTCTCCTATAATAATAATAAAATATAATTAAAAATTATGTGGCATAAAATACATAAATAAGATAAATAAAACTTTCATTGAAAAGAAGTATTTTGCAATTTAATTTTATATACTAGTAAATGCCAAAGTTGTCATTACTATCTTACCAGGTTCAGCCGGTCGAAAATTTGGTAGTTTTGATAAACCATGTAGAACTGAAGTGACAACAGCCCTACCACCGTGTACTTGAAATTCACAGCAATCTTCGCCTGTGAAACTTCTAGGGCCTAATACATTACAAATTTAAATAGGTAAAATTATTGAAATAATGTTTCCATTACCTGGAAACCAAAGTAATAATCCGTTGTCTAATTGTTCTTTAGTAGTTGGGTCAATAATTTTATTCAAACAAGCTTTTCTAGATTTTGGTAAATATTTTAAATGAGTCATATTTAATATAGCGTCAGATGCACAAGGACCAGATACTCTGATAACAGCTACACCACATTTTCCAAGACCTAAAACCAATTATAAATTTTAGATATATATTTATTGAACATATTTTACAAATAAGTATGTTTAATTTAAAATTTTACTAAAACTTTAGGCAAGCACAAAATAAATATTATCATTTCACAACTATCAATTATAGGAAGGCAAAAATGTAAGAAATCTTCAGACCTAGTAAAATATACATGGACCAAAAATAATATATTTTGATTTGTATAAAATACTAAATAGTCCTGTTTAAAATCTAAAAAATTTAATACAATAAAACCTTCTTAATCCGAACTTTGCTTAATCTGGACAGATTTTTTTTTATCACTTTAAGAACAACTTATAAGAAACCTTGTATTAAATTTTCAAGATTTTCTGGCCACCCAAAAAAATTTTATCGGCATTTGAAGAAAAAAAACTTAGAAAAGTCGAAAATTTCAATTGTCTATAAGTAGCTTAAAAATGGTCAAAATATTTTGAAATTTTCACTATAAAGAGATAACCATAATATTATAAACATTTGGTGAACATTTCAAGTATTTACAATAATTCGTTTTTGAGTTACAGCAAAATCAAAAAATTGATTTTGTCGAAAAGTGGTTTTTCGTAAAATTGCCATTTTTTTTTTGTTTTTCTCGATTTTTTTGAAAAATATTTGAAAACTTTACTTTTGACCCCCCCCCCCCCACCCAACTAGATGAATTTTCCTATTCAAAGAGGGGCTGAAGTCGAAAATCGGAGCATTATTACTGCTCCAAATGTTGTTGTCAGACACAAAAAAAAAAAAAAACACATATCATAGTAATCAATACATTATGTATGTACTTTATAGCGATTTTTTCAAGTCTAACACAGTATTGAAATATAATATCTTGTTTAATATTATACTTAATATTTAGTACAATTTTCTTAAATTTATAATTTAGGATTTTTGGTTATTTTGTTTGATCCGGGCTTTCATTAATTCAGACAATCTAGAGCCCCAATTAAGCCAGATTATTGAGGTTTTACTGCATAGTAAAATTATTGATTAAATATACAATTGTATATTATATTATAATCAATAGTAAAATTTTAAATAATCTTTAATATTTTAACATTTTGAATAATAAAAAAATACCTAAATAAATATTTTGTACAAGGTGGGTACAATGATATCTTCATTATATTCATTCAACAAAAAATAAACAATTAAATATGTATGTAATAAATTCAAAAATTAAAATCAAAATAGATAAACAACTGTAGGATATTTACCTGAAGAGAGTGCATAGATTGTTGACTTCAGTCTTATATGTGTTACACCAACATTAATTCCTAGCCAATAGAAGTTCCCATTCATCGTGATGGCTGCAAAATCAAAAAATGATCATAGGTAGTCCAATTCCGTCCACAGTACAAATGAAAAATTTAAGAATTTTAATATTTAACATAATCGTGTATTATTAAACAATAAACATTTTAAACTTATTTTATAAATTTTTCCATAATTTTAGTTTTTATTTTAACCTATATGAGTATAATATGACCATATTGCCATTTGGCATTTGCCGTTAATGGTTATAAACACGATTAAAGATATCTTTAATCGTGGTTATAAATGATTCCGTAGAGCCGGTGTATTATCACAAAATAATTGATTATATTTCTATAATCCAGAAAATAACAGCAGCGCCATCTACCCATAGAGTAATATATTACTCTATGCATCTACCGTCGTGGATAAGCAAAGCACCTAAATAAAACCATAGAATACTAGTATTCTATGATAAAACCTTTTCATAATTTATTACACTAGGTATTAAAAAAAGGATTAACTGTTGCACTTATATACTTATCTTATTGGATATTTGGATATCTTATTTTATAATTTGATCTTGTGTCCCGGCTGACTATGATCAAATCGCGTTGCCATTAACCATGTTTGATCATACAAAAAGTAAAATTTTTAACATCATGCATTATATTGAATAAGTTGTAATTGACAGCTAATTTACTTACACAATATTGTCAATATTACAAAAACTGGTTGAGTTGACTCAATTATCTATGACAGTAAAACTTATTAAGTCACCTCTTTGACTCTTCTAACATTAGTTTATGGTTGTATAAAATAACAATATGTCAATATAGAACAATTGAGCTGTTAAATATACTTTTATGTTTTAACTGTAGTACATTTTAACTAATTTTAAAAATATTTCATAACAAGAAATTCTAATCTAATATGTGATTTTTTTATTGTTAAAAATGCATGTACAAAATTACACTTAATCATAAGTTTTATATATACAAGTTATTGCTTTAGCTTATTGTATAGAATATTTAAAATATTATACCATAGTATTGAATATTGATAAAATATTAATAATGTACATTATAGAAATCAATAGTATCGTTATCATAATTTATTATATAATTATTGGTTATTACTTATTACCAAGACATTTAATGAATTCAATAATTTAATTTTGATAGGTTTAAATTCAAATTTAAAAAGTTGACCATCAAAAACATACAACTATAAATAATTAATAATAAAGAAACACAATAAAATATCATAAACAATTATACTGAATATAATAGTATATCTAAATACTAAAAATTAGTATCAAAATATCAAAATAAATTCAAAATAGAAAAATTCAAACATATGAAAATTGCAAAATACACATAATAATAATTATATCCTAGCAAAAATATTATTATTGACTTAATAAAAAAATCATTCTATTATAAATAATCTTCAATAATAACCTAACAGTAATATATGAAATAAATAATCAGTTATTGCTTACAAAAAAAAAAAAATATTGTAAAGCATATTTTAAATAAAAACATAAAATTAATAAATTATAAACCAACACATTTTTAATACCCAATGGCACTTAATCAACATTTACAAGATAAGTAAAAAGTATTATATATTATTAAAAAAAGAGTTTTTTTTTAAATCAAAATTTATTATCAATTGTTATGTTTCAAATAAACATAATTAGTAGGTGTAAGATATTTATTTAATGTTTTTTTTTGCATGAAAATAAAAACTTTTAAAATTTTTCTTTTAAAATTACAACAATAAACAATTTTAAATGAGTCAAACAATAAAAAAAAATCACCTAACTAATAATATACAATATATAGTAAAAATGCAAAACATTAAAATAAAAAGTGAATTTATCTTATTGCCTATATAAAAAAAAAATCAGTCAAACAATTTTGTTTTTAATAATTACAAATATAAAATAAATCATAAATGGCCACGTTTTTAAAAAGAAATGAATTTCAAAATAACATTAGTTAACTATATTAAAATGTTGTCTTTTTATGTTTTTATGTCTATAAGGAAAAGATATGTTAAAGTTATAACAATACATAAATAACTGTTAATTATGTTACAATATTTTAGTAATAAGATTAGATTCATAAAATAATATTTGAAACTCTATTTAGATAAAATGTTTATCATAAATTATTAAATGTTTTTGAGATTATTACTATAATTGAATGTAAAACTACAAGTTAAATGATTTAAAATTAATCAATACAGTTTCTTAAAATTATTTTGAAAAATAAATTGCATTAAAAAAATCAATTTTTTAATCACCTACTTAAAATTGAAGTATTATTTAATAAACATAAAATTGTTCATGAAAAAAAAATGAGATTTTTAGTTTGACACTAATATGTAAATACACATAAATAAAAAAATATGATAACAATTTTAAGAAAGTATCAACAACAAATAAAATAAAAATTGGTTAAAACATAAAATAACTTTAAAAAATAAAAACTGTGATGTCCAATTAAAACTAAAATAATTATATTCAAAAAAAATATATATATGTTTTCAATAGTTCTTAACAACCTATTAAATGAGATTTGATGTTTTAAATAACTAGTAATTCGTAGCTGTAATTACTAATTTAAATATTTTAAACTTAAATGAATAGTAAAGTTATAATTGTTTAACATGGATTAATCTTCAATTTTTTATCATTACCAGTGTTTTTTTTTTTTTTTTTGGAGATACTCCATTTTTTAAAAATAATTTTAGTAATATATTATACACAAATAATACAATTAAAATCATTTAAAGTATTGTAACATATAACTATATTTTTAAAATTACTTTCAAGCTTATTAAAATAATCGCTTATATGAACAAACATTTAATAATACTAATTTAAGTTTTTTTTTTTGTATTTACTAATATATAACTTAATAGATTTTAATGATCTTCAGTGGTATTCACAGAATTAATATTATCATATTAAAGCATAATAAATATCATATTTAATATGCTAATTTGTCAATTTTTGACAAATAAATTAAAATAGTAACAATCTATCAATTGATCAAAATAAATGTATAGCGACTGTTAAAAAATTAATTGCGTTATATTATTATTCATTAATAATAAGAATAAGAGTTGTGCATAAAACAATAATAGACCCTAACATACTATGTAAAAACAACTTAAAATAATTAAGAAATGTAAGTAGTTAGTAGAACTACTATTTATAATTCAATCTCAATACAAAATGATAGATTCAGGGATTCAGAGTCCTTTTGTAATTTTTAAGGTTACATTCCTAGTCTTATTTATACCTATGAACTTACTATCTTAAGACAATTGTATTGTAACAGGATTTTGTGGCATATAAGAGTTTTGTGAACCATCAACCATCTGTTGATCATTATTATCATTTGTGTTTGATGGCCTGTAAGTAAGAAGAGAACCTGTAGGTATGTTGAGCGGTACAAGATTGGTAGTATGGGGTTCTTGTGGCATCGTAGTAACCATTATTGGAGCACCATCTAAGGATATTGGAAGTTTGACACCACTAACTGTTATCATTGTAGTGCTACCATTGTGTTCGATAGCATTATTATCCACATTGATGATTTGATGACCTTGGGAATTCTAAATAACAAATTTAAACATATTAATTTTAATTAAAAATATATATTTTGATTACCATAATAGATTTTACAATATTTTGATTTCCAACATTAAAATATGACTTAAAAAAAAGACAATTTTATGCTTATTTATTATTGTATAACAATATTTGAAATCTAGTATAAAATTGCAGTTCAAGGGGGGGTTGTAGTTTTCTTCTTTTGGATAGAATGAAAGTTACATAATCTGACAATTCTACTGAGAGGTTCATCTATGAAGTCATAGACTAACCCCTCCCCTAAAATAGATTGTCAGTGGACAAGTAAAATAGGGGAAAATTATCATAATTAAGATAATAACTAAAATACAATAAATTTTTTTAATTTTATGGGATTGCAAAAATTTGAAAAATCAGCACTGGATCTTTTAAGAGGACATCGTACAAAAATGTATACATACACTTTCTCACTTATATGTGGACATAAAAAATCTTATATTAATTATTAAATAATTAAAATCAAAGAACTAAAACATTAGAGATGTAAAATTTGAGATTAATTTAGCGGGTATCTCAAAATTGTTTTCAAAACAAGTATAAGATAAATTTCTACATTTTGAATTCAAAATGTTTGAATAATGATTGATAAGCAGTGGCGCCAAAAAATATATTTATCTATGACAATTGTTTTAGGTGAATTTTATAAGTAGGGGATTACTTTTGAGTATACAAATTTTATGCAGAGGTGCCTAATTTTAGAAGTTAAATTTTGGACTTCCGCACTACTATTGATAAGTGACTAACATAACTAAAAAAGAGAAGAATAATGTATCTTTTTTCACCATAATTCCAAGAAGGAACAACAATAATTTGATTATTTTCTTTTATTTAATTTGACTCATTTCTTCACAATAACAACTGTATGATCTACAATAGTGGTTCCCAATTAGCATTGAGTCACGGACCCCTAGCTAAAACTTAAAGTGGACAGAGGACCCCTTAGTCTACTATGTGTTTAATAATTCCACTAAAATAAAATAAAAATATCACTTCAGTACTAGATAAACACGACCCCTAACATCAACACGCAAACCCACAGGGGTCCCCGTGGACCACCAATTGGAAACCACTGATCTACGATTTTTAAGATTAAAATGTTATTTACATTGGTGTTTAAGAAGTAGCCAGTAGGTAATAAGTTGAAGGCAATGGTGTATTAAAGGTTTTTTTAAATATACATTTTAAATTGTTTTATATGCATAATTCTGTTAAATACTGATTTTATTCTCTTTGTTTGAACTTAAATTATTCTAAAATAAAAACATATTCTCTTACTTCTTGAAAGTATTCAATTTTTGGTTGTTGTAGTTGCACCAATTCTTGATCTTGAGAAAGTTTACTATCAATTTTGTTATGTGCTGAAGCTAAATGATATTCAAGTTTATGTTTTCGATCATAACTCATACCACACAATTGACATCTAGTAAATTAAAATTAAAAATTGAATAATATTTATTTGTTGTAAATACTGTTGATTTAAATAGTGTTTAATTAGTAGGTAAACTTTTTTTCTACAAACAAATTCACAACACACTTTAATAACTATTTAAAATTTAAATCATTACCTAATATTTTAATATTATACAAAAAATTTAAGTTAAAAAAATATTTGATATCAGTCTTTATTGAACTTCTTGAGGATACAAAATTGTCTATAATTTTTTAATTAAAAAAAAAAATGATGTTAATTAAAATATTATTATGTAGGGTAAATTAAAGTTACACATTTTCGATTTAATAAAAATAATTTGCCTATTAATAATACTATATTATAAAATGTAATTTGATATCTTATAACTAGGGCTCGTATGTACATGCATTTGCAAATATTTTTTGCTACAAGGGAAAACATGCTAACTGAGGTATAAATCCATTTCATAAAAATAATAATAATAATAAAAAGTTGAATAGTGCATGTTTTTGCATACTTTGGGTGTAAAGGCATATTTATCATATAGTAGATTTTTTTTAGAATTATTAGTGCAGATTATTACATAAAAAAATATTAATTTAAATATTTTGGTTCTTTTTTGTTTCTTATTTTATTTATTTGCCTATTTACAAAATGATAGTATTAGTTTTGATTTATTTTTATTAATTTTTGACTATTTTAAAGTAAATAAAAATTACTTAAAAATACTTATAAAATGAATTGATGTTTTATTTAATTATTTCAAAATTTGTCTATGAATTTTTTACAATGTACCTATTTTAAAAATGTTATCGAATATAAATGCATATTTCCAAACTTTTTAGTGCATATTTTGCCAATGTTTAGATGCATGCTAATTTATGCATTGTTTAGTGCATGAATTTACAAGCCCAGCTTATAACAATTATTTATTAAAAATTTGAATCTATTTGTTTTATTTTTTGAGCACAACAAATAACAATAAACAAATAATTGACTCACATATGATTTCTATTTCTCCTCGGTGCATTTCCCGAGTTATTTTCGTGAATATGCACATGAGCGTTCATGTTATACTTTTCTGCAAAACGTTTGCCACATATTGGACAAGCATATGGTCGCTCTCCAGTATGAACTCTTAAATGTCGCTTAAGATGTGATTGAGATAAAACAGCCAAACCACATTCAGAACATTTGACATGTTTTTCACCTGTATGAGTCATTGTATGTATATGAAAACTTTTTTGATGAATAAATCGCTTTCCACACAAATCACATTGAAACCGTGTATATCCAGTATGGATAGGAATATGTTTTTGTAGACCAACTTTTTGTGTAAAAGACTTATTACAGTATTCACAAGTAAAAGGATGTATACCATTGTGCATTCCAATATGCACATCTAAAGCTTTTTTCATTTTATATGCTTGACCACATATCTAAAAATCAACATTAAAATAATAAATAAATTGGAAAAAACATAATATAAATGATAAATTACCTCACAGACATAAGGTCTAAGAGAACTGTGTGATTGTACATGAGATTTTAACTCTGTGACTGTCCTCCATTTTTTGCCACAAAGTATACAACTATGTATAGCTGGCAAACATGCACGTTCACCAGAACGTGAGCTACCCCTTTTTTTCCGTCCTTTTTTTATTTGTTTTTTATCAGATTTTTCTGATCCTGATGAAGGGGTTATTGTCTCATCAATTGCACTTGAACTATCTTCCATGATATTTTCTTCAATATAGTTAAGTTGTTGTTCTTCTTTCCATTCAAAATCATCATCTTCATTTTCTTCTTGTACAACTTCCTCTAAATACATGCTATTATCAATGGAAAATTCTGGTTTCACATCAATTACCACACCTTCGGGAACATCATTTATATAATCAGTACTAGCCTCACTGACTATGTTTGAATCAGTATCACAAATAGCGGTTTCATTTTCAGCTATGAATTATACATAAAAGATTAATAAATATATATTTTAAGATAAATATATGTATGCAAAACAAACTTTTAACTGCTGGAGAAATTGAATCAACTTGATCATTAATTGTCTTTTTATCTAAAGTGTTATGTTCTTTGGACAAATGATTGTTTAATAATTGTTTGGTTGAAAAACTTTTATCGCAAACAGAACAAAAGAAACACTTAGGACTTTTATGAACCATATTAAAATGATTCTTTAAATCTGAAGCTTGAAGAAAAGAATCATCACATTGCTCACATTTGTAATTATTATCAACGCTTAGTTTCCTTGATTCTTGAAAATTAAAAATTAATGTATATTAATTTAATATATTATTAATAATTAAAATTATTGTATATTAGTTTTAAATAAACTTTTTTTTTAATACTAAAAATTCATGTTTGAATATTTAAAATTTATGTTAATCCTCACTTGTTTCACAGGTTGATTCTTCAACAACAGATAAAGGGATATCTACTGCATCAATATGTTCTGTAACCTTTTCATTAATTAGTACAATTTTATCTTTTGAAGTATCAGAAGTACATTCTTTAATGTCTTCATCGTTGTCCATAGTTTCATCAGCTTGTATGCTACTAATGATATTATCAACAATCTATCAAAATAATAAAATAAAATTTCACTTATATTCAAAAAAAAATTTTCTCATAGTAAATATTTGAATTAGGTATATTTAAAACAATAAATTACTATATTATTACAATAGAATATTGGTAATTGATCAATATAGGACAGTTCAAAAAAAAAAATAAATATTATTATTTAAAATAGAAAATATTTTATGTACCTAAATTTTAATAGAATAACTGGTTTTAAGATAAATATCCAATATCTAGAATTACCTACCCTATGAAATTAAAAAATATATTTACAACTACAATTTCATTTTTACTTTGATACCAGCAAAGGATAAGTGATGAATATATTTAACATTAAAACATAATTTGTAAGTACACTTTATAAATTTAATAATAAGCAGCGCTGGATTGAGACTTTCATAAGTTATTTAAATATTTATAAGATGATTACATTTTAGGGTAGGCTAAAATTGTATTATATATGATAACTGATAATCTACGAAGACTTCAACCCTAATATTTAATAATTTGGGGGTTTTTAAAAATGTTTGGTCTCTCATTTTTTAGCTACCGGTCCAAATTTTACGTGGCCCACAGAAATTTTCTTAGGGCCAGTTGTGCATCTCTGATTAAACTATAATTAACTTTAATCGGAGACGGTACAACTGGCCCTTAATAGCTTGTTGGTACAATCCGGGGTTAGATTAGGTTAGGTAATAAGTAATTTATTATAAATACTAACAACAAATCTATAACAATTTCTAACTAAAAAACATAATATAATTAATATAATTAATATTTGAATATCAACATACTTTTATTAAAATCAAAAAACTGTTTTAATAATATACATATAGAAAACAATATATTTAATTAATTACTCATGGTTATAATATTAGTCATCACTAATTGCTTATTTTAATTTACATATTCTAATTCAGTTGTTTTTACTTAGTCTTTTTTTGTTTTTTTTTTTACAGATTACCTCTTGCTTACATTTGATTCTTCAAGAACATTGTACAATACAATCTTTGTTCAGAATCATAATGTAGAAGTTACATGAAATTTAATAAGCTTTTAAACTACTTAACACGTTGACTGCCATGCGGCCGCCACAGCGCATTTTCTAAATCATTACTGTAGCGCCACGGAAGAGTTAATAATATAAATCCAAATTAATTTACGGCAGCCCGCGGCCATATGGCCTCCTACGAATGTTATGGTGCGGCAGCCAGCGGTCTAAAAATTATCAATACCTACCTAATAATTTGTTTACGGTCGCCGGCGGCCGCATGGCAGTCAACGTATTAAAAAACTAAAATATAATAATATCTATGCTCTGCTCTAAATCTAAAAATTATTTTTAATGTTTACCTCATTTAAAGCTATGGATGATTTTTCGCTATTTTCTTCATCATCATTAAAGGATTTGTTATCATTTTCTTGTTCATTGTGTGAAAGTTCTTCAATTTTTATCGGAGTCATACTATTCACAATTTTAAAAAAATGTTCATCTTTATATTCGTTACAAGTAGAAGTGTAACGTTTAATAATGTCAGTTTGAAGCTTTTTGAAACGTGTAGATATCTGATCCAACTCATCAAAAAGTGTAAAGCACCTAAAAAACAATTTACACATAATATTAGACAGATATAATCACTAAAACTTCAAGCATTTAATTGCGACTAGTAGATTTAACAATAAAAACTGAACAATACTTGCCTTCGACATAATAGCGAGCTTCTCATTTGAGAAGGATTTAAAACCTTTTTAAGTATTTTAGACATAACATCTATTAACAATAACTCTCTTTGAGGCATAAAAGTAGAATAAATATTGTATGATGAACGAGGAGTAACTTTAACATTGCATATAAAACATTTTGAACTTAGTTCTTCTCTTTCTTCTAAAGCAGAAGCCATATTAGTTGAAGATATTTGTGTTTGTGTACTTAAAAAGAGGTCTGAAATAAATTATAGTATTAACATTAAATATAATTTAATTAAATAAAAGTTGTAGATATAAAATATATAAATAACAATTGTCAAATGCACAGCTGTTAGATGCATACAATATTGATGGTTTTATGTCCAGTATTTACGTGACATATCAAACACTACAGACTTGTACCCCTTGTACCCTCTACAATAGAATAAGTTGCTATTTTAGAAAATTGTACTTTTCTTAAACCATGACTCAAAAAATTGTACCTTATCATAGTTTATAAATGTTGTGTTAGGATTGCAGTGATTGCACAGGTCAAAGGATCATCAAAACGAATGATCATTAGCATAGATTTTAAAAATAATGCCTCCCAAGACATTAGTAATTCGCATCAATATTGACAAGCATGGATCAGAAATTTTAATAGTTTAGGAGTGTAAAACAATTTCACAGTTACCGATTCAGAGGCAAACCTGTGCCACTCTTGAAGACCGTAGTTAAGAGGAATTTATGTCGATATTCATCATTATAATCATTATTGGCATTGGGACGTAGGGTCCTCTTCAGATCGAATCGCGTCTACGACAACCGTTCAAGTGTTCAACGTTCAACGGCGAAATACTAATCAAAAGTAGTACCTATTTAAAACCGTGTCCTATCGTTGTGCTTTTCGAATTTTCGACGACGACGAAGGTATCAATGCCGACTGTTTTCGAAAACGAAATGAATGCCATTCGTCATCAGTTTCGGTTCAACGGCACTATATTGAAGAAATTGTCAACCATACCTATATTTTATCTACCGTTTGGCTGGTGGTAGGACGACAATAAAATACCGAATATCGATATCCGCGACCACTGGCCGCCGAATAGCTAGTTAGCCTTAGCACGAAAACTGAAAAGCTAGACATCCGCCGCCACGCATTTTACGGTACCCTTGGTACGCGCGGCTCAATATACACACCGCCATTTTGTAAACCAATGTCGCACAATTTGACTATAATTGAGTCGCCGCCTTTTCATCAAACGGCAGTCGACGGGGAAATGTTGCTACTCACCGAAAGCGTTTTTCCGACCGTAGATGTCAGAAACACCTTGTGTGATCGCTCGTCGTCCACTTGGCCAGCGACAGAAGTTATGACTTATGTTATTGTTCAATGAATTCCGTCAGTTTATTTATAATTGTTGTCCTACGTCGTCTCGTAACAGTCGTACTTATAGTTAAAGTTAATTATTATTTATTATTTTTTTTTTCTTCCCCATTCTACATGTCTCACATCGCACACGGATATAAACATATGCAACCGTTTTTAACATCATGTCAGTCATCACTGGTTAGCGCTTATCACAGATATATTATCTTTAGCAGGACAGTTAAATTCACAGATATATAAAAATTTTATATATCTGTGGTTAAATTACTTAAATTATTAAATTTGTAAGTTCGATCAAAGTAAATTCAACAAATGTGATTATTGTGATAATATCGACAGAACTTTTAACCAAACCACCCTTATTTTTTAAAACTACGAATACAGAAAATGAATTCCTATGACAATAATTATGTAGAGTTTGACCTTCTAAAAGGCTTTCTGCGCATGTTGTACAGTCAATTTTCTTAAATATTTTTTTCTACAATAAAACCACAAATATAATAAAAGACATAATCATTTATAAAATCAAAACAACCGTCATCTAAATCTAGTTTTGTAAAGTTATCATCATCAAAGTTTTCTTCACATTCTGAACTTTCAACTTTCTTTTTTGCTCTTCGAATTTCAAATACACTTTCTGTACTTGTACTATCCATTAAAATACAGTTTGCAGAATAGAATGCAGATGCTGAGTTTTTAATAACAATTTTTTCATAGCTGTTCAAAATTCAATCACATTTGGATAATTATTTTTTCCAGTCTGTTGCCGAATTTTTAAAAAAAATATTTTGAGGTGATCCTGTGATAACTTGGAAGTCAGGAGATATTTATACTGAGTATTAAATAACAAATATTCAGCAATGCTAAATATTGATTTCACAGTACTAAATAATTTAGTTAAATATTTTAAAATTGTAATTACAATGTATAAATATGACATAATATACTTATGTAATAAGTATAAAACATAAATATTTCTAACTATAAAATATAGAAAACATAACTAATAGATAACAAATGTTTTTTGTGGAGTTGAACAGATAGGAATATCTCTCACATCAGTGATCTTTAACAAGTATTCTATGAGCAGTAAAATTATGTCCTTTTGTTTTTCAACATTGTTTTGCTACAGAGGTTTCTTAAAGCCTTTTCAAAAAGACTGCGGGTATTCAAAAAAATCAAACAACCGACTTGTAGTATGTATGAACTTAATAGTTTCTTTAACTAAAATTAAAAATATAGAATTTATAATCAATGCTACTACTGATTACTTGATTAAACGAGTCACCATTTTTAAATTCAGGAACATAAAGACAATTTAATGCTTCTAGAGCATCAACTGTAGACGAGCTCAATGTTTCAGCAGCTAATTTCACTTTCATGTGTTTTCGTCAATCTATATGTGATGCACTTATTATGTTGGCAAAATTCAAACCTATTTTTTGTCAAGCTAAGAATGATAAATAATATCAAATTAAATACTATTAATTTTATGTAATTCTTCAATAAAATTTCAGTTTATAACACCATTTTCATTTTTTTTAAATTGTGTATGTCGTTAAGGCATTTCTTGCCAATTTTAAATTATTGCAAGCATCAGGTATGTAATGAATCTAAATAAAAAAACAGTATTACAATTTAAATAAATAAATTATGATACAATATGACATACATAAATTATATTAATTTAGATCACTTGTTATTAAAAATATAAAATATTACCTTCCATTCAATTTCTGGAATATAAAACAATTCCATTATGTCATCATAACTTCCAATAAGTTTACAGCCTAAATTTGTCATTGTGGATAAATTAGAAGCTATGCCATCACAAATAACTCCCCATACTTTAATTCCAACTGCATGTGCCATAGTAATATCAGTTGTCACTAAACCGGCTTGTATAGAAGCTGTAGATTTTGATTGAAAAAAAAAGCCAATTGGCCACTTCCATTTGCCATTCAAACTAACAAGCATAAATACCAAGGCCTCAGAGGCTGGAGTTTCTTGTGATTCGACATATAAATTTCCAAAATCAAAGTAACCCATGAATTTATCACTATTGTTGTCATATTATATCAAGTATTCAAGTCAGGTTACAATCTCTATCACTGAGATAGTCAAATACTTCTTCCAAAAAACCTGGTTCTGTATCAACAGAAGACGTCCAATGTGTTATAGAAGATGAATGAGGCAGGCTTAATATTGTGCTTTAAAACAAATTATATTTACTGCCAATTAATTTATAATAAAACATAATATATATTTATAACCAGCAAAAGATATAAGCTCTAGGCGAGTAATAATGTAGCATCAAAGCAAATTCTTTCATTTCTTTACTGTACCTTTTACCATTAGGTTTATTATTATTGTTACATTGGTTTTTGAATAAATCTTATATCATTCCTATTATGAAATTAAAAAAGTGCATAATAAAGCAGAATTTTTAATAATTACTATAAGGCAGAACAAGCAATCAGTTCTAAGTCTCAACTCTTACCTTTAAAATTAGAAGCAATAATAGTCTGTGGTTTATCTTCAAGAAGTCCTCTGTTTTTTATAAATTACTTAATAAGTCTTCTAAATTTTTAATTTTTTTATTTTCCCTTCTTAGTTTTTGCTCTAGAATTTTAATTTTATTTCTAAGAATTTTTTCATTTGTTTAATAAGTGTCAGTTTGTACTTCCACGCTCTTAAAATTTCTAACTGGATACATGTCGTAACATTCATTAACATTGTCTTCTAATTGATCTACAGTTAGATCTTTTTATACAAAAAAAACAAATTGTCAACAAATTAATTTAACATGATGTATGATGAACTTTACCACAACAGTTCCTTGATATAGGTGGTTTCCTGGTAATTTAAATTGGTGTTTGAAGATAGAACGTAGGACGGAAATGATGGAAATACTGATGGAACTGCATTGTCTTTTAACAATAATCTATGTGCTCCAGGTCTAACTTGATAGTCTTGTTCTGTAAAATTAACACTACATATCCGACTCCGTTGACTTGCTTCAAAATTTTTTCTTTTTATTGCACCTATCCATTTTTGCATCAACTCGCTGTTAGAAATAGGAAATCTATAATCATACATACAATTATAAAATTAAAATAGATATACAGTGGGTTCCGCTTAATGTGATCACTAGTTTATAGAATCAACTGTTTATTAGAATCAAAAATGAAAATCCCAAACCAAATTGTATGTTACTAAATAGTAAATACTAATGTTAAATTGACTTTAATTAGAATCACTAGGTACCGGATAATTTAAATATACTATATATACTTTTATGAACAATCTTATCGTTTTTATGGTATTTCAAACAAATAAACAAAAAAACATGAATATTAATTTTAATTTGATTTCAGACTAATATGGAAATTAAATTGGTAGACTGTCAAATACAATCTAAAATAGATAGCTTCTTTAATTTGTTTTAAATGTATTTATTTAATTTTTATTTTTATTTAAGCATAAATGTATACCTAAATATAGAACCATTAAATAAAAAAAATGTAAAAATAAATAATTTTATAAGTGTAATTGTATTAAAAGATTGAATTATAAAAAAAATGTTGTAAATATTTTATAGAATCAACCAGTTAATAGAATTAAAATGACCCTACACTAAAGTGATCACATTAAGCAGAACCCACTATAGAATAAATTTTCCGAGCACTTAATTGCTGTTACTTAAAAATTCAATATTTTTACTAATTGGTTATTATTATAACATAACTTACCAAAAAAATGTATATTTTGTCCAGCTTGATATCCGTTTGAGCATCCATACGCACGCAGCACACGAAACAGGCATTATAATTAATTTTCTGAATTTTCAAATATTTGTACACTACACTGAGTTTTCTTGTAAATTGTATCTTAATACAATAACGTTAAATCATATTAAGTAATTAAATAATAAACAATAAATTGTTATGGAATATAAGCATAAGCGTGCGCAGACCTGATTGGCAGGGGGGCAAATTTTTTTCACCATCATGTGGAAATATTTTTTAGGAGAAGATATAAATAGGTTTAATTCATTAATATAACATGTATTCATCAATTTCATCTGTATTACGTAATGTATTATTTATTACATGTTTATGTACAAATATATGTTAATATTATAAAAACAAAGTTATAATAACTATAAAATACAGTTGTTGAGTTGTAATAGTTGTATGATTAATATGATTATTTAAAATTTACTGTACGAAACACTGAGTCACATTGAGGCGGATATAAAAAACTCTTTAAAATCGTGGTTTATAACAGATGACTTGTTTGTCGGTATCATTGGTAACTATAATTCTGAATTGATAATTTTTCCCATATCATAAATTCGTGGTAAATTTTTATCATATTTATAATTTATATCAGTCATAAACTCCTTAGATCATATACTATGGATGGAGCCACTGCGTATTATAGCAATAAAAAAAATTGAAGCCGATATTAGCGACGAGTCACTGAAATAGGTGTTCAATACGCGCATGCGCAAGGCAACTCGTCGCATAATTATCCATAGATTTCTATGGTAACCTAACCTCATCGGTGGATAAATATGCGAGAAATTGCTTTACGCATGCGCATATCGAACACCTAATTCAGTGACTCGTCGCTAATATCGGCTTCAAAATAATACGCAGTGGCTCCATCCATAGTATATGATCTAAGATAAACTCTCGAACACGATTACTCAAGTGGCAAGCAATAACTAAGATATCTTAGTTCGTGGTGGCAAGTAATATTAATTTGCAAAAAAGTTCGGCCCGCAGGGGGGGCAGTTGCCCACCCAGCCCCTCCCGTGCGCACGCCTATGAATATAAGTACTTAAGTCTATAATATGATGTTATTTATAGTATTATGTTTTGCCAATCATGAAAATAGCGGCTACTGATAACAACTGATAAACCGAGCTCCGTCCCACGATTAAAGATATAATAAAAATTTAAGTTCTTTTATACCTAATTATTGTAAGCTAAACTTATGAAAAATCTTGTATTAAATTTTCAACTCTTACGTACTTATACAACAATTTTTATGAATTATACCATTGATTATAGAATAGACTATTCTATAATCAATGATTATACCTACAAAATAATTTGCAAATTTTCAAGAATTTGACACATTTTTGTCAATATTTGAACTTCAAATGCTAAAATGCTAATAAAAAAAAATTGTACCTATGTATTCTTATAATTTTTTAATCACTATAAGAATAACTTATAAGGAACTTTGCATTAAATTTTCAAGTATTTTGATAGGGCCAAAAAAAATTTATCGATACTTCAAAAAAATTATTTTAGAAAAATTGAAAAGTTCAGTTATCTACAAATAGCTCAAAAAAAGTCAAAATATTTTGAAAATTAAATCACGTAAAGAAAACGCCAATCTAAATAACTAGTGAAATTTTCAAGTATTTACGACTTATACTTTTTGTATAATAACAAATATTTAAAATCGTTTGAGGATAAATCGTTATCGTTACGCTATTTCGTAAAAATTTAAAATTCAAACGCACTTAAAATTTTTCCTTTAATGATGCTTCGAGTTTTCCCTATAAAATACTTGAAGGAAAATTTATGGAAAACTTGGTGTTGTATTTTTAATCATTAGTTATTAACACAAAAATTTTTATGATTTTTCAACTTCAAAATTACTTGCAAATTTTCGCGTTTTCGACAGATTACGTAAAAATTTGAACTATAAACACGCTTATAAAAAAAATTGTGACTAACGATTTTTAATTTTTTTTAGCTACAATAAGAACAACTCATAAGGAACCTTGTATTAAATTTTCAATTGTTTTGGTCATCCAAAATTTTTTTATCGACACTTCAAAAAAAATTCTTATAAAAATCGAAAATTTCTATGGTCTATATAAATAAGTAAAAAAAGTCAAAAATTCTTGAAAATTTAACTGTATAACTATAGATAACACTGACATAAACATTTGGTGAAATTTCAAGTATTTGCAGTGTTTAGTTTTTGAATTTAAACCATATAAAAACATCGATTTGGTCGAAAACTGGTTTTGCGTAAAATTACCCGTTTTTTCCGTCATTTTTTTTTTTTTTTTGTTTTTCTCGATTTTTTTGAAAACTGTATGAAAATGTTTACTTTTGACCTCTATAATGCACCAAGGATATTCACTTTTACATCGGAAACCACCCCAAAAGTTTGAAATTAGAGCATTATTTCGACTAGTTATGCTGTACACACACACACACACACAAAAAAAAAAACACATCATTGTGAAATCAATACATTCATCACTTCGTTCAGAATCTTAAAAAATATTTGTAATTACTAATTACATATTATATATAAAGATATTATGTAGATATTGTAATTTTTAACATAAAAAAATAGTATAAAATGATGGGTAAAATTTATAAAAATAATGTGAATAGGACCAATAGGTACAATAAAAGAATAAATATAATTATGATTAAGTATACTTAGAAGCTTAAATTACGCAGTCTGGTAAAATACTCTCTTTGTACCAAATGAGCTTATATTTTTATTAATACAATTATTATTATTTTTATATACTACCTGGTACCTAATATACTATGATTATTATTTAAATATTTATCATTGATTATAAAATATCTATTCTATAATCTATGATATTTACCTCCTCTATTTTATACGGATTGCCATTAGTATTATAATCATATTCCGATATACCTTTAGGCGAAACTAGGGGGGGCTCTGGGGGCCTAAGCCCCTCAAAACTACTCGTAGCCCCATCAAAAAAAAATACTTTACCTTTGGTTTAGTTTTGATATGGGGCTATAAGAATAGCCCCCCCCCCTAAGATTTAGTGCTAGTTATTTAATATTATAATGAATTAAAAAGTATTTTAAAGTATTCACAATTTACTTGATTTTTGTATTTTATGATTCGACTAAATAAATATTTTATTAGGGGAGAGTCGCCTAATTTGAACCATTTATGACATTTTGTAGTTTTTCTACTAATTTTTTTGATAGATTTTCATGAAACTGTATTACAAAGATACCTAGACATCTAAGCTACAATTTCATGGAAAAAATTTTTAAAATTTTTAATTTTAACTATGAAAATTTTTAACTTAAATAAGACTCATCAAGTGGTCCAATTTACGCAACCGGTATCTTAAAATGGACCACCTGTACCTTTATTTGGACCTTTTATAAAAATAATCAAAATAAAAATTTAATAAGTATAATAACTTTATTTAAATTTATTAAAATGTTTTATTCAGTTAACAAATCAATAAGAACATTTATTAATTAATAAAACATCATTATTAATGAAATACAGTTAAAAAATTAAAATTCAAACTGAACTTATTTAAATTATAACATTTTATAAAAAAAACAATAAAATAAAATAGTAGAAACTAATTTTCCAAACTAGTTAAAATTTATAATATAATAGCAGACCTTGCTAATAACAAATTTATAAAAAAATAAAAATGTCCTTAAATCTGTAATAAAATAATGGTCCAAATTAGGCAACAATTGGTGGTTCAAAATAAACAACTTTATAATATTACGTAAAACTCTTTACTTATTCAACAACAGCAAAGTTTAGTTTTAAACAGTAACATCATTCAAATGTGTACTAAATTGTGAAAAAAAATCAAAATAGGTCAAATTCGAGTACATTTAATATTCTTTATGTTATTACTTAGCAAAAATGTGTCGAAAATAACATCAAAAACCCGAATTTTGTATAATGTGTTGATAGAGCAAGCGATAAATGATAAAAACGTGTTTGTTTACTCCAAAGACCTTATAAGCGTATAGAGAACATATTTTACTAGGTTCGAACCATTTCTTATCATTACGAGGAGAGATAAGCGAGTGGTCCAATTAAAGCGGTGGTCCAAATTACCCGACTCTCCCCTATGTGTTGTATATACTGTTGTGTTTATATTGTTATTTGTAAATTTTAATTGTAATATAGAAAATATTAAATAAACAGCGGGAAATAGGAATGATGGGTCTATTGTGACGTCATTTATCAATAACTGTTTTTGATTGGTTAACGGTGTTTGGCTTCGACCGTTCATTATATTATCCGTGGCCTCATAGTCCCCTAAATATTTCGATCACCCCGCACCATTCCTTGTCTAGTGACGTCACCCGAAGTATAAAATTTACGGCGGCGTATTAAAAATGCATGTGAACGTATGTATTTTTATTTTTTTATGCTATTATTTTTTATTATACCTAATTGATTTACTGCTTATTATTAAATATCGATGTATTATTATTGAATAATGTATTTTATTACTTAATAATACGCTAAATATGTAATACGGACGATTAGTGTTTACGTCATACACGTTCTTATCATACGTACAAATCTTATCAATGGATCCGTTGGATCCAAACAAAGACTATTACAATGTAATAATATCGCTTAAAATTAATATTTTATACGTTGTTTAAGCAGAATTGTTTAATTCTTAAGGTTTGCGTGCACTAATGCACTGTGAATAGTTAGTTTAATGAAAAATCGCGTAAATTGAAAGTTTAAAATACAATTTTGTTCAAATTGTAGAAAAGTATATGCTTTTCATATAGTACGAAATATTTGTTTGGATCCAATTGGGACATTTGATAAGGGTTTATCACATTTGTGACGTAACACTAATTGACCGTATTATTCATTATTTTTCGTTATTCTTTTGAACAGGTTTTAACAACACCCATATAATAATAATATATTTAACTATTTTTTTAAATTTTACAAATCGTGTATAGACATCCAGTTATAGTTAGATGAAATTATAAGCAGCTACTCCTGTACTTAAATTTTTTTGTTGATCCAAAATTGTAATTTAACTATTTTAACTGAACTAAAAAGTTTGACTATTATAGCTATTACTTAATAAAATAGAAATGTATATTATATTTATATAATGTGTATAATTATTTTTTTGATGATATTTAGAGTAGGTACATTACAGATTAATTCAAAGTCGTATCTGAGGGGGGTCCAAGGGGAAACATTCAAGACAAATTATATAAGTTTTAGGGTTGTAGGAAAAAAAACCAAGAAAAAAAGAACAAAAACAAAAAAAACCAAATGAAAAAAAAACCATGAAATTAAAAACCAAATTTTTATATTTTGTTATCATATTTTAGGTAGGTACCTATTATTATAGAAAATTACAAATAAATATCTTGTCAGTAGAATAAAATATAATATAAAAGTTATGGATACCTCATTGTATAATAGAGAACAAACATTAATAAGTTAGTTAATAAATTATATAAAAATTACAAATAAATATCTTGTCAGTAGAATAAAATATAAATATAAAAGTTATGGATACCTTATTGTATAATAGAGAACAGTTATAGGTTAGTTATAGGTAATACAGTTATTTACAGTTAATAGTGTTTATACTTATATTCTATTCTACTGACAAAATATTTATTTGTAATTTTCTGATTTATTAACTAACTCATTAATTTTTGTTCTTTATTATAAAATAGACAGAATATCTAAAATATGATAGCAAAATATAAAATTTGGTTTTTATTTTCATACTTTTTTTTTCTTTTGGTTTTTTTTTCATTTGGTTTTTTTTTCCGCACGCCAAGTTTAATGGTGGCTTAACTCAACGGACACTAGATAAATATTTGACAACTATTGCTCACACAATAAAACTATTTTAATTATTTTTTTAACTTTTTTAAATTTTATTAATTGCATTACATTTGTAATGCATTTTTTGTAACATTGAAAATGTTATTCAATATACAAAAATAAATCCATGTCGTTTTTACAGTTTTGTTTTTAAACGTTTTTGATTATTACGAATATTACGCTTTTGATCAAGGTTTTGAAAAACGTTATTTTTCTATATTGTTTCCAAATATTCAATTTTAATTTTATTTTTCTAACAAAAAATATTGTATTGTATTATTACAAAATAAGTCCAAACAATATTTAAAAATATTTATAATCTGATTTTTTAAGAATGATTTTATTTTTAGTATTAAAACAATAAGTCACTTGAAAGTGAAACATACAAAAACGTATAATTTTTAGATTCTGAACGGAGTGATGAATGTATTGATTTTACAATGATGTGTGTTTTTTTTTTTTTTTTTGTTTTTTTGTTTTTTTTGCTTTTGTGTCTGTGTACAGCATAACTAGTCGAAATAATGCTTCAATTTCAAACTTTGGGGGTGGTTTCCGATGGCAAAGTGGATATCCTTGGTGCATTATAGAGGTGAAAAGTAAACATTTTCCAACAGTTTTCAAAAAAATCGAATTTATTATTTTGCTATAACTCAAAAACTAATTAATGTAAACACTTGAAATTTTCATCAAATGTTTATATTATCGTTCTCCATACACAGTTAAATTTTCAAAGAATTTTGACTTTTTTGAGTTATTTATAGACAATCGAAATTTTCAATTTTTCTAAGTATTTTTTTTTTAAATAACGATAAAAATTTTTTGGCCGGCCAGAAAATCTTGAAAATTTAATACAAGGTTTCTTATAAGTTGTTCTTAAAGTGATAAAAAAAAATCCGAAATCGTTAGTCACAATTTTTTTTTATAAGTGTTTAAAGTTCGAATTTATACGAAATATGTCAAAATTGCGAAAATTTGCAAGTAATTTTGTGGGTGAAAAATCGTAAAAATTTTTTTCTTTTATAACTAAGTTTTGAAAATTTGGTACAAGGTTCTCCATAAATTTTTTTTCAAATATCTGTAAAAAAAACTCTACCGGATTCAGACAAAAAATTTTTATGAGTGTTTGAAATTTAAATTTTTACAAAATCGCGTTAAATAACGGTTTAGCCTCAAACGATTTTTGATACTTGTAGTTTTTCAAACAGTATAAGTCGTAAATGCTTGAAAATTTTACCAGTTATTTAGATTGCCATTTTCTTTACGTGATTTGATTTTCAAAATATTTTGACTTTTTTTGAGCCATTTATAGACAATTGAAATTTTCAATTTTTTTTTATTTTTTTTTTATAAATGTTGATAAAAAAAATTTAGCTGGGACTAATTACTTGAAAATTTAATTGAAGGGTCCACATAACTTGTTCTAACTCTCATTCAAAAATTATAAAAATACATAGGCACAATTTTTTTTTATTAGCATTTGAAGTTTAAATATTGACAAAAATTCGTCAAATTCATGAATATTTTTCACTATTTGGTAGTTAAAATGTTAAAAATGTATAAATATTTTACTATCAAAAGCTAAGAATTGAAAATTTAATACTATTCTGTCCATAAGTTAAGCTTAGAATAATTATAAAAAAGTTTGATGATTATTCAATTTAAAAAATTTTACGAGTGTTTAAAGTTTTAATTTTAATTTGAAATCAAAAATACACGTGTAAAATAACGTTTTACTAATAAATAATTTTCGATTTTTGTTATTTTAATCACCTTCATACCACTTATGTAACTTGCAAATAAATTTATGATAAAATATGAATGTATATAAAATAAAATATACCAATATTTACATTAATTTGTGTACTTAATAAACCAAAGCATGTTATGATATAATTCATTAATTTTTTTAAGAGTTGTAATTTTTTACGCCAACGAAGTGTGCAGGATCAGTTAGTTATGATATTGATATAATTATTTATTTAGCAGTATTTTATATATTTTTTTTATATAGTACAAAATTATACAATAATAATATACTAAGTGCCCAGTTGTTTTAAGTGAAACAATTATTTTGAAGTTAAAGTTTAAAGGGGCCCACTAATAGTATATGGTGTGGATTAAGGAAGTATATGGTGCCCAATTGATCCTTAATCCGGGCTTGCTCATCTCACGAGTTAAATCATTGTGTTTTGAGTATTCATCTGTATTCATCTGCAGTAGCGACGTAGCGTAGATAGGGCGGAGTTAGGTTTTTAACTCCCCTCCCCCCTACTCATATTGTAAAATATTCGAATAAATGTATACAAATAAATAATAATAATATAATTCAAACACCTACGTATTCTGAATAATTATTTTTCTATTCATTATAAAAATACTCATGTAAGAGTGCTATTATATTATTATATTATAAGTTTATAACCTATTATAGTTATAACTTATAACTTATAAGCTGTATAAATAACTGTGATAGATCTGACAACAACAACAGCTACGAGTCGGAGAACTTAGTCGTAAATATTTTAAAAATCGGTTCGGATAGCGAAGATGACGTTCAACTGCCGCCACCAGACGTCATAGAGAGCGGTGCTGTAGACTGCCCGGTGGTGATTCGGGAGTTGGACGAGGAAGTGAGCATCCTGGCAGGTTTGCTTGATCCGCACGCGGCGGTCACGGACGGAAGCGTCAGCGTTGTTCCGTTGCCTCGCAGAAGGCGTAATTTCGCGTCTGCGTGGCGGCGGATCAAACGCTTCGCTCAACGTTTGTGCTGCTGCGTGCGTTGAGACGGCGTCCGCAGGCACCACCCCTACCCCCGCCACCGAAGACGTCGGCAGGACGACGGTTTCGAAATCAGGTAAGGCGGGGGGGGGGGGATACGAGACAGAGCACGGACGGTGCGCGGCGGTATGTCGCCCGAGCACGTTTTCCGGCCATTCGCGGACGGGCGGGGTGTCGCGGGCGTCACGAGTTCGGCCGTCGATGCGGTCGATCACTACGGCGGTTTGGCGGGCGCCCGACAGCTTTCAGTTCGTGTGCGGAACGATGGTGGACGTTGACGACGGCGAACGGCTAGCGGTACCGACGTGGGCAACGATCCCGCCCCGGCGGTACATCACCTTGGCAGACGGCGGCACTGCGGGCGACGACCCGTCACGGCGGAGGCGGCGGAGAATTGTTGGCACCGGGTGAGTGACGATTGTATTGCAGAGCTAGGAAAACACGGACGTCAGCGGCGCCGGACCCGCGGAGACTGTGCGTTTCACAGGATCCAGCGGCGCGCTACTCCGCGGCTGCTACCGCGGTGGACAGACGCGGCCGCTAGCGGGACACGCCAGTGGCGAGAGGGGGAGAGCATCACTCTCTTTTTCGTCGCGAGACGAACCGCAGCCGGCCGGGTCGCGTCCATCCGGTGGTCGCCGATTCCGCAGGCTCAAAATATCTTCTTCGCTCGCCCCGTGCCGTTTTGGTCTCCGTCGCTCGTCCAAGAGTCGCCGTCTGCACCGCCGTCTGACGCGCGCACGACATCGCGCACTTGCCGCTCAACCATCGCTCCCGCGGCCGAAGCTGTCGGGCCTCGCCTTGCCGTCTAGTGGTCGTCGTATCGTGCGGCCGAGCGAAATGATCTCGTGACACTTGTCTGTTCGTGGGCCGGTCGGAAAACGTTGCGGAGGCGACCAGTGGCCTATAGCAGCACATTGCTCTTTTGCACCGAATCGCCATCTCGTACCCCCCCCCCCCCCTTGCCTCATTTCGTGTCGTCCTGTCGACGTTTTTTTTTTTTTTTTTCATCTTTATTATCATTGTTTTTTTATTATCATGTTATCGTTGTTTCTTCATTCTTGTTCAAAATTTAATTATTTTTTCTTTCACATATACATTGTTAGCCCATATGGCCATTTCTTTCCGGATTTTTTTTTTCATTCATTTAACTTTTCTACTTATCTTTATACCATTTGGCATTTTGTACACTATTTTATTTATCAAAATGTATTATATCTACTGTTAGCCCACATGGAAATTTTTTTCTTATCAAAATGTATTACATTTTTGACAACTCATATGGCATATTTTTTTCTGAAATTAATTTGTGTATCATTTATTGTTTACACTTTTTTTATAATCAATATAATGTTGTTTGCCTTTTAGGCTAGATTTTTTGTTATTAAAATATGAATAAATTGAAAATCATATTTACACAATGAATTACTGTTTTATTTTTTATTTATGAGTATATATATCAATTATTAAAAATTAACGACTTATAAAATCGTTAAAAAATGTTCAAAGCTTATTACAAGATATATTTAAAATAAGAGGCAGCAAAATAGGTTCAACAAATAATATAGTTAGAACCATCGAGAAAAACACTACTTGTAAGAATACACTGGGAAGACATGAGAAAAATAAGCAAAGATACGAGTATAGGTACTAAAGAATGTTGTAGCACCCCACGTTTTAGAAGTCTAGTTGCGCCTATGGCCACGATGCAGTGCAATAAAAATCATAGGTGCAGGCGGTACATGGCACTAGGGCCCGCAGCGGCGAAGGACCCATAACAGGTAGCTCAGTAGCTGTCAATTTTATTCATAATTATTATATTATTGTAAGGGTTCGGAACTTCTAGGAGTCTGCATGTTTTTAAATAATCGTTAAAAACATAGCTAAGTAATATAGACACTTGTTACATAATATAGCAATATGAGTTTATTTTTAAAATGTATAGTTGCATATTTTACATATTCAACCACTTTTCATTTATAAGTGCACATGCCACATTTGATCATTTTTCATTTGATAACTGCATATTTCACAATTATTTATATGAATGAGTAAGTTTTTAATTCCCAACTTAAGAAAATATCTAATAGCTCAATTTTCAAGGTACCTAATTAGTATAGGTACTACATTAAAAACATACAAATGTATTCAATAAGCTTAAGTTGTTTTTTTAAAAAAAATTAATAATAAGTAATAAATTATAAGTTACAAATACAGTTAACACTTAACTAAACTAAAAACCATTTGGAAAACACAAATTTCCGTGTTCGTTTCGAAAAAGCCGTCCTATACACCTCACAGCCGCATTGCACGTTAATCGTAAACATCGTGTATGGTGCATATCGTATTATAATTTTGGAGCCCAAGTAGGTATACCGTGGCCTCCTTAGAAATCTACAAATAAATTTCGAATCTATTTGATGCCCTTTCAATTAAAAATAGTTTGGTGAATATAAATTTTGGTTATCATACTTAAACATCTGTCCACAATGTTCTTTGAAGTAGAATTATCTTTGTATCTACTATATTATGTGGGGTGTTAAATTGGATTTCTTTTAGCTTTTAATAACTTAGGAGGATAGTAATGTCCATTAATAGTAAGCAATTAATGATATAACCGCTAATTTAAGTTTAATGGTAGTATTGAGACAATAAATAGAATCAAGTTTATTGTTATTCATTGTATGATTAAATATTATTGAGTGACATTTAGATATATTTAAGCTCGTTCCCCATAATTGTTGACCCTGCAGTTTTACTAAAATGTTAAATTATTTTGTAGAATATTATAGATCGTTGGTTGGTTATTGCTGGATAATATAAACTTTTTCTTTATAGCTGATTTGAATTGACTGTTGTTTGTTTGTAATGCACCTGTAGATGATCTCAATACTTTTTTTAATAATTGTATAGCCTTATTTTCATTTTGGTACAATATTTTTCAATATTTTAATTATCTTGTTGTTATAACATTCAATTAATGCCTAAATTAATATTATAAGGTACCACTTAAAGTTGATTTTGTAGTTTTTATGAATATATAGTACTATGCTATAATCGTATATATTTACTCAAATTAGATTTATTTAATCAAAATAGTAAAAACAATAACTGTTTATGAAATTCAATATTGGACGGTGTATATCTGGTGATATTTGTAAAAAAAAAATTTCAATTTTAATTATTTTTTATGGAATTATATTCATACTAATTCAAAATAATAAAATAGGTAGGTACTTTAAAATGTTTCATTATGTTGTACTTTTAAACTTTTTAGTGATAATAGCTATTTTTTAAATTAGGATATCACAAAACGTGCATAATAGATTTTATTTATTTTAATTGCAGATTATTAATATTTAATAGTATTATAATCTTAATAATAAAAATTATTAACATTCATCCATCTTGAATTATACATGAAAAATAAATATTTTTATTAAGACCCCTTATAAATTATGAATAGGCTATATAGTATGCAGGAATACAGTTACCGGTTACCTGCCTTATCAGAATTGATAATGATAATGATAAACATCACAACACGGATATAGATACACTATACTTTACAGACATCTATGCAGACATCAATAAATCTCAAGAGTTATATAATATCTAGTGTAGTATAGATACAGAACTAAGTCTGTGATATAATAAAGACCCGATTGTCGGGTATATAGACACAGCGTTTTATTTACTCCTTCAAATCAATTAAAATGGAAGAAATTCAAAGTACAGCTGGTGCTATTCCTGTGCGAAATGAAAAAGGTAATAATAAAAATTGAATTACCCACTTTTATCTTCAACAGCAGTTTACTTTATTTTTTACGGTTTTTTAGGTGAAGTATCAATGCAAAAGGTAAAGGTTCACCGATATGTTCAAGGTAAACGTCCAGAATATGCTCCTGAGTCTACATCTGAAGAAGAATCAGATGATGATGATTTTTTGGATTCTCGTAAAGTGCGGGGTGCTTCTCCTACAACTAATTTTGACTCTGAACAGATGATTCATTTGCCATCAGATGCCTTAAATGATGCACGACTCAAACGTTTAGGTGGTTTAACTGCTCGGCATGGGCATAAAGATAGGCGACTTTTGCATGAGCCACAAGTTATTAAGGATGATTCATCTGATGACGAATCTGATATTGAACGCAATCGTAGAAGTCGCAGACAGGTATCTGGTGATGAAAAAGATAGTAATGATGATGACGGAGAACTTAGCGACAATGAAATAGAAAAAAGAAGACAACGTTTGAGACAAAGAGTTTTGAATCAAACTAAAGAAAAGGTAATGTAACTAAAATAACTGAAATATAATTTATTTTTTTATTTTTCACAAAATAAATAATAATCAACTTATACCTTGTGGGCACACTAAATATACAAGTAAAGTTTATTACATGTAATCATGAGTAATGGGAATAAAAATCCCACAGATAATGGTATATTTTTCTTAATTAATTATTAATTTTATTTTATTCCACAATACATTATAAAGGTTATATTGCTAAAATGTTAAATCAATTTAGTTTTATAAATTTTATCAAATTCTAAAAAAAAGTTGCATATTTTTCTTATTATTTTGCAATTCATTTCCTTCATTAGTTAAACGATAATAGGCATAGGCGTGCGCAGGATTTTGTGTCGGGTGCAGCATACATTTTTATCGTTCCAAAAAAACAGTAAGCAGCCCACTTTTTTCCTTTATATAGCCTTCCCCCTGACTTCTGTTTAGCCCCACTATGTAAAAATTTAATATTTTATAAGTTCATATTATAATCATTTGTGTACACGAATCATTATAGGGTATATCCCCTTCTCACTCATATAAATTCATCACTCTATGACTATGTCTATTATAGTTATAAGAAATAGAGTAAATTGTAAATAAAAAGTAATAATATTTTTATGTAATTTAATAATATAATATAACTCTACTCTTTTATAAATATATTTAACATCACATAAGTAATAAAATAATATTTATAAGTATAAAGTAATTAATAATATATATTTATATATTACTCATAATATTGGAACTCTTAAGAGTAAGGTATGTAAAATAAAAATAAATAATAAAGTCAGTTTTATGTTGAAAATTATTCATTCTACGTATTACGTATACCTTTCAAATAAATATCTACCAGCCCACTAAATCCAAAATAAATTGTCAGGTGCAGCGAAAGCAGCATTTGCTGCACCTGTGCGCACGCCTATGATAATAGGCGTAAATTAGTGAACGGCAATCGAGTGGCCATTACCTTCCTAGGATAAATTAGGAGTAAGTAATATAATATTAATCAATAATATATTGTTATGTAACAATATATTTCCTCCCTTATCAATAAATTTCCAAGTTACGCTATCAAGAGAACGTTTACCCACAATTTTAAAATTAGTTATGAGCATTTTAAAGTTATAATATTTTATATACCTATAACTTATCTTAAAAAGATAATATCAATAAAAGCATATGAGATGCCCTAGATAGTATACTTACCTATATGGGGATGTACATATGAAACAACTATTGATCCATTAAAAAAAATACAAAATAAAATACTAAAAATTATTCTAAAAAAAGACTCGAGATATCACACAAAATGTGTATACAATGATATGAATGTACTACCAGTAAAAAAATTATTTTATAAAGCTTCAATAACTTTTAAAACTGAACAAGAACTTAATACTTGACAAATATCTAATATCAAAGTACCAACTATGCACAAGAAATTAACATTTAACACAATCCACATACTCAGGGACACCCGGGAGGAGCGACCAGTGGTGGCAATTGCTCCCATGAGATTTTTCGTGTCACTTACAAAATTGAAAGTTTTTTACATAAAGCTGATCTTGGGTATTCAGTGACTATTTGATAATCCTTGTATCTAACAAGTCAGGTATTTAATCGTAAAAAAGACATTACGATTATTTTCAATCGCTGAGTCACTTTTGGCTGGTTATAGTATTTATACAGATTGTCTGTTAGCGCAGAAGAGTCAAAGTAATTAATTAAATTTTTTTATTTGCTTCAAACAAAAGGAGATTGCTACTAATATTCTTTGAATAAAATAATAAAATATGAGGCAAATTTAATCAAATAAAATTGTTTTTTGTTTAAACTTTATTATGTTTTTTGTTTTTTCTTATAAATATTAGAACTAATAGTCTAATTTTATATTAACTTAAATTAGTTATGATTTTTAAAAAAAATATTAATGATAGGTATTACAAAATATGAGTAAATGAATGATGTAGCGGTAAATCTTCTTATTAGTATTTAGGTACTTACAATTTTTTTTGTCCCCCCTGAACTACATTTCTGCAAGCGTCCTTTCACATACCTATATATCGGTCCAAACATTTACAATATATTACCATTAGAAATTAAACAAAGCAACTCTACTAAGATCCTTAAAAAAAAATTACACTGGTTACTACAGGAAAAAAATATAGATGACAGACTCACAATAAATGTATAGGGTTATTATATTATTTACTAATATTAGTTAATTTATTTTAGTAATTATCGATAAATTAGTATTATAAATATGTATTATTTAATTTGACAATTCTTTACACAATACTACATTATAATATTATATTATATAAACAAAGAAAAAATATATACTTACTACTAATTATCCATACTGATATTTTAGTTATGTGAAAATGTTTATTGCAAATTGTAATCTTTTAATTTTATATTTAGTAATTATTGAATTTATTTAAATTGTGAACTCATAGGCCCCCACACGAATATGTTCAGTGGGGCATATTATTTTCTAGAAGAATAAAAAAAATAATAGATAAATTTATTCCAATATTAATATTTAAATATATACAGTAAAATCCCGTTGCAACAAACTCCAGGGGACCAATTTTTTTTTGTTATAACGGAAATTTTGTTGTAACGAAAATTCAAAAAAGTTCTTTATTAGTCCTGTTTTTCGGCAGGGGTTTTTATAGCTTTTGTTATAACATGATTTTTCATTGTATTGATATTCATTGTAACGGGTATTTACTGTACAATATTTAAAAATTAACGCTTAAATAATTAGGGTAAATATTTTAAAAACATGGTTTACAATTAAAATATTATTGATAACATTTAAAGGTAAGACAAAACAGACAACAGCTATTATAATCTATATAAAAATCAATATTTATCATTGATTATAAAATAATTTTTTAAGAAAAGTCTCTAGAGACAAGGATTATTTTCTGTAGTAATATATAACTTTTTTTTGTCACAATTGAAGACATACCAAGTACAATTTCATCTTAAAATTAACATTATTTTCAATGTTAGGAAATGAATGAAGTACTTGAAAAAGAAGATGAAGGACATAGTTCAGATGATGATGATAGTGATGAATCTTCGGAGTATGAAGACTATTCTGGTAAATTATTATGCTTACTAATGTTTATGATTTGAATATAAAATTATAATTTTATTTCAGCATCCGACGAAGAAACTGGTCCACGCCTTAAGCCAATTTTTGTAAGAAAGAAAGAACGTGTTACTATACTGGAAAAAGAAAAAGAAGAAATAAAACAAAAACAGTTAGAATATGAACAAAAGAAATTGGCAGAAGAGAGACGCAGAGCTACATTAAGAGTAATATAAAAAATGAACAGATATTTGGATATTTTCTAAATTCTCTTGTTACCAAAAGTTTTATTATTTTTTAAATATTAATTATATAATTATTAGATACTCAGAAATCCAAATTACTTATAACTTATGTCTAATATAGAAAAATGTATATAATTTAATATTATGATTTATGATAACTAGATGGTTGAAGAAGAAATTCGTAAAGAACAATCCCTATTAAAAGCAAATAGTGCACTTACTGAACCATGTTTAAATGATGTAAACACAGATGATGAAAATGATGAAAATGAATATGAAGCATGGAAACTTCGAGAATTAAAACGCATTAAGAGAGACAGAGAAGAACACGAACAGTAATTATTAAAATAAGTTTATGCATTTTTAGAAGATATTTTATTTATTAATTTATAAAATATCAGCTCAATGCTTCTAACTTTAAAGCAGTTAAACTAATTCAAATTAACTTTATATTGACTCATACATTTGTTTTAGGCGAGAATTTGAGAAGACAGAAATAGAGCGCCTTAGGAATTTAACTGAAGAAGAGAGAAGGTTAGAAATAAGACTTAATCCAAAACAAATTACTAATAAAGCAGCTAAAGGCAAATATAAATTTATGCAAAAATATTACCACCGTGGAGTATTTTATTTGGTTAGTATTATCATACCTATTCATTTAAGAGGACGCCATACCCGCATGTGTTGTCTCTATCTTACTAACGTACATCATAACAAATTTTCGTTTAGTAGAATACATTTTGTGACGTTAGCTTTAATATTAGAGTAAATGTGCCTATTATCAAATTTAAAGGTAAGAATATTATCTAGACAATGACATATGATTTTAATGATATTATTATTTTAAAGGAGTTAAAGCTATGTAAAATATAACAACTTTAAAATGTTCTGATGTTCATAACTTACTTTAAAATGATAATATCATTAAAAGCATATGTCATTGTCTAGATAATATTCTTACCTTTAAATTTTATAATAGGTAAATTTACTCTAATATTAAAGCTAACGTCACAAAATGTATTCTACTGAACGAAAATTTGTTATGATGTACGTTAGTAAGACAGAGACAACACATGTAGCCAGCAGGTATGGCGTCCTCTTAAACGTTAAATATAATATTTTTTAAATATCCACTAATTGTATGTAATATAATTTTTTTTAAATAGGATGAAGAAAACGATATTTTCAAGAGAGATTATTCATCAGCTACACTTGAAGATCACTTTGATAAGACAATCTTGCCTAAAGTTATGCAAGTAAGCTATTAAATATATAATTAATATATTTTGAAATATTGTACATTTTATTTTTCTATTAGGTTAAAAACTTTGGCCGTAGTGGACGCACAAAATACACACATTTGGTTGATCAAGACACAACTAGTTTTGATTCACCCTGGGTGTCTGAAACTGCGCAAAACTTAAAATTCCATACTAATCAAGCAGCTGGTATGAAACAAGTATTCCAGAAACCTACTTTAAAGAAACAACGTACTAAATAAATTTATGACATGATATTTCTGTACAATAATGAATAATTTTTAACACTATTACAATAGTACAATAAATATTATTATTCTTAATTTATAATATATAAAAATCCGTATACATTAAAATGTAAAATATAACAATAATAATTGTCAGGAATGTCATTATTTATTGTAATAAATAAAGTGCAGATTTTTAATTAACTCATACATTAATGTTTATTAAATGTAAATTTCTTACTTATGATTAAAAATAAGAATATTTCCTAGCATCATAAACAAAATAAAGCATTTTTATAGATATACAATTGAATATAAACACTAAACAATTAAATATAGCACCATATAATATTATGCTATAGGTACTTGTATAATGTATAACATTAAATAGTATTTATAATTATATTAATTGATTTAAATGTGATGTAAATATACTAGACTATTGGATTTTTAATTACCTTTTATTACCTTTTATTGTCCATAGTCCTATAAATTTGTCTAAGATATTGTTTTAGTTAAATGCAATTATTACAGTAGCTTCATTTGTAGTGTTGTAAGAATGTTTTTGTGAAAAATATATTCTTTTTCTAGTTAATGTACTTATTTAATACACTATTTAAAATTTCACAAGTGTTATTGTCAACATCAGATAAAAGTTTAGGTGTATTGCTAGTAAGTTAAAAGAATATAAGATTTATTTCACCTTCTTTTTGTAAGTTGAACAATTTCTGTGTAGGCCTAATCTTTAATAAATACTGTAAGCAATATTCTATCTGAATTCTAAAATTTAATATTAATAATAGTTTTTTATTCAATTTCTATGTATGTGAAAAATTTTCAACCACTCCATCTCTTTCCATTACAAGGAGGCCTTACTACAATTTAAAAAAAAAACGTGTTTGGGATACTTTATAATTTTGTTTCTTTGGAGAACAATACAGTACCTATAGGATATATGCCTTATATAGCAAATACTTTTTTGCACAGGATAGAAATCTGAACCACTCAGGCTTTGGTGATAGTTAAGACTGCAAATGGTTGAGAATATTAGTAAAGTCGTGATTTGTGAAATATCGTTTTTATTTTTTAATATCACATAACAAAGAAATTCTTATTGTTTCAAAATCCATTATTTTTTAACCCATTAAAGGTAAGAAAATAAAACTGGCGAAATTGACATAAGCTTTATATGTAACCAATATTCTTTCAGAGTTTGCAATCGCTCCCAGGGCTTGAATTTGGAAAAGAAAATTTTGTTATACGTTATTTACAGTTAAAATGTTATAAAACTTGCGTTTATTATTATTTAAAATTTAAATTTAAAACACTTTTACATAGGTACCTTATTCAAAAGCATACAGGCCACAATTTACATAATAGTATATGACTACGAGTGTCCGTGGCCTTTATTTTGGGACTTTAAAATAAAATAATTAATATAAAAATAATCATTATGATTGTTTTATATCTAATGCGGAAATGGCCCGGATAAGGAATAAAATTAATTCTTGGATTGAGTAAAAATAAATATTTCTATGAAACCAGCATTTTAATTTAAAACTATTTAGTAATTGGAAATTATTACGTTTAATAATATACTATTTATAACGTTTTGCGTTATGTTTTGTTTAATGATATATCATATATTTTGTTAATCGTTATGTTTTATTGTTTTGTATAATAATTATTCATGGCGCTTATCCACTTGTTACTTCCTATCTATTTCATGCGACGACAACAACAATTATATTTTAAATTTTAATTCAATAAACATTAATAATATATAAAAACATTATTATTTTTCTTAATCAGACACCACCATTCAATTGTTTAATCGCCGCTAAACGCCTTTCGATCAATATTATTAGACTTAATCACAAAACAAACCAAGTAGGTACTCAAGAATATATCTTGTATTAGATTCACAATTATTATGTTTATAGTTATTTCAAACCAAAATTTATTGCGTTTAAAAATTAATAACATAATTTAATAAATTATTACATTACAGTAAGATAATTAGCTATTAGGTACATTATACAATCAAAAAAAGTGTTATGAATTATTAAGAAATATAAAATTATAAGAATATTATTAATTTATTTTTAAGTAAAAATAATAGTTATTTTATAAAACTAAAATAAAATAATATAGGTTATTATTTATCTATTAGATACTTATTTAAATTAAACTTCACTGTCCTGGAAAAAAAAATATAAGATTTATAATATAAAAAATATATAATAATAAAATTATAATACATTGTTATAAATGAGAAAATAAAGAATAAATAAATTAAAAATAAAAATTTTTTTATTCATTGACATGCGTCATATTTAATATTCAAAGATACAGTTTGTATCATATTATAAGAGAACATGAAATATTTCAGTCGAGTGACCGCGGATTGGTTTTCAGGAGGAGATAAAGAATACACAAATACAAATTATTTTATAATTTTCAAATTGTAGTTCTTTTTCACTGAAATACAGGGTGTTATACAATATAACTTGTTATTTTTAAATAGCAACACGTATTCAATAACAAACTTGGATAGACTGAATTTATAAAATCATTTAGGGTTTTAAAACTAAAAGGGACTGAATGGCAAAGGTCTATTATTTTAATTTATACCATTAAGTGAAAAAATATGGAAAATCATACAACAATCGTTGAAAAATGTAATGAATTAAATTAAATTAAAACATTATTCCATCATGATCAGATTCAGTCATTTTTGGATTTAGAGCCATGGATTAGAGGCCAATATGATTTAAAAAATTTGGTCTATCTGAATTTAGCAGTAGAGCTACAGATTTAAAAATCACCAAGCAATGTGTATTTTTGTATTCCTTATCTTCTTCCAAAAACCTCATATAAATTAAGATCACTGAGTTGAAATATTTCATGTTACCTTTAAAACAAAATGAATTGTAAATTATTTTGTGATTGATAATTACAATTTATAAAAAAAAAGTATTAGTGTAAAATATATTACATTAATAACAATATTATAAAGGATTTTTAAATTAAATTATAATACATTTTATATGAACTATGACATACTCAAAATATTTATACAAATTGTAAAACATTTTTTACCATTAGAAATTAAAAAAAATTGTATTATTTTTGCTATAAATTATATGCTTATTCAAAAATTGAATTATAACTATATATAGTATTTTAGATTTAAATCTATTTAAACTAGTAGTAAAAATCAGGGCCGGCGCAATGGGGGGGGGGGGCGAGCAGGGCACTTGCCCGGGGCCTCGCGGATCAAAACTTGTATAACTTGTATATAATAATATATACAACCATAGCGATATATGATTTCGCCCAGGGCCTCGCAAAAGCTAGCGCCGGCCCTGGTAAAAATATATGATTTATTATGCTATTTAATTTTAAAATACTTATAAGAATAAGGCATTATTAATATAAAATAAATATGTATACATTATTTACTTACCGTGCAATATTACTAACACAGTCAAAACTAACACTACATCTGTATTTAGGGGTATCCAATTTACCATCACCTAAACGTATTAAAAGTCCCAAATCTGATAATGTATTAACCTAAAAGATAAAAAAAAATATTAAAATTTTTTAATATAATAATTTATCTTGATAAAGAATTAAAAATAATTAAATAATTTTTTTTATAAAATTACTTGTGCTAAAAGATTGGCAGTCATATTAGTATTTTCTTCAATAATAGCATAAAATATTGCTAATAAACGATCTAATGAAAAAACTTTAGGTCCAACTAGTTGACTAGTAGAATTTTCTGTTTTATTTACTAATCGATTAATTTTTCTTTTTTTGTTTGATGCTTTAACAAACAATTGCTTATCATATTTTGGTAAATTAAATGATGCAATATATGCAGCAATTAAAAAATATTTGGCATAATAAGGTAAATCCAAAGCAAGCTTTTCAAATTTTGTTTTCTCATCAGACAAACTATTGACATTTTCCAAACTGAAATTATAATTATTATTATTAGTAGTAATTGAATAATTTAAATTTATTTATTTACTAATTGGGAATTTAACTAAATAATTACAACTATTCATATTTCAAATAAAAATCTATATTATTTACTAAAAGTTATAAAATTCAAAATATATTATAAATTTAATTATATTACAATAAAATTATTAACGGGCAATTTTTTTAAAAGTTTTATCAAAATTTCAACTAGTTAAAATTAACTTATTATATTTTACTGAACATATCAATCACTGTGAATTCATCGATTAATTACATCATTTTTAATATTGAAATGGCTTTAATGAATTAATTTCCTTCCAAAAATATGTTAAATATTTCTTAGTCTTAATTTTTTTAATATGTCATGCTAAATTAAACATTTCTATTTTAAAACTCCTATATAAATATTTAATATAAAAACACGTATTATGGTATTATATTAAATTACACTTAAGTAATTCTTAAAGTAATGATGAAACATTATTATAATAGGTACCTTGTTCCTAGATATACATTATTTAACAATAATTGAATACTAGGACTTATTTTTCTGAATAATAAAGGTCGATTCATTTCCGTACATGATCCATCTTCTATTGGCTCTACATATTTAATGAATAGAAGTTTTGCCTAAAAATTAAGAAATGGAATTAATAACAACTGTTTGATCTTACAAAATATTTAATTATTTATTCATTGACTTATAAAGTTACCAAATGTTTTAATTCTACTAAATCTCGACAGCTACCATAAAATGATCCCATAAAAACAGTTAGAAAATTTTGATAAATAGATAAACTCCAATCATTTGGTATATCTTTTGATAAAATAACCGATATTTCATCTATACAAAATAATAAACTCAATACATTATCTAAATTCATAATCCCAAATTAGTAATATTACCAGTATTATACTGTTCAAACACTATTGGTAAAAAATCGATATCCTCATCAAATTTAGTAGGAGGTACTTGGCTTATAAGTATAACACAAAGCTGATAACTTTTAACCAGCTCTTGTAGTTTTGAAAATAAAACTACTTGTTCATGTCCTAACATCTCACAATTATCCAACAATATAATTACTCGTTCTTGTTGAATTTCTGATTGTTTTAATACGTTTAAAAATTGCATAAAATTATCACAGCGATTAGGTAAGTCGCTTTGTTTAATTTCTATAAATAAAAAATAAAATATAAAAGTAAAATTTGGTTATTTTAACAAACATTGTAAATTATTCACTTACGTAATAAATCTTTTAAAATTGGTTCAAATAAAAATTGATTTGTGTAACAGCATACAGAATTTATAATAGATGATTTGACTGACTTTCCAAGTAAATTTAACAAACGAGTCGTTACACTTGTTTTACCAGTAGATGGTAGACCGTGGATGAAAACACACGGAGGTAAAACTTCATCTTCCTGTAGAATAAAAATAAACTATAACAATATAAATAAAACTTTGCATATTGTATAGCACAAAGCACTTTTGTTAGTGAGTTGTCACACAAATTAACTTGAGTTCTAAAAGCATTGAAATTATGGCTTCCGAATAGAAAAAATAATTTTACAATGGTTCTGTAGTATTTTTCAAATTTATATTAAAAAAGAAAAAAAAGGTTTACTCACAGTTAAAAATAAGTTAGACAACATATTTATTTGAACTTGCCTAAACGGAAATTCAGAGTTTAATGTATCTTTTATTGAAGTACTTTTTGATTTCGATGACATAGTAAACTATATAACTGAATTGGTAATGAATTAAAAACTAAACAATGAACCGTAATATTGTAATGAATTTTTAAATCAACAAGTAAGTATTTAATAAATAAATTAAAAATTATTGAATATTAATATTAAATAATATTTATTGTTATCAATGATTTGATTAAAAATGGAGGGAAAATGTCATAATACAGATATAAATAATAAATAATAATAATATTATCTTTATGGAGGGAAAACCATAGTACTAAAAATAAAAATAAGATAAATATTAAATACCTATGTTACATAGACGATAGACCTTATAGTTTATAGTTTTCTACTAAGTGCTAAGTCCACGAATAATTAACTGAAAAAAGTATAATGTATATCTTAATTCGTGCCTATGTCTATAGGGAGAGTGACAACACTGAAAATTGAAAATCATGAATTCTAAGAAATTCTAAGAAGAAATTCTTACCTAAGAAAACTTAGTTCAGAGAATTAAGATCAGACTTAGTTCGTGGTGCAAATTAATCTTAGAACATAGATAAAGGAATTATTTTGAAATAAACTGTAGATAACTAACTTACTATAGTGATAGTCTATAACCATTTTTATGTTCAATATATTCTATGCTAATGTGCTATAACTTACTATTGATAGAATATTTTTAATTTTTTCATGATATTATATTATTTAGTATTTATGCATTCACAATTTTTTAGAAGATTCTAGAATGAAATAAAATAAATTAATTGTAAATAGTGATTTGTAACAATCGGTAGGTCATGACAAAACTAATTAATTCATTTTTTATTAACGTTTATCAATACCTACATTCATATACCTATCCAAATCGTGTTTCTGTGACTGTATCTCTTACACAGTATGCTACATCACCTATAGTTTAATATACAATGAAACATGAAACCTTTCATAACCAACACTTCCCAATAGTGGATCTTTTTTTGGAAACACTTTAACCAGGGCTTGAAACCGTTTTTAAAACCGATTTCAGAAACCGGTATAAACCGTTTTAAAACCGAAACCGAAACCATAATCAAAACCGAAACCGAAAAAAATTGGATACCGGTATTATAATTTAAAACCAAAACCGAAAAAAATTAAATACCGGTATTAAAGTCAAAACCGAAACGTAAAAAAATAGGAAACCGGTATCAAATTCAAAACCAAAAAAAGAAAAAATTATAAACCGTTAATTTTTTTTTTAATTTACGTGTTTTTAAAATTTTAAATACGTAAATTCCATTAATATGTCCGTGAGATTGTGATTAAAATGTTGATAACCATTTCATTATTTGCAAAATTATTAGTTGTTTTATTAATAGTAATGAATATATTCCTTTTAATTGGTATTTGGTAAGTATTGTTTAATTTTTATCGTTAAGGTTAGGTAACCTAACTTTTTCAACTTTAATTTTATCTAAATCGAAACTGAAACCAAAACCGAAATATATAAAAAACCGGTATACAAAATCGAAACCGAAACTTAAATTTTTAATACCGGTATTGAAAAATTAAAACCGAAACCGACACCAAAAAATTTAGAAATCGGTATACAAAATCGAAACCAAAATCGTGAAATTTCAAAACCGGTATACAAAATCGAAACCAAAACCGAAATTTCCTAATACCGGTATTGAAAAATTGAAACCGAAATCGAAAAAATTAAAAACCGGTTTACAAAATCGAAACCGAAACCGAAATTATTTCAATCGGTTTCAAGCCCTGACTTTAACATCTTTTTTCAGTATTTTTCAATGGGAAACCCCCAAATAGACTAGTGGACACCTATTTTAATCTTTACTTATAAAAATAGTGACAACGACGACAGACAAATGCATATAAAGTAATACTAATAACAATAAACTCGTTCAAAAACTGAATTTCACACCAAATTGATTATTATTTATACTTTTTGTATGTAAACATTTTAGATTCTGAACGAAGTGATGAATGTATTGCTTTTACAATGATGTGTGTTTTTTTTTTTTTTTGTGTCTGACGACAACATTTGGGGCAGTAATAATGCTCCGATTTTTGACTTCAGCCCCTCTTTGAATAGGTAATTGGATCTAGTTGGTACTTTGGGGGGGGGGGGGGGTCAAAATTAAAATTTTCAAATAGTTTTCAAAAAAATCGAGAAAAACAAAAAAAAAATGACAGAAAAATGGCAATTTTACGAAAAACCACTTTTCGATTTTTTGATTTTGCTGTAACTCAAAAACGAATCATTGTAAATACTTGAAATTTTCACCAAATGTTTATATTATGGTTATCTCTTTACAGTTAAATTTGCAAAAAATTTTGACCATTTTTAAGCTACTTATAGACAATTGAAATTTTCGACTTTTCTACGTTTTTTTTCTTCAAATGCCGATAAAAATTTTTTGGGTGGCCAGAAAATCTTGAAAATTTAATACAAGGTTTCTTATAAGTTGTTCTTAAAGTGATAAAAAAAAATCCAAAATCGTTAGTCACAATTTTTTTTTATAAGTGCTTAAAGTTCGAATTTATTCGAAATATTTCAAAATTTAAATGAAATTTCATACTCTCATTATGCGTGTGTTGCCTAATATTTTTTTTATTAATAAACAAATACTATAAAGTAACCATAGAAACATATAAAAACTATACTATTTGTTTCAAAATAGAATATAATATGACAATATTTAAATATAATATATTCTAAACTGACAAATCATCTTCATTCAGTATCGTTTTTCGTATACAATGATACCTATCATTGGATTCAAATTTAACCTACCATAGTCCGAGGTCCACCCCACTCCCTAATATACAGCAGAGCGATACCCACTTACCCGCTTTTTTATTATGTTATTTTGTGTTTGATATATTATACAAAATAACACCAAGTTACGGTTAAATAAAAGGCAAGTCAATTGTGTTTGTATGTACTATTATTTGATAATTTAATTAAACTTAATTATTTTCAAAAAATTTACGGGAAATTTAGCTGTTTTTATTTTTATTAGTTATAGTTGATTTTGCAATACCAATAGTATTGAATATTGAATAGTGCACTGTTTGTTTGTGTAAACACTGTTTTTTTTGCTTATGCTATTAGCTTCCCCATTATTATTTTATTTAAATTAACCTACCATAGTCTGAGGTCCACCCCACCCCCTAATATACAGCAGAGCGATACCCACTTACCCGCTTTTTTTTTTTAAAATATAAATTTTGTAAATGCATATTTGTTGCATATATTGATGATATAATATATTAATTATTCATAATAAGGTATTCGTTTAACAATTAAAAACATTAAAAATACATAATAATATTATTTTAAGCATTTAAAGTAAGATTTTTTATGAAATTTCTCAAAATCATGAAGACATGGAAATTTGTCAACTATATTTATTTTTTTGAAAGTATTGTATTTATTTTAATTTTGTTAAAGATTTTAGTAGAATGGTTAGAGAGGACATTTGAAAGCTAAGAGGATTCTTACAATTTGTAAGTTTGTTGTGAAAGGTGTATAAATATAGACATTTTAAATTAAAATTTAGACGAAATTAGATCTTTAATAGAAGAATAATAATTTTACTTATATTTTTGTAATTTAAAAATTTTAATTATGGATACTTGAAACGTTCTTGATAATGTTTATTAATACGTTTTATACACAATGACATTTTCATGTTCTTATTATTTATTAAAAAGTAAAATAAATTACTTCAATAGCAATATAAATAAATTATAAAATTTCCTTGTAATACAGCTGAATAAATCATCTACGTTTAGAATCATTTTTCGTATACGACGATTTATCATTAAATCCAAATTTAGCACATACATTACAATTACTTCATAATGGACAATGGCGGAATATAATCGACATGGTGCACCATCTTTTTTAAATTTATTCACTACTTTTCCTGTATAATGTTGACATATTATAAATATATTAAGCTCCAACTCTTAAAATAAATGCATAACTACATGCATACAGGAGATTTTCATAAAATGTATACAATAAATATTAACTTATAACTTATAATGTAACTATAACAATATTATAATGAGATAACATTGTACAAATTTGAATTTACCGCTAAAACATTTACCATTTACCTAACTTATATAACCTGGTATTCGAATTGTATAATTTGTCATGCGCACTATTGCACTACGCGGTAGCGGTACCCACTGCGACTGCCGTCTGGCGTCTGCCACGTATTGACTACTGAGGAGTGAGGACTGAGTGGCGACTGGCGAGTGCCATTTTAATATTTTATGCGTAACAGTCGCTTCACCAAGTCGTGAGTTTCTGACACTTGCGCGCCATAATGGTGGCTTACCACGGACTAGGATAAACTTCTATCTTAGTCCGTGGTAACCTATTTAATTTCACGATGTCGATGCCATAGACCGCTGTCCATAGGATAAAGATTTAGTGACCACTGCCGACCTACAATAGCACACGGGTTGTCGACGCGGCGCTCTCCACAACGGGTCCGCCGCCATGATGAACCCGTTATCCATTGTCCACGTGTTTTTCATTTTCGACCACGTCAAACGGACCGATCACCCGCTATGAATATTGCCGCATCGCGTGTCACGTCTGACTGTGCGTAACATCAAATGGATCATGGATGTTGTTGTCACGGCGGTGTTCCCATGGTTTTTGGAAGTACGCGACTCTTTGGACGTTTTTGTGACTTGATGTCTGCACAAAAGAAACGATGATTACCATCAATACGTGTCATGGTGAGAATATTTCACTTAATTCTTCATTTTAATATTATATCTATATTTAACGTGTGAATGTTGATTTGCAGTTGCCCCAAACTTAAATATTATAAGACCCGTAGACCTATAGAAATATAAACTAACTTAGTTTATAGGTCTGTGATAATATCTAATAGAAGTAGCTTTGTTCAGTGGTACTGCTTAAGTATTTCACTTTTTATTTAGTAATAAGTAATAACTAGTTTTTTATTTAACGTGGTTTTCGTTTGAAGTGACAGTCTGGTTGGTATATTTTTCGATTTGTCTTCGGGGTTGAAGATTTAAATGATATAGAAAAATATATTTACATCATGAGTAACTCGTCTTTATTTTATTCGTCATGTATCGAGGAAACGTGGTCGGCCATTTTGTATTTTATGTCTACAAGCCATGAATGACATACTCACCCACATTATAACCCATGCGTCGTTTATGAATACAATGTTCGTATTCTAATTTAATAATTTACATAACCTAAAATAATCTGTTGGTGGGGTAAAATTAATGCGCCGTATTTGTACAACAATTTTACCAATACCATCAGATAGCGTTTGCACTGATTTTTTTCAGTTTAACCTCACTTTACTTTCACAGTGTAGTCCTTGTTTTATTTTGAAATATATTTTGTTTAGGTACTAAGATGGTTTTAGCCTACATTTCTACCTGTTGTTGTGGATGTAAGTCATGAAGATGGAAGCAGATCGGAGTACTTCCATGAGACGTGGGAACAGTGTTGGATGAGAAGTTCTATTACCTATTTGATTTGTAACTCATTGGTCAAACATAGCCATTCGAAGCAGTGATATCCATAGAGGGAGACCGGACCATTTGACTTGTTTGGATCATACGCAAATTTTAATATTAATTTAAACATAAATAATAAAAAAAAAATTTAATTTGTTTTGAAATAGTGCTTTTGACAAATAAACAACAATTTAATATATTTCTTATTTATGCATGTATCATTTTTTATTTGTATAATATTACAATTTATATTTTTGGTATAATGATAAGTTTTCTCAAGTAACATCTATGCAAGTATAGTGTTATGATTTTATTAAATGGCCATATCTGAGGCTAAGTATATATTATGTGGAGTTCATCTCTCTATTTTAATTTTTCTATGATTTAAACCTGTAATGCTTTTTTAATAAGACAAATTCATTGGTTATAGAAGTGTATTGAAGTCTACATACAAATCTTTAAAAACCAAAAAAAAACTTATGTTTATACTTCATAAGTTATTAAAATATCCTTTCTGCTGCTTAGACAACAGAAATATATAAATTAGAAATGTGGAATAGGAGTTTTTAAAAAATAAGTCAATACTAATAATCTGTATTAAATATACTTAAAATCATAACTATATTCTACATTTTTAAAATATACAAAAAATGACACAAGTAAATAATATATATGATATATTTTAAACACATGGATAATATAATATACAACCAAAATCATTAGAATCTGAATCGTTTTCTTTATGAAACTTCTTAATTATTTATTATGTGTCTTCATTGTAGATCATTTTTTATACACCTGCAGATAAATTGAAAAAATCTAAATCAAATTATACTGTAAATCTCAATGTGTAATTTTATAAGAATTTGACTTGATAGATTTGCATCTGCAAATGTAACTCATGATGAATATAAGAAAAATAAGACTTCTTTATGTATGACAATTATTTTTATTTTATCTCCACTGTCTAGTAGATTAGTGTTTGAGTTGTGAAAATTTGAAGTATATTTTATACTATATATTTTTAAGAAAAATAATTGTTAATTGCGTAGTAAAGATCAAGTATGTAATTGTATAGAAAAATATGGAAATAACACTCAAATATTATCAAATGTCAACTAAATTTTAGTAATGTTTATATACTTTTGTATCAAAATATGAGTGAGAAGTATTCACTTCCCATTATTTCTATTAATTTGGCATTAACCATACAAAGTAAATGATAAATCAAAATCTATTTAGTATTTTTAAATATAATTAAAAAAATATTGTAAAACAATTATAAATTAAACTAAAGCTAATTTTGTATTTTGTAATTGATAATTAGTAGCATTAAAAATACTTACCATTTGATAAAATTATTGGTTTTTAAGTAAACTTGGTGAAATCATTCCTGTATTGTCTCAATTATGAAAATGTTACTGTTTTAACTTTTTTGTAGTTAATATATCCAATGTTCTAATGCCATTTCTAATGAGATAATATGATATTAGTATTTTTATAAACATTCAATTTTACATATATATTAAAATTGAATACACAAAAAACTAAATAAATGTATTCACAAAAAATTGAATTTCATTACGTTTGTATAAAAGAAAGTTAAAGCATTTTGAATTATTTAATTAGCTTATATTTAAATATATACAGCAAATCACTAAACTTTAATCTTCCTTCTTTCCTTCCACCATTGTTTCTTTAATAATAAATTTAAATTGATCATTTAAAAAAAAGTGATCCAAAAACTATATATTGAAACATCATAATCCCATAGAATAAATGGTATAATAATAATTTTTCAATAAAATATAATTTTTGGATCACTGTTTTTTTTATCAAATCTTAACAGTCACTTAATACATGCGTGGGTCAGAGAAAGAAAACAAATAATAAGCTAACATCCTCTTAAATGTTATCAATTTTAAGAAATAATTTGTAAAAATACTAAGGCCTGTTCTTACAATGTCCGGTCAAATGTCGGTGAACGCAAACCGACTGATAACGGATTTTATTACCGGCAGAATTCCGCCCGTTAACGCTTAACCGGACATTGTAAGAATGGGCCTAAATATTTATACAATTAGATGTTTTCTGAGATTATATAATTAGAATAAATGTGTTAACTGATAAGTTTTAGTAAATATGTATATTAAATAGGGTTCAGATTTGAAGGAAAATGCCTTTCTTCTATTAATCATAATAGAAAAATAATTTTTATACAAAAATGTGTTTCTTTAATTTCTTAGACGATGGATCTTTTTTTTTTTTTGCCTTTTTTTACCTTTTGTACTTATAAACTACTATTTTGTGTTTAATTTTTCAGTTGATTTTATAATTTTATACACAGCTTGCGTATTATGCTAAAAATGGGTTTTATTATTTGCAATATTTATCGATATTGTCTTCTTACCTAATCTGTTTATACAAATTTATGTAGTTTATTATTCATGCTCATTTTTAATTTATATTTATCTCAAAATGTGTGCATTTAAGTGTTTAAAAAATGTTCACTATTTTATTTTGTAGTATATTTATGAATTGTCTTTTTATATAAATTAAATGCCTTTTTTTTTTACCTTTTTTTACATTTTAAATGCTTTTTTTTATTGATTATATTGCCTTCAAATCCGAACCCTATTAATTAATAATATAGGTATAAAGATAATATTATAATTTTAATACTAAATAGTTGCTTTGGGGATTTTTATTCCGGGATTCATATAGAAACTGTGCTTTTCATTAAGTTAAAGTTACAGGGCTTTCATCAGTTTTAATAAACCTACTCAGCATTACTATAATTTTGCAATTGTTTTTCATTCCAATATTCGGTGTTATTTTATTTTTGTGTAGGAATATAGGTAACTACTTATGTCACCCAACATTGGTAAATTTTATTGAATCCCGGAATAACCAAATATTGGAATGAAAAACAATTGCAAAATTATAGTATTGCTGAGTAGGTTTACTAAAACTGATGAAAGCCCTGTAACTTTAACTTAATGAAAAGCACAGTTTCTATATTTTATGAAAATTATAAGTAACTTGTAATACCTATTTTTTTTATATTATAACTCAATAACTGTGACTTATAAGAAAGTTTGAACAATTTACATATTTTTACACAATTCACCAGGTTTTTTAACACAAGTGTAGACTAAAATGTTAAGCTTAAAAGTAACAAACAAAAAATATATATAATTTATAAGTATAAAATATATCTGGTTTATGTTGATTTTGTAGAATATGAATACTTTAACAACTACCATTACTTATTTTGTATGCAGAAAAAATGATTCTTAATTACATACAATAAGAAGTAGATACAAATTATATTCAATTACATTTATTGTTGATTATTTATTTCAAATAGAAATTGTTTAGAAAACGTTTACAATATAAACTTCTTTGATATTCAATTTTCTTAACTTACATATTACAATTGAGGAATGTAACAAAATTAAACAGTGTAATGTAATACATATATGATAATCGATTTTACTATACTAATGATGGAATAAACGCAAGTTTGTATGAGTCAACACAATGTTTTGTTCATTGCAGTAATTGATAACTTCTTGATCATTTGTTGAACCAGATGGGCAAGCTACATATTCAACTCCACTCTAAATACAATTTTAAAATAAAAATATAGATATTATAGTTAAGCAATAATTTTTACAACTATTTAATATACCTGAACGGCTCTTTCAATGTTATCACTGAATGGGAAAAACGCATCTGATGACAATACAACTCCTTTTAATTTAGCAGCCCAGGCTTGTCTCTCTTCGGAAGTAAGTTCAGCAGGAACTTCATCAAACAAACTTTCCCATCTAGTACGTGAAAGGCCATTTCCAATAGTTTTACCAATGTAATCATCAATGGCATTTGCTATCTGAGCTCTTTTAACCGATTTTTTAAATTTCATATTTAAAACATATGGATGTTGCCTCAACCACCTACAAATCAATTAAAGTAGATCAAAAATATTATTAAATTTAAATACATAGCAATGCAATTTAAATTACCAATTATCAGCTTTATCACCAGCTAGTCTAGTGCAGTGTATCCTAGATTGTTGTCCAGCTCCAATTCCTATAGCTTGACCATTGAAAGCATAACACACTGAATTACTTTGTGTGTATTTTAATGTTACAGTAGCAAGAATCAAATTTAGTTTAGCTGCTTCTGTCATCTAGGCAAACATAAATATCCAACTTATTATAAAAACAAACACACAGTAATATATTTTAATAAAACAATGATAAACATACATCTTGTCTTTTAGTTACAATATTGGTAAAAAGATTTTCATCAATTTTTCCATCATTACGTCTCTGTTCTAAGGTCATTCCAAACAAAACTTTACGCTCTACAGGCTTAGGTGTATAATTTGAATCAATTTGCAGTACACAGTAATTTCCATTTTTTTTTTTTTTAAGCAAATTTAAAGCTTCATCACTATATCCAGGTGCAATTACACCATCAGAAACCTAAAAATAAAAAACATTACAATTCAATCATAAATGTAATCGTATTATTTTACACAGTAACTTACTTCTCTGGAAATAATTTTAGCAGTAACTAAATCACAAGAATGTGATAAAGCAATAAAGTCTCCATAAGAAGACATTCGGTCAGCTCCTCTGGCTCGAGCATAAGCAGATCCAAGCGGAGTCATAATTTCAAGTAAATCACTCACCATACATAACGAAGCCTAAGAAAAATATTTTATAGTTGGAAATAAAATGAATTAAAGCCAAAAAATTACTTCAATTTCATTTAATGGTATGCCTAAAGCAGCTCCAGCTGGACTGACATGTTTAAAAGATGTAGCAGCTGGAAGACCAGTTACCTCTTTAAGTTCTTTAACCAACTGCCAGCTATTAAAGGCATCACATAAATTGATGTATCCCGGAGAACCATTAATTACTAAAAAATTGAACAATAACATATCAATTACTTTTCTAAATGGTAAAAGTGTATAATATTAAATAATATTTATTATTACAGATTGTAAATTTGTTTCAAGTCTACAATAAATAATTAGTAAACTGATTTTGAAACTAGGTTTTATATTACTATTATTTTGATTTTATTTATTAATTTTTATGTGTTAGTGTAATAATGTGTTTAATACCAAATTTAAAATAAATAAAAGTTACATATGTCAAACTAACCTAAAGTAAATATATATACCAATGAAAAATTATACTATGAAGCAGCGGTGGCTCGAAGAGGGTATATTTTAATCATGTGATTCACAAAAATATTAATGGGTGGGTAGGTGTCTAATGGTTGGAATAGGTAGGCTGGACCATTTTTAAAGGTTGATAATTAAATTATAATTAATAATAAATATAATATAATAATATAATAATATTTATTATTTATAATTTATTATATAGCTGTAACTATGTACTCAGCGGAAGTTGTACAGTAATAACTAATAACTAATAATTAATAGTAATTAACAAATAGACAACAGTACCTTAGGAGTCATAAAGTATAGAAATATTGAATGAATTTATTAATTTTATATTCAGGGTAGAATTTATTAGGTCTTTAGGAAGAGATTTGATGAGCAAGAAAAAAAAAAAGAAGATCCTATCCTAAGCTTCAAAGAATAATTATTTGAAAATAATCTACATTATCCGATTTTAGGGTGGGTGGTGGTGATGTAAAAATATTAAAAGTGATACGAGGAAAAAAATTCATGTCGCCACTGCTAAGAAGAATTGCAAATAAATTAATTTCTCCATTTTACAGATTTAAATGAAATACATCACAATAAACTTTAATGAATAACTTTTATAGACATTAAAAATATACTAGCTAAACTTATTAATAACCAAATTTAGATTAATACTTATATTACATAAGCTATACTACCTTTTAATGGTAATTTTAAATCTGTAGTGAAAAGTTGTGCTGGACATTGGTGAGGATTCATGCCATACCTTAAATTCATTTGACTCTCACCACGCGCAAATTTCTTACGAAAATAATCTGATATACAATCATCATAAGTTGCTGTATGCGTAAATGCCTTCAACGCTAATTTTTTCCGAGTTTCTAAAAGTGTATCTTTATTCAATGATATTTCTTTGGATATTTCAAAATAGTCTGTAGGATCACAAAGTACTGTAACACGTTCATGATTTTTGGCAGCAGCTCTCAATAGTGTTACACCACCAATATCAATATTTTCAACAGCATCTTCAACATTAGTATCCGATTTGGCTATAACCTTTTCAAATGGATATAAATTACATACTACTACTTTTATGAGGCTGTAATTGTTTTTCTGTAAATCTTCTTGATCAGCAGGTATTAAACGAGCTAATATACCTAAAATATAAGTGACACTCATATAAGTATTAGTTATGTGACAAAAGTTATAAATGTTAAAGTACTATAATCATAATTTGTACATATAAAAGTTACCTCCATGAATTGCTGGGTGTAAAGTTTTCACTCGACCCCCAAGTATTTCTGGTGCTCCAGTGAATTCGGAAACGCAAGTAACTGGTAATTTTGCGTCATTCTTTATAAAAGAAGCAGTTCCTCCACTTGCTAACAACTTGAAACCAGCTTCTACTAAGCTTTTTGCTAGATCTAATAATCCAGTTTTGTCCGATACACTAATAAGAGCTGAAAACACATAATGTTAAATAAATAATTTTATTAAAAGGATAATATAATTGTAATAGAGCAATCTAGTTTATACAAAGATTGCAAAGTAAATAAATTATTGTCTATAATTATTTTAAGTATACATATTTAATATGAGTTTTGTAAAATGAAAAATGATAAATTAAGTTAGAAAATTGAAATAACACCTAGAATGCAATCACATTTAGGTAGCAGTAGTTAGTTAAATTCTTAATTTATATTTGATACGTCTTGTCTTGTTGGTGTTATGGTTAACCAATTATAATTTTTATTCCAAAAAAATGTATTTAAATACATTAATAAGTATATAAAATATACAATTTCATTATTAAAGTTTAGTTACCTAAGTTGTCAGCCATAGTTTTGGAATATACCTATTTTAATAACAACGGGAGTTGAAATTATATAAAAGTTCCGACACTCAAACAGGTACTAATTTGAAAGTAGAAACACGTGTTGAATAATTCACTGAAATTGGCTCTGTGACGCTATCTGCGGTTTATAGTCCGGTAGGAGGTAACACTAGCGCCACGCCGCACGCCAACACTAGCCTGGAGCTGATATTATCATCATTCATCGTTCATTTATCAGAATAGTTATAATATAATAGTAGCGTTGGACCAAATACTATAGATTATCTTAAGTATTTTGTTGGACGTTCAGTGGTTGATATAAGATAACCCCAAGAAAATTAGTCAAGACATGTATTCATATATTTATTAATTATAATTGCCAATCAGCATTCAGCATAAATGAATAATGATGCTGATTCCGAAAAATTATTTCACAATCTATTTTCTGATTTCAAAACCGTTTATTTCAATTATTAATTAATGGTATTTTTATATAATAAAATACCTATTATTATGTGAATTATCATCGAACTATATAATTTACATTTGAAATTTGTTAAAACTTATTTAAAAGCGGGGATTAAACTATATTATTATTTATTAGTTACATATTCGTTTATTACTATTAAGTAATTAAGTCTATGGTTATAGTCTTATAGAGTACGGTAATCAAATAGGTACTAATAAATAGCATAAAATAATATATGATCACATCTCACATAATAATATACTAATATAATATATACATAATATATTAGACTAATTCACCAGGAATGATCACACACATTTTTTCTAAATAATAATATTTATATTATAATACGCTTATTCAAATTTTAAATTTTGAAATAAGTATTTAAACATAGGTACTCTTAGGATCATTTTAAGCAAGAATTTTTACACCGATTAAGAAATGTCATGGTGCCGATACAAACTTCTTTTACTAGATTCAATCCAACCTATTTTACTGTAAATTTTGAAGCAAATATTTTTTCGTTTAGCTGGAAAAAAATTTTAAATCGCCGTAGGTACAGCTTAAATGGTACCTATGCGAAAACCTAATTATATAAAAATAAAGTCACAATTCATAATTAAACATTCCAAAAATCTAAATTGAAAAATTTATTATCAAATAAAAAGTTACGGTGAACGATGATATTTATGTTTGGTTAATCATCTTGTTGGCTTGTAGATTATACATTTATACATATTTAATTATTTTAATATTATTCATCTATTCTGTTATTCTGTACATCGTATATATTATATATTACATTATATAGGTACTCATTATGGCATTATGTAGGTATAATGTACATAATATATATGATCATGGTTATAAGTTATAGCGATAAAATATTAAAATATAATCATCAAAAATGATGTAATATGAAACACATTATTATTTATTAGGTATGGGTGTGTGAGTGTTTGACGCATTAGGCATCAGCTATTATTCTCTGACGCTAATACATTATGATCTTGTATTTTATAGTATACATGATGTATCTACTTAGAACAGGATGATCCATGTTATAGTGTTCTACGATATTTTATAGCACTATTCTGCGTGTATTGACTCATAATTAAAAATGTTGATGGTAGACATTAAATTTATTATTTTTTTTTAGAAATAATTAACAATAATTGGTGTAAAAATATTGTTGTTAAATTATGAACTGTTTATTATTTGATCTGTACAACTAATATTCTATCAAGTTTAAATAGCATATTATACATACATATACATTGTATGTAAACAGAATAAGAAGATGAAATTGTATTGATTAACTTTTAGTCATGGACGGATAAGCCATTTTTGGCCTACCAAGAAATTTTAAAAAGGGACATCCACATGAAAAAAAAGTCTAAAAAGGGACCCATTACCGAAATACGAAGGTGGGCCCACCGGGAAATGCCCGGTTTCCCGGTAGACCTATCCGCCCATGTTTTTAGTGGTTAAGTCGATCTACGTTTGTACAGATACATTTTGTGCAAATGCCTCAAATTCACACACTTTCTTGTATATAAGAGTACACGACTGTGCTCAAATTCAAATAATAAAACATGATAAGTGAATAATTTGAGCTTGATAAGGACTCAGTTGATAAGAATAAGTATTAAGTAAGATTGATAGTTGATGACGACAGTCTGTAGACAACAAGTATTAAACTAATAAAATCTATTTACTGTTGTGGATACTTAACATAATAGTAATTGTAATATTTTTATTATTATTTTGCTTCCAGTATGATCGACTTTATTATTGATTGGTGACATTTTACTTAATATAATTGTGACGTAAAAAAACCTGATGTCTGTTTGTATTACATATTTGGTGTTTCTGAACCAAAAACGTTTATAAAGTATTTAAATATCATGGCAAGTTTCATATTTTATTACCTATAACATTTATTTATCCATAATTTATACATCATTGCATCTTTATTTTATAATCATTAAACTATGGTTTTTTAGGCTGTTAAAATGGCCGCAAGTGAAGCTGGCGGTGTTGTTGCATCCGCTACAGCATCTGATTGGGATACAAGAGAGTCAATGCGTCAGCGTGAGTTAGATGAAGCTAGAGCACGAGCAACACAAATGGAGAAAACAATGCGATGGTGGTCTGATTGTACAGCTAACTGGCGTGAAAAATGGAGCAAGGTAAATGCTATTTTTATGAAAATGATTAGTGGGTGTTGTAATTTTTTATTGTTATTTATAGGTAAGAAATGAAAGGAATAAAGCTCGAGAAGAAGCTAAGATGCTTAAAGATAATTTAGAACACGTACTAAAAGAGAACAGTAATATAAAAAGAGAAAAGCAAAATCTTGAGCAACAGAATGAATGCTTGCGCAAAGAATTAGAAAAAGTCAATCTGATTCTTTTAAAACATGCGGGTATACTTTCTGAGTATAAATGACTACATTTATTTAGTCTTAAATACTATTTTTTACAGGACAATGGGATTCTCAACTGGTTGATGCATTAGAAAATGGTATTTCTGATCCAGATACTTGCTGTAGTTCCTCATCTATACCTCAGCCATCGATTGTGAGTGATTCTGGTATTGAGGAATATGTTTTACAAGAAGCAGTTCCGAAACATGCAGTTGAAATGTTCAATCAAACAACTTCTCCCATAAAATCACCAATTCCTAATAAAACCATGTCTGATGAAGTTGCTGATAAAATTGAGAAAAATTTGGAAAATCTGTTAGAAAGCACTCAACAAGATTTAAACAATTTGCACAGTCAGTTGTCAGGTGCAGATATTGTTCAATCAGAATGCCAAACTTGTCAAGATAATCAGGTTATTACAAACAAACGTTTAGAAGACTTAAGAATACAGGTGATTATTAAATTATTTGTTGTCAAAATCACAATACATAAATAATTGTTTTTATTATTGTTATTATTATTGGTCTTAGCTAGAACACTTACAATCTGAGAATGAGATTGAATGGAGCAAAAGAGAACAGCTAGAAAGTGAAATGATGAATTTGGAAAGAATTAATAAGCAATTAAAATCTGAACTGAATGACACACTAGAAAAATTGCAGAAACAGAGTAAACCTGAATCATCATCTGACATAAAATTTAGATTACTGCAACAAGAGTTAGCTGATAAAAATATTGTAAGTTTTTTTTTTTATTGACTTATAATGTCAATTAATTGATTCATAATATTTCTAACACTATATTTCAGGAGTTAGTCAATTTAAAACACATTCTATCCAAACAAAAGAAAATGTATGTTGACCAAAGTGCTGAATCAGCGCATTTAATAAGGCGTGGTGAGCAATATGAGAATGAAGTTAAACGTTTAAGAAGCCGAGTAGAAGAATTAAAAAGGGAATTAGCTACTACAGAAGAAGATTATGATACTGCTTCAAATACTATAAAGTGAGTCTTGTTCGATATTTTTGATAATAAAATTTATATTTAAATAAATAAATAAACTGCTAAAATATATAAGTAAGGTATGAGTTAAAATTATTTCTATTTGGTAAGTATATAAGGGATTGTAAAATTTAATAACTGAGTTAAACTAAAATAATATGATAATGATAACTGATAAGTGATATTACTATACAGATTGATTAAATCTCTGTTTTTACTTTTAAAGTAATTTAAATATTTTTAGTTTAATTATAATTATATTAGTAGTAATCTTAATCTGTATATATAAAACAGTAAGCTGATTGACTGCTATCAACACACAGCTCAAACCATTGGACGGATCTGGCTGAAATTTGGCATACAGATAGCAATTATGATGTAGACGTGCGCTAAGAAAGAATTTTTCGAAATTTTGAATTTAAAGGGTTGAAATCGGTAAAAGAAAATTTTTATATCGAAACTAACTTTTTATCGATATATCGATATATCAAGACTTTTTATCGATATATCGACTGAAATTTTATTTCAAATTTTTTAATGCGATAGCGATTAATTACAAAATGAAAAATAAACGTGCTCCAAAGTTCAAGCGAAACAACGCTATAAGATAGTAGTTTACCAATATCACGATATTTTGATAATATCGAAAGTGTATATCGATGTCCGATAAATGTCGATATGAAATTATCGATATATCGAAAGAAAGTATCGATATATCGGACATATCGATATATCGTTGCCATACCCTAAATTTTGAGGATAGATTTTTATAATAATTTCATCGGGCACTAAGAAAGGATTTTTAAAAATTTTGATTTTAAAGGGTTGAAATCGGTAAAAATAATTTACCACCAGTATCTATAAGAAATGTATAAGAATTCGTCAATTGAGAACGGCTGAACCGATTTCGCTAATTCTTTTGTTGTTGTATTTGTTATTGTCTGGAGAAGGTTTTTACGAAAGAAAATTTTTAAAAAGTCAACCGAATAAGTAGAAAAAGTGCAAAATCTATTTATTGATGTCTGAGATTTGAATTCGATACCGTTGTCTTTATTTTACGTATTATAATTACGTTTGCCGGGTCAGCTAATAATTTTTGGTAGCTCACCGCGTCTAATATTATAATACATGAATAAATTCATCTACTTGGACCTTTTTTTGTGTGTGTATTTTATCGGCGTGTAGATATGAATTGTTGCTATATTTATGAGTTGTATGGAAAACACCGATTACAAAGACTTGAGCCTTTAGCTGTACATTATACGTAGGTATATCACATTTTATATATAAAGATTACCCGGACAACGTTGGAAAATTATATTATATATATTATTATTATATTTATTCAATTCAATTGTTTGAATATTTTTTTTAAAAAATGTCATCGATTGAAGACATTTTTGTCAATGATATGTTGACACCTTAAATAGTTGTACCAATTATCGGTGATGGTGCCTGCCTTTTCCGTTCAATTTCATTTCATTTGTTTAACTCTCAAGAAAGATGCCAGGAGATCCGAAATACAATTGTTTCGTATGTGTCTGATAATTAGAATAACTTTATTACTATGTCTTTCAATTCAAATGGTGACAACTTTTCCACTGCTGAGGCTTATGTTCGTGAAATGGTAAATTCTAATGTCTACGGTGGTTATTGCGAATTGGTTGCAGCTGGAAGTATTTTCCCATTTTTATTTGAAATTTATTATAATAATAATCTTTATGCTAAATTTGGTGTAGATACATTCCCAGTAAAAAGATTGCGTCTTACTGGAAATATTAATAGTGGTAATATTAATATATTATATTAATATTAATACATTTTTTTATACTTAAACCCGGCAACGACGGGTAATTCAGCTAGTACGGTATAAACCATTACTACAAAAAAAAATATGTCTATTGCCATGATGTGTCACTTTATGAAACTGAATTATCAATAATATCAATCATAGTCTTTCATTAATATTGAACTAATTCCTTTCCTATTTAACTTCCATTTAGTTTTCTATTGATATAATTCAGCATTTTTAGGAATTTTATCATTACAAAGGTGCCACTTTAAATAAAATCTGTTTTTTGTTACCAAAATAAAACTTTTATATATTAATATTTTAAATGTGAAATTAATAATTGTCTAAAAATATTTTGATTTTAAAATGATCACTTTTTAGGAAACTTCAAAGATATAACGAAGATTTACAAGAAAAACTTGATAGCTTACAGGCTGAATTAAAACATCAAAATATAAGGTGAGAATTTATGCATAATATGCAATTAATTATCACTTAAAATTTTACATATTTATTTATAATATAAAATATAGAATGAAATCCAACAAATGATTAAATTCAGAATTAAATTATTGTTATTTAAATTTCAAAATATTTATAAAATTATAACTAATACAATAGTAATCCGTTTTGTGATATTTTTTAATAAGAATTATTATTAAAGTTAAATATTTACAACTAGTACAAGTTTTTATAATAGTTAAAAAGGAATTTTAGTAACTGAATCAACTATTTATTTGATTTTTTTAAATTTAACTATTTCAAATAGTTATTCTATTATATTCCATTTATATTGAATAAATTCCATAAGTATTCACTCATATTTCTTTATTGGGTTCTTTTTAGGTAATTAATTGAAAATTAGCATTAATATTTTTATCTTACCTCAGAACATTATTTATATTATTCAATGACTAAATTTGAATGTTTTTAAATTTTAAATTTTTGTCTGTATTATTTTAACTTTGATACCTTAATATAAATATAAGCATTATAAACTAGCACGTATTGTGGGTCTAGATTGTATAATATATTAATAAATTGTAAACAAAACATTTAGTGCTTGTAGACTGGTTTTGTACTTTTATATGTGTCAAGTATTACCATTGATTATATAAACCAGTTTATATAATCAAAACAATGGTATTAGATAGTAGATACCCTATCAGCCTATACCATAAGGTTGTGAACTGGAAATATTCAACTCATACCAGGGGCGTGGCCAGGGGGGCTAAAAGGGCTATAGCCCTCCCTCCATTTGCCGCATTTTTTATACTGTTTTGAAATATTTAAATTTAAATATGGAAATTGTTTTAAAAATTTTAGTTATTTAAAATAGTAAATATGTTAATAGTAAATCAACGTTAATAATATGTTATCAGTAGTTTTGTATTGTTATTGTTTTTGATTTTCAATAATTCAAGTTAAAAGTATTTAATCTAACCTAACCCCCACAAAAAATCCTGGTTATACCTCTGAGTTCTGACGCATACTGTATATGCTACATTAAAACAAGTACACTATGCCACTGGGCACTGATATAAATAATTTATTATACAATTTAATAAAATTTAAATTAATAATATTATTTTATTTTAAAAATGCTGCTTTTGGGTCCACAGAACATAAAAGTAAGAACAACATTGTCATATTTTGGTAAAAACCAATATTTTTAATTGTCATTTACCTATTAAGTTTTATTTTTATTTTTTAAGATTGACACGTTTGACAAGTCAAGTATCTTCAGATGATTCAAGTCATAGTGATGAAGACTGAATTTCAGCTAATAAACTTGCATTAATGTTTGTTACTTATTGGTGAAAAAACTACTTAAATGTTTTATTTCTTGTGTAATATATTTTTAGTCAATTAATAAAATTAATACTTTGTAAAGATACAAGTTAGTTCTAAATATGTGTCAAATATTCAATTTATAATATTTTTTTATTTATTTATTATACTTATAGAAATACATTTTTATGATCTTACCATTAAATCAAAACACATTTTCTAAATCTATATTTAATTATGTATTTCATAAATTATATTTTATACTTGTTTTGTATTCTTCAAACATATTAGACATTTTAATTTTACAGTTTTTCAATTGTCTTATTATGTAGTTATTCATATTGTATTTGTGAATTTTCTTTTGTATAGAAAAAATTATGTGCAAAACAAATAATAGTAGTTAAATTAGCTTATAAAATATAAAATGTTACTTTAAGAAACTACTGTATTTCATAGTACAAAATTAGGTTTAATTAGTATACAATTTTTTACTCAATTAACTTATCTAAAATATAAATAATTGTTTAAATATATGTATATATATCTATAATATATATATTAATATTTGTTATAGTCATTAATTACTTCTAAGGCATGGGAAAGGTGGTGGATTTGGCTTGCATATTTTGGCCCCATTTGTTGCACCATTTACATAATTACATGAAAATGAAAAGTAACCACAAGTTGATGATTTAGTAAAATACTGAATATTATTTTCATTAGCTTTAAATTTGCTTATTCCTCCATTAATTTCAGTTTGGAAACTGTTAGTAGGTCTAACATATGATTCTTTATTTAACTGTGCTCTTAATTTTGTTTTATCTACCACAGTTAAGCTACCTACTCCAGGTGTTAAGAATACAGTTTGAGTTTGAGCTTGGCTTCCCGGAGTAGCTTGAGCTTCAGTATGGTCTCCAGCTACTGAAGCTACCCTACCTCTAAATCCACTTGGTATTTTAGTCCCATTAGTACCAGGTATAACTTGGCCAGCATCTAATACTTGTCCAGATTTCAACTGGCTATCAGAATCTCGAGTAATCTGGGCATCATGTTTATTATCTAAATTTAAAATAATATTTTGCTCTTGCTTTGGGGTTGTTTCTTTTTTTGTTTGTACTGATTTTGTATTTACAACTTCATCACTATCGTCATCATACTCATCATTATCTTCATATTCAGGATAAACATCGACATTTCTAGATGGTTCTTGTGATAGAATAGGTGGAGTCTGTGTTGAAGAAATATTTTGTTGTTTGTAATTATCAACGCTGGAATTATCTATTTGATTTTGAGATCGTAATGCATTTGGAATAGACTGTAGGTTCTTTAGTGCATTAGTTTGATTTTTAACTTCATTATTGAATCCTTCCAGTTGTCCAATTTTCAACTTCGCATCGGCTAAATTTAATTTTGGTAAATTTTGAAGTTTTTTACCAGTACTTGCTTGAGCAGCACCATTATATGAAATTCCATGTTTATATGACCCAAATAGTTGACTTTGCGATTGACCACTATATGATCCACCTTGAGCTGAAGTTGTACCACCACCTTTGAATAATGACTTTTGATTAGAGCTATTATTGGACTCGTGTGGTAAGAAACCTATTTGAGCCTGACTAGAAGTACTTCCTAGACCAGTTGATTGTGCATCTGCCATTCCACCTTTAATACTAGCTTGCAACTGAGTGTTTGTCCCATAATTAATTCCTGAGCTTTGTGCTTCACCTAGAGCAATGCCATTATCAGCATTATAAAGAACTTGGGATTGTGCTTGTCCTCTTCCTCCTTTTCCCTGTGCTGTACTTGTTGTGCCATTTGTATTACTTACAATTTGACTTTGAGCTCCTTTATCGCTATCACTCGTTTGAGCTTGAGCAGAAAACATACCTGTTCCTAAATATGATCCAGATACTTGTGTCTGACTCATACCTGTTTTAGATTTTCCTTGAGCTGAAGCTGATGCTCTAGTTTCTTGTCCATCCACATCTACATTAGTCATTGATTGTGCATCTCCTCCTTCAGTGTCAATAAGAGTTACAGAATCTCCAGATGATATATCTGTTCCAAACTGACCACCGATAATTGGATTTGTTGATGGATTAATATTTCCATTTTCTGATCCTGGTTTAAAAGATGGACCTCTAAAACTGTTATCACCATACGATTCAGGATGAATTTGATTTACGTTTCCACCCGATGGACCATATCCCGGTTGTTGGACGCCAGATAAGCTAGATTCTAATGTACTTTGAGGCTGACCATAGTTAGGTTGCATTTGATTTATGTTTCCACCCGATGGACCATATCCCGGTTGTTGGACGCCAGATCCGCTAGATCCTAATGTACTTTGAGGTTGACCATAATTAGAGTGAATTTGATTTACATTTCCTCCCGGTAGACCATATCTCGATTGCTGGACGCCAAATCCTGATGTACTTTGAGGCTGACCATAGTTAGGTTGCGTTTGATTTACGTTTCCACCCAATGGACCATATCTCGATTGCTGGACGCCAAATCCTGATGTACTTTGAGGCTGACCATAATTAGGGTGAATTTGATTTACATTTCCTCCCGATTTACCATATCCCGGTTGTTGGACGCCAGATCCGCTTGATCCTAATGTACTTTGAGGTTGACCATAGTTCGGTTGCATTTGATCTATGTTTCCGCCCGATAGACCATATCCCGGTTGCTGGATGCCAGATCCGCTAGATCCTAATGTACTTTGAGGCTGACCATAGTTAGGTTGCATTTGATTTACGTTTTCACCCGATGGACCATATCCCGGTTGTTGGACGCCAGATCCGCTTGATCCTAATGTACTTTGAGGTTGACCATAGTTGGGTTGCATTTGATTTATGTTTCCACCCGATGGACCATATTCCGGTTGTTGGATGCCAGATCCGCTTGATCCTAATGTACTTTGAGGTTGACCATAGTTGGGTTGCATTTGATTTATGTTTCCACCCGATGGACCATATTCCGGTTGCTGGATGCCAGATCCGCTAGATCCTAATGTACTTTGAGATTGACCATAGTTAGGTTGCATTTGATCTATGTTTCCGCCCGATAGACCATATCCCGGTTGCTGGATGCCAGATCCGCTAGATCCTAATGTACTTTGAGGCTGACCATAGTTGGGTTGCATTTGATTTACGTTTCCACCCGATGGACCATATCCCGGTTGTTGGACGCCAGATCCGCTAGATCCTAATGTACTTTGAGGCTGACCATAGTTAGGTTGCATTTGATTTATGTTTCCACCCGATGGACCATATTCCGGTTGTTGGACGCCAGATCCGCTAGATCCTAATGTACTTTGAGGCTGACCATAGTTAGGTTGCATTTGATTTACGTTTTCACCCGATGGACCATATCCCGGTTGTTTGACGCCAGATCCGCTAGATCCTGATGTACTTTGAGGCTGACCATAGTTAGGTTGCATTTGATTTACGTTTTCACCCGATGGACCATATCCCGGTTGTTTGACGCTAGATCCGCTAGATCCTGATGTACTTTGAGGCTGACCATAGTTAGGTTGCATTTGATTCACGTTTCCTCCCGGTAGACCATATATCGGTTGCTGGACGTTAAATACTGATGTACTTTGAGGTTGACCATAATTAGGGTGAATTTGATTTACATTTCCTCCCGATGGACCAAATCCCGGTTGTTGGATGCCAGATCCGCTAGATCCTAATGTACTTTGAGGCTGATCATAATTAGGGTGAATTTGATTTATGTATTCACCCGATTGACCATATCTCGGTTGCTGGACGCCAGAGTCACTTGATCCTAATATACCTTGAGGTTGGCCATAACTAGATTGAAATCGATTTATATTTCCACCAGTTTGAGTATTACTAGGATGCTGAATGGTAGATCCAACTAACCCAATCGCATATTGAGGTTGGCCAAAATTAGGTTGTTTTTGATTAATTCCTTCTCTATAAAAAGGAAAACGTGGATGTTGTGTAATAGGTACCTGGGTATTACCAATTTGTTTTCCTACGTTTGGATTCCTTACGTTATTTTGTGAACTAGTTATTTGAAATTCATTTAGTCTTTTATTATTTGACAATGCATTAAGACATGTCTGGTATAGGAAATTACATAACGAAGGTAGATTTAATTGAGTGTAATCTTGACCTCTGGGTATATTTGAAGATAATGGATATCCATTTTGTATAGTTCCACCAGCTTCTTTTATAATCATTTGCTTGTTTTGTGAGATCGTATCACTTGAAATAGGATTATTTGGTGTCAGTTGACCTAATACATTTGGCATTGGCTGTTGATAGTTTGGTATAACACTAGATGGGTAATTTATTGGTTTATTTTGATGATCTTTTAAAGTTGTTACTGGAACTTGCCAATTGTAACTAGGATGTGTCGAATCGAAATTTGGTGTATTATGGGGAGTTAGTATTCCTTGACCTGATTCTGAAGGAATATTAGGAAACCCTAACCCATCTGGATATATTTGCTGATTTATATTGGGAGTATTACTATTGATTTTATTAGGATAGCTCCAACTACTGGGATTAAATGGAATAGAATTAATGGAATGTGAGTTTGGGTTAACTGTATGATTATTTACAGTTATTTTGTACTCGGGTGTATTAGTATTAGCTAAACTTGGAATTTGTTCTTTTACAGAATTATATACATATGCCGGGTTTATTTTACCGAGTTCTGTATTATTATTTGATTTTGAACCTTGAATTTTACTTGGATATTGGCCATAAAGAGACGATTCTATACCATATCTATGATCTCGATTTCCCGGTAATTGATTGTTTGTCCCTGAACCTATATATTGATTATAGACAGGCGGAGTAATACCATATCCGTAATTTTGATTACCTGGTAGTTTATTATTAGTTCCTGATCCTGAATATTGACCATCGATAGATGGCTTGCTACTATATCCATGAACTTGACTACCCGGTAATATATTACTTGTTTCTGAACCTGAATATGTATCTGGATATTGATGATTGATAGAATATCCTCTTTGACTTTCTTCATCTTGTAAACCTGGGGACTGTTTATTTGTATTTAATTCGCCAGATAGTCTTGAATTTTGATTTTGAGGAATAGAACTTAGGGGTTGAAGTGATGGATTATATCCTGGATGAGAATTGACTACGTGTGTTGAATGCGTTCGATAATCCTGTCCGGAACATTCATTACATTCACCAAAGCTTGACTGACTTTGTGCTTGTCCCATGCCATTTAAACCACCTAAAAATAGATTTATATAAATGAACATTTTTGTAAATATTTTGTATGTTTATTAATGTTTTTACAGTTTTTTTTCCCTATCTCATAGGTATATTTTACTATTGAATTTTAACAGTGTATATATATTTTGTATATATCAATTCCGTATCTGAGGGGTTTATGGGTTTAACCTTCACTACGAAATTCCTTAAATATCAAATATTATTTTTCTTAATTTATTATAAAAAGTAGAAATATAACAAATAATAGATAGGTAATAGGTACACAGTAAGCACTATATATTATATAAGTTAATAAAAGGTTATTTAAATTTATATCAGTCAGTATTTGCAACGATTTTTATAACAAAAATTTGTAGAATGAAAACTTGCAGTTTTAAAATTAATTTACATTGTCTATTTGTATTATATTTATTTTATATTTTGGCATAAGAACTATACATTTTAAATAAAAAATATATTAAACACTTACTCACTGTTGCCCTAGATAAATCAGGCTGTGACAAAGCTTCGGCTAGTCCATTTTTTGTTTCTTGGTTTGAATTTTTTGAACCAAAACTAACAAATTGAGTTTGGGTTTGACCTTGATATCGTTTCTTATCTGTTGAACGTTTTGATCTACTAAAATTTTTATTGCCGAAGTTATTCAAAATAATGATTTTATCTTTGCAAAAGTTTCTTAAATTTTCGCCAATAATTTCAAACATCTATATTAAAACAAAAGTATAAAATATTTCATTAAATAGAATGTAATCCTTAATATTAGTTTTATTGTTAAATAAAAGTAACTTTTTTACCTCGTCTTCAGTTAATTCCATGTTTTGGTCATATTTATTATTGTAATTTAAAATGTTTACTTGATCATCCACTTGTTTTAAAATACATTCTTTAGTCATTTCATTTTTAAGCGCAAATATTTTCTGAAATCATTAAAATAATTACTATATTGGAAATTATAATACCTGCAACTAATTTAACTATAAATTAAAATAAGACTTGATTATAAACAATAAAGTTTGTTTTTTTTAAATATAAAAAAAAATTTTCTTATCTATATATATATATATATAGGTATTGAATTTATGTTTTTGTATAGGGAAAATTTAATACAGAACTATACATTGGCGAGAATCAAAAGGGTGCTATGCGTGTTTGGTAGCCTAAATTTTAATGTTTGAGCTCCAGCATCTCGAATTCCTTAATTACCTAAAATAATAATTAAAAATCCTAGACACATATCATTATAGGTCAAGATAGGCTATAGAACTAATTAATCATCTACATTGAAAGAAATCTTAAATATGATACTATTTGAAATAAATATACTGAAAACAAGTGCACGCACAATATAAATATAACTTATGGTAAAATTATTACCTACCTACTTACGAGTATTGATAAATATAAATAATTTGTTATACTTATAATTTTAAATCAGCTATACTTAAATTTATATTATTTATAAAGCTATAAAATGTAATGGAAATGGTATTTCAATTTAATAGTGTGAGGGACGAAGCCCCTTCAGTGGCGTCATTTCGTAGAGGGAATGTCAAAGACCAAAGTTAGAATTTTCCCATATTAATTTTAAAAGCAGTTCGATGGCTGGTTATTGCTGTTTAACCATTATTATTTATTGGTAACAAAAACATGATTATTTTGTAGTTATGTGTTATTTATTGCTATGCGCTGGGAATGGGATATTGTTGTCACTGATAAATTGGGTATTAATAATTATAATGGTTGGGATATATTTATTTATAAGCAGATGGAGATACGCATGTAAATTATTGGTATGTAGGTCATAGACGCAATTTGAGTTTTAAATTTGGGGGACTATTATAATTTGCATGTATGTGATGTGTGTATACTCCCTGAGATATATTAAGATGGAAAGGATATATACAAAACGTTTGGGGGGCTACGCATGATTTTTAGGGCTCAGCCCCCCCCCCCAAATTGCGCTTATGATATAGGTCAATAAGTGTGTAGGTGTGTTGTGTGGAGGGAAATGAACTTATTATTGTATGATTTGTATGTGCAATTGTTTTATAAAATATTGACTACTTAATATTTGTAAATTATGTTGTTTTAATAAAAAAGGTTTTATTGAAAAGACCCTAGTAAAAAATTATAAAATCTTAAAATATTTAGTGAAAATAGTAAATTTAATTAAATTGTAAGTAAAATTTTCCAAGTTTAAAACCATTTTAACAGGTTTATTTTTTTGTACATTTTTGAGCTGGTCAATACTTTTGTCCCCTCAGCCCTCAATCAAAAACTTAAATTACCTATGCCACCAAGTCCCTAACGTATTTATTTCTTCAACAACTCGTTTGATGCTTATGCCCCTTGTTAATATTGTATGCAAAACTAAATAAGGAAGGTTAATAAAAAACACATACAAACACACAGAATCACAACTTAACGGCTAAAAATATTTGAATGATATTTATGAACTTTTTTATTAATAACGTGTTTTTACATACCTTTTCTTTATCAAAAAATTCTGTATGGTAGATTGTTGATGTGTCAATATCATTTGTAATTTTTGTTAACATTGAACCATTCTAAAAAAAGATTGTCTTATAACTTTTTACGAAAAAAAAATTTAAAAATGAAAACGATATTTAATTGTATGTAAATATTTTATTTATTTATAATAATTTATATAAATATCCATTATAGCTAGGTTGAGTAGTACTGTTCAATCTAGGCTCAACTTAGTAAATTTGTATTTTGTATAATGTATATATATAATATATATGTTATAATAATAGTTAAAGAATTAACTATTAATTTATAATTTATTACTAAAATTTAAATTCCCATTAAATACTTAAATGTTTACTTTATTAATTTTTAGATACACTTTGCAGTGAAATAATAACTACATAATTATATTTAAATTTATGTTTAATAAGGTTATAAAACGATTAATAGTTAAATTGCTCTTATTTATTTATAATATAGATAAAAAAAAAAAAATATAAAATAACAAATAGGGAATCCGATAAATAATACCTATAAATTATAATATACCACTATGCAGGTTAGACAATTATCATATAAACTCCTAAAAATATAAATCAATATAAAGTACCTACTTGCTTTATCAAAATATTTGTATAGGTACATTCAAAGAAATACCTATGCTATATGAATATACCTAAATCTATTGCTACAAAATAAATAATACGCTATAATAATATAGGTATTTTTTCCATTTGTTTAAATTACAAATTTAAAATTACTTATTTATTAAATTAAACATTATGTTTTTATCAATCTTTTTATGAAAATACAGTTAAATATTAATTTAAATTATTAATTAATATTATCAGGTAAATATATGTTTTTATTTTATTATGCAATAGTTATTTACAAGAAAATTACATATTTTTGAATATGTTTATATCTATATTTAAAATACCATTAAAAATAAAATGTTCTACATTTTACCTTTGATTTCAAATCATTATTAGAATGATAAAAACCCTGGGATACAGCTATACAAGTTATGAACACACATAAAAAACACGAGGTAAACATAATGGAAAAAATAATTTAAACAACTGAAAAATAATTATATCAACATCACATGTATTCATCAACGAATATTTTGAACATCGAACGACAAACGCCCGAATGTCTGAAGTGTGGATTTTTTTTGTGTTAAATGAGTTCTTATAAAATTATTAAAACATCTGTGAGTTTTAGCAGAAGGGAGTGTATTAAACATGTATACACGGTGTTTCGAATGTCGCCTACTAAAAATAATCATTAAATATTAAGGATTAATTTTTCACTGTTCCAAAAATGTGTGGTATATATTATGGACGTATTTTATTTTTGTACAACAAGAGTACAAGACCTTTACATTTATTTGTATAATTATATATTTATATTATACAGATTGAAATGTATTTTACTTAGGTATAATTTAACAGCCATACAGAGAATCATTTCATTTTATGAATTATTTTATAAAGTTTCTAATGTTACAAGATACCATTTTTTTTTCTAATTTTTGTACAGACTACATACTTATATAAGATAAATTGCATCATATTAAATTTAAATTATTTTAAATTATTTAGTACTAAATAAATATGAGTGCATTTTATAAAATAATCACCATCATCGAAACCAAGTGTTATTAGCTGTAATTTATAATATTTTATAAATAATAAGTACTATCCTATTCTGCTTAAATTCATGATATGCACATTTAATAAATAGAAATATTTTGAGTATTGGATTAGGTAGGTCAATTATTTCTTTAATTGTTTTTAAAAAGAATTTTGTTTTAAATCATCCTGTAGATATTTTTAATACTTGTCGCATCATATGCATGTTCTTTTACCGCTAACCTATTTTTTTTCGTGACAGTCTGATGTCAAATCGATTAGGATCAAAGGCCATTTACTAATTTTCAAACTTGATACTATAATATTTTTTTTTAAGCTAAAGAATGGTGATTTATTATAATATCAATAAACGAATTAGTTAGTGCCGCTATTTTACGGATATACTTACTTTTATTTAGCTTCACTTATTATATAATTATAGGTAACTATTTACTATCGTAAAATATAAGTAAAAGATAAAGTTATAACACAATCTTATATGTTAAAAACTAAACTATCACAATGTCCTTAAATTAAAAGAAAGGTAGGTTTATAGGTTATGGAAATATTTTAAGAAATTATATAATGACGCATATGAATATCTGGCGAATTAATTATTCGCGTAACATATATGTCCACACGCGTGGCTACCAAATAAGCGACCCAAAGTATTCGAGACGGTGAAAAAAATTAAAATTAAATGAATCGAAAGAAGTTAACTTACCACTGTCGTAGATTTAAATGACCGGGAACAAAAAAAAAATGAATGGCATTGGCAGCCTTGTGCGAATTTAATTATTCCGGCCAGGCGCTGCCTGCCTTCCGACAAGAACGACAATTTGTTATCGTCTCGGTCCATAACACGCCGCTTAAGAACGATGGGGTCCCCCGCAGTAAACATCATAAATCTGATCCTTTGAACACTCGCATATCAACAAACTCGTCCGTTCTTAAACGAATACATATAGGTTTAATCGTTGCATATATAGGTTTTAGGTATGTTTTCTGTAGTTTCCAAAATTATTATATAGGTTATTGCTATTATAGGTAGGACGTAGGTATAGGTAATTGGTACCTTTAGGTACCTATATAATATATAATATATAATTTATATGCACCCCCAAACCAAATCATAACAAACGACATTTTTATTTTATTTTTTAACGGGACACAAATATTTCTTGTACTTAACACATAATAGTTAATAGGTATAATATGTATTTGTTTATAAGAGCATACAATATGTATTTATAACATGTCTATACGCATGTTTGCATGCCAATAAATACTATTATTTTATTATACCTATATATAACCTTTTATTACACTGTATAGGTAAAATAAATTGTTTTTTACAATCGATAGCCAAAGACCAAAAGGTTAGCCGCCGAGGTTATCGCGGGTCTCGGTCTCCGTGTTTTAAAATTACGCGTATTAGTTACGTCCTTCGCATTCACGAATTGCGCTCTATTGTTTATTGCCATAAACCGCATAATACTCCTTATATCAATCTGTTTTGTTTGGTTTTGTTGTCCACACGTCACGGTCACACGATTCGATCATGTCGAAGGTATCGTCGTACACAATTATCTTGTCCATAGCCGCGTTGTGCTCTCTATCCACAGCGGCTTCAAACGCAGATGACATCTACCGCGATAAAGAGAACGTGCTGCAAGCCAACGAATTTAGTAACGAAGAAGTCAAAGAATCCAAATTGAGTAAGTGTCACTAAGTGAACAGAAAATTTAGTTTTTCATAATTTAATCATATTTAAGGTAATATAATAAATTATTCTATTATTTATTTGTAATATTCGCGTTTGATATTACTGATATTACTATATTAGGCACCACGCCACCATAATGATTAAAAATACCCATTTATTATTTTATCTATAATTTTATCGAAGCACATACTGATAACTGTGTAGTCAAACATTTTAGTTAAAATTTTGATTTTTCCTTTCTCGAACAATATAATAAATAAATGTAATAAATAAATATATATGTATATGATAAGGCTATCATAATATGAAAATAGTAAATACATAGCTTGATTCTATAACTTATTAATAATTTTAACACTTAGAATTAATTATAATAATATTACTAATATTAGTGATTATTGATTAGTAAATAAGTTCAAGTATTTACGTGTCCTCTATGACCTATCGAGGTTTGCAAATAATTTAAGTAGAACCATGATATTTGCATAAATTGATTAATTAATGATTTTATTTAATACTATAGTGAATAATCCTATTAGGAATTATACAAATTATTATTTTGGTTACCTGCTATTACATCATGCCATAATTATTAAAGGCCTCATTAGTCCTTATCTATCTATACATTAAATAGGGTCTATTTTGAGACAAATATTCGACTAACACTATTTATATTATATATCTATATTATGTATTTATATATATACCTAGGTGTTACTTTTAAAGATAAAAAGTAAACACTAATCTTCTTAAAAAGTTTTAATGTTTTTGCAAACATTTTTTAATATTTTAATATTTAGAAGTAATTATTGTAAATCAAAATAAATATATAACTATCATTAAGTATAGGTACGTACTTCGTGATATGTTTTTTTTTGTTGTTTATAGAATTTTCTCTTGGAGAATGTATATTGTAATAATAATCATTATCATTTATCATAAAATATACCTTATACCTACATTTATAATTTATATTAATATATTTATATTTATTTAATGTATATTAGGTACTCGAAGTTTAATTTAACTTAAAATAAATTGAAAATTCCATTGTGCAATATTTATAATAATGTATAGTATATTAAATAGAGAAATGAAGTGTGTACCTATGGGCTATGATAAAAATGATGTATTCCCAATTCGCCCACATTTAATTTGACAACATACAATTTAACGAATTACAGTTTAATTATAAAAAATATATAAATAATATTTTAACATGTAATAGGTACAAAAATATAAAATAGTAAATATATTTGTCAATAAATCCCTGCTTAGTTAGAACGAATATGTATACTAGAGATCAGCCCGGGCCCGGGTCAACCAGGTCCAGACCGGCATCAGGTTAGGTCCGGTCCGGTCACTTGCTTTTATATTCTTGGTTTAGGCATTTCCGGGCCTAGAAGTAATATAACGGGTTAGGTTTGGTTCAATCATAAATATATTTTTAATATCACTGGTTTGGTCCGGTCCGGTCTTTTGTTCTTTTGGTCTGGGTTATTTTTTTTTTTCAATTTATATCTAATTATTTATTAATAGCATAGTATATTCTTATTTCTTAAAATAACTTTTTAAAATACGGCCATTTCACTATTCATGTATTATCGATTAATAATATTATTTTAAAACGGTCTTGGTCCGGATTGGGTTTTTTTTTAAATATAAAATCCGAACTGAGCTGGTCCGGGCTATTAAAAAAATTGTGAGCTTGGTTAAAAAATGGTCTGGGTTGAAAAATATATTTTAGAAATTGGTCTGGTCCTGTTAAACAAATTGTCTTAAATATTTGGTCTGGTCCGATCCCATTTTTATAGGACCGGGCTGTTCTTAAATGTATACAAAATATAAAATGATAATATTACATTAGTCATTATTCACTATAGGTAGGTAACATAATAAAAAGTATAAATAAAAATAAAAAGTTATATGCGAATATGATATTTTATGGTATCAATATACTCAATTAGAGTAATTTCGTTTTATTTTAACATGAAATAGTGAAATGTAATATTATTTAAAATATAACATTGTTTCTAAAAGTCATAAAAGTATGTTCCATTGTTTCATGAATCACCCGGTGAGTGTATATGATAAAAAAAAAATTACGTAGGTACCTTTCTTTTACATTTTTCAACTGTTCCTCGAGCTTACGAAATTTTAAACTTGGTTTGGGTTTGGGATTTTCCCTACTTTGAGATGAAATATCTAATTCAAAGTTTTGCTGTTGGTTTTTGATCTCATTTATAAGTTACCGATTATGATAGTATTATAGTTTTATTGCAATGCCACCATAGCTGATGTCTTCAATATCATTTGTTGTCGGTGCACTGGGGCCACTGGGCAATGGGCATAACCATAAAAATGTGGCCAAAAAGTGTTATAATATTTTTGGGCAAAAAAGGATATGAGACGTGGGTGAAAAGCATAGACTTATAAATCTAAGTTTATAGGTCTATGGTGAAAAGCGAAGGGTCATTTTTGGGCGAAGAGTCCTGCCCCATATTTTTATATAAAAATTATTTTTCTATTATTATTATTAAAAAAAAAGGCTTTTGCCTTCAAATCCGAACCTTACTTATAAGTTTTGACTTACCTATGAAGAATCTTGTATTACATTTTCAAAACTTTGGTATATAAAAAGAAAAGTGCTTATGAATTTCTAACTACAGAAACAAAATAGTTTGCAATTTTTCATGATTTTGATGAATTTCGTCAAAATTCTAACTTTAAATGAATACAAAAAAAATAAACTGTCAAACTGTGCTTATATATTTTTAATATTTGTACACAGATAAAAGAACAACTTATGTTAAATCTTTTATCAAATTTTTAAGAATTTTGATTGTGAATAATTTTTATTGACATATTTTATAAAAACAATTGAAAATTTAGCATGCCCATGAATACCTTAAAATGAGTGAAAATGTACCTAATCACATAATTAAAATGATAATATGAAAATTTCAAGTAAGAACCTATCACCTATGGTTATTCGTTTATATAAAAAAAAATTGTTACTACCTATACAGTATATTTAATGTAAAAATTTTAAGTTCAAATGCTCATAAAAATTATTTAAGAAATTTTAGAATAAAAAGGCAAACAACTTTAGTCAATATTTTTACAAAATTAAAGGTTTACCTTTATAATAATAATACGTTTAATATTATTTTAACTCTTAATATTTATTATTTAACAATAAAGAATACAATATCTAATCCATAGGCATGCGCAGGATTTTGTGTCGGGTGCAGCATACATTTTTATCGGTCCAAAAAAACAGTAAGCAGCCCACTTATTTCCTTTATATAGCGTTCCCCTTGACTTCTGTTTAGCCCCACTATGTAAAAATTTAATATTTTATAAGTTCATATTATAATCATTTGTGTACACGAATCATTATAGGGTATATCCCCTTCTCACTCATATAAATTCATCACTCTATGACTATGCCTATTATAGTTATAAGAAATAGAGTAAATTGTAAATAAAAAGTAATAATATTTTTATGTAATTTAATAATATATAACTCTACTCTTTTATAAATATATTTAACATCACATAGGTAATAAAATAATATTTATAAGTATAAAGTAATTAATAATATATATTTATATATTACTCATAATATTGGAACTCTTAAGAGTAAGGTATGTAAAATAAAAATAAATAATAAAGTCATTTTATGTTGGAAATTATTCATTCTACGTACACCTTTCAAATAAATATCTACCAGCCCACTAAATCCAAAATAAATTGTCAGGTGCAGCGAAAGCAGCATTCGCTGCACCCGTCTATGATCTAATCTTATTCCCAATAGGATTTTTGCATTTTTTCTGTAATAATTATCACTTATCAATAAATAATAACCATTTGTTAAATGTTTTAGATTATGAATGAAGCGATGTTTTTTGTTCAGTTTTAAGTTAGATATGTATAATGTTCTATGGTAGAAAAACTATTCCAAAGTTTAACTTTGAGAGTGGTTGCTGGTGGAAAATTTGATCTAATTGATTTTGTGAGGGGTAGTAGAACATTTACAGTGCTTAATAATCGTTTTGTTTAATTTTTTAAAATCATGAAAATGAGTGTAATATTATTTTCTAGTTATATATTCATAACATTTTTATGTTCATTTATCCAAGCCTTATACAAAATAAATTTAATAGATTATTTTGAGTTTTAATGTATAAGTGGCTTTAATAAGTGAAGTCAACAGTTAAGCGCCTTGTTGCTTATCCTTAATGTAAGAAAACCACATTAGGCATTTAACCAGTATTAAGCTTAAATATTTAATCAGATGAGTGAGGGTTTCATAAATTCTTACAGGTAGACAATTTTAAAGTCCGAGTGATTCAATATTTAACTATAAATGTCTGAGTAGATATCCTGGTAAATTAAAATTAACATAAAAAAAGTTAAATTATAATGAGGTACAATTAATTATTATTTAATTAAAAATAATGCATTATTTTTAAATATATATTACAGTTACAAAATGTTATGATGAGGAAACTAAATCAGCTTACAAGGTAGATTCTGTTTGGTATCCAGCAGGAAAATGTGAAAAACGAACTTGCTCTAGGCAAAATAACTCAAAAATCCCAATTATAAAAACTATAGAGTAAGTCATACCAAAAATTTAAACCTCTGAAAAATTAATATAAATTGTAATATTTTTTTTTTTGCAGATGTGAACCGTGCACCTCGTGTAAATTACCTAATCAAATATGCCACCCATTCCGTTCTGATAAAAATTATCCTAAGTGTTGTTTACAGTGTTTAACAAAGTCTACTATACTTATGAAAACAGAATCAAAAAAAAAATACCAAAACGTTTAAATATTTTCTAATTATTATTGATTTATGTTCTAAAATACAAAAACCTATACATTCAATTCTATTATTTATCATGTATAAAATATAGGTACACTGTACATGTACTATAAATATATTTTAAATTTAAAACAGTGTAGATATTTACCTAAATTAGAATACAATTTGCTGTTATTACTTATAATATAATTAAAACAGAATATTTTAATTGACAAGTTACATTTACATAATTAGTTGATATTTTTTATAAAACATGACAAACTATTGTAAATCTCAACATAGGTTCATAATTACATAAATATTGTTTGTAAAAAAAATATTATATGGCATATTATAATCGTATATAAAAATATACTAATAACAAGAATAAAAAAAGTAGGTACTAAAAAAGTAATAATATTATAATTATGCTTGTTAATAATTCCTTACAAGTGTCTACAGTATAGTAAATAGTTGTATGGATAATAAAATTATTATTATATAATAGGATTGGGAGGTGTTAATATAAATGCAACAGTTATGATTTGTTTTATTAGTTTTTAGTGTTTTTAGTATAATTCTATTACAGCCCAACAATTAAATTATTATACATAGTTTTACACGATTATACACCACTATTGACAATATATATAATATGATAAAAAATAATAATATAATTAAATGACAAAACTAGCTTCCAATATAAAGATGATTATTTTTATGATAACAATTTCAGAATTAGAGTTAAGGATGGAGAAAAGGTTGAGAGAGATATCGAGGGTACAATTAAATATTTGGAATCTAAGGACGGACAGTCAAAAAGTTATATTGAAAGTCGCAAACAATTTTGGTGAGATGTAGTGTGTAGGAGATCCATATAAACCAAGTATATAGGTGTCATCAGGTATGATCAGGTAGAAGCAAATGACCAATCCGGAATCAGTAACAGTTAAAATTATTTAAATAGTTTTAAACATTAAATAATAATTGTTCACTTGTATTTCCTAGTAGAAAACATGGCACCATGACCTGGTATAATCCAATCTACTTGTTCCATAATAGCTTTTCTATATTTTTTCTGTGAATCCGGATTTTCACTACCAGCATTTAACCAAATAGATTCATCCATTATATCATTTTCATTTTCAAACAAGTCACCTACAATTGCGATTGTCTCTTTGGCGGTTTGAACGACAACAGATACATCACTCAGTGTATGTCCGGGGGTTGAGATAACTTGAATACTCTCATCAATTTCATACACACCGTCACTGTTGAAAAATTTACTGTCATCATAGTACATCTGTTTATAACTAATACATCGGCCTACCAGATGTTTAGCATTTAAAAATAAGTTATTATTACCCACATGATCAGAATGGCCATGAGTACTAACTACATAATCAATGTCATCACATTCGATTCCATGTTTTTTAATAGCACTTATTAAATTCTTACCATCCCACGGAGTCATAGTATCAACAATAATGTTTTTAGGACCTTTAACCAATGTGCACGTACAATTGGCTAACATACCACCTTCTGTTGGTCGGCAATAGCCTACAAAAAGAACGTGAACTTCGTACATGATAGTAGCAAATTGTAGGTATGAATATTTTTTTTCTATTCAAATTACAACCAAAGATCAAGTTGAAAGGTAACTTCTAAAAAATATAGTTTAAATTAGACATTATTTGGGTATAAATCTTATATTAGTGCCTATACCTACTGCAGGATTAATAAAATAAATAAATTTTATTTTGTTTTACAACTTTATCTATTCTATGGTAATATCATTGATTAGGTAAAATGTATACTTTATTGTAGGTATATTATAAAATTAATGGTAATAGTATTTTATAGCAACAAATATAAACAAATTGTGTATAGTATAATATAATTGAAGGGAGAGATGTCAATGTACATTTTATTAAGTAGGTAGGTAAGTAATAATAATTATTATTTACAAAAATTATTTAAAAATAAATAGTTGATTGAGTTAATATTATTAATTTGAGTTAAGTATCATTGTTCATTGTTTAATTGAACTTTGAAACATCTAGGTATTGAAAATGTAGTTATTATTTATTGACTACTTAGAAGTTCGACATTAAAACATATTACTGAAAACATAGTTCCATATCAATTAAAGATAAAAATAAGAACAATAAATTAGGTAGGAAATAACTTACTGTTTTATAAATGCCAAAGATTTGCACAGGGTATTTAACAACATTAGTAGGTATAAGCTATACAAGTTTGTAAATCTGTATATTATCTAACAGTTTAAACTTATAAACCGACTGGCTACTAAATAGCTAAAAACATAGCTGCAAATTGCATGCTAATAATAATTAATATTGATACTTAATAGCCTCGAGTTCCACTTTTAAATTTTAATAGAGAAAAGAGAATACTTCAGACTTCTAAAATTCATAAAAATCAGTAAGAATAGTGTAATAAAATTTATTAAATTTAATTGTAGAGTAGGAATAATAATACCAGCATGATAATATAGTATTATAGTAGATCAGAGATAACAAGTTATGTATATATATCAAGGTGGATAAAATATAATATCCTCCATGGTACCTATAATGAACTATAATATAGTTACTATGCGACAGTGTTTACAATTTGGAAAAAACGAAAACAGAAAAACAAAATTATTCTGTCAAACACCAACTCAAATGTTAATAGTCATTCAAATTAAAAAAAAAAAAAGCGGGTAAGTAGGTATCGCTCTGCTGTATATTAGGGGGTGGGGTGGACCTCAGACTATGGTAGGTTAAATTTGAATGCAATGATAGGTATCATTGTATACGAAAAACGATTCTGAACGAAGATGATTTGTCAGTTTAGGATATATTATATTTAAATATTGTCAAATATTCTATTTTGAAACAAATAGTATAGTTTTTATATGTTACTATGGTTACTATGGCCAACATTCGCATTATGAGCGTATGAAATTTAATTTAAATAAATATATAAATAAATTTGACATATTTCGTATAAATTCGAACTTTAAACACTTATAAAAAAAAATTGTGACTAACGATTTCGGATTTTTTTTTATCACTTTAAGAACAACTTATAAGAAACCTTGTATTAAATTTTCAAGATTTTCTGGCCACCCAAAAAATTTTTATCGGCATTTGAAGAAAAAAAAACTTAGAAAAGTCGAAAATTTCAATTGTCTATTAGTAGCTTAAAAATGGTCAAAATATTTTGAAAATTTAACTGTAAAGAGATAACCATAATATAAACATTTGGTGAAAATTTCAAGTATTTACAATAATTCGTTTTTGAGTTACAGCAAAATCAAAAAATCGATTTTGTCGAAAAGTGGTTTTTCCGTAAAATTTCCATTTTTCTGTCATTTTTTTTTTGTTTTTCTCGATTTTTTTGAAAACTATTAGAAAATTTTAATTTTGACCCCCCTAAAGTACCAACTAGATTCAATTCCCTATTCAAAGAGGGGCTGAAGTCAAAAATCGGAGCATTATTACTGCTCCAAATGTTGTCGTCAGACACAAAAAAAAAAAAAAACACACATCATAGTAAAAGCAATACATTCATCACTTCGTTCAGAATCTAAAACTGTAGATATAAATATAAAATTATTGCAAAATTAATATAGGTAGATAAAATGTTAAATGTTAAACGCATTTTGTAATTTTAGATTCTGAACGGAGTGATGAATGTATTGATTTTACAATGATGTGTGTTTTTTTTTTGTTTTTGTGTCTGTGTACAGCATAACTATAGTCGAAATAATGCTTCAATTTCAAACTTTGGGGGTGGTTTCCGATGGCAAAGTGGATGTCCTATAGGTGCATTATGAGGGTTAAACGTAAACATTTTCCAACAGTTTTCTAAAAAATCGAGAAAAACAAAAAAAAAAAAGCGGATAAGTGAGTATCGCTCTGCTGTACATTAAGGGGTGGGGTGGACCTCGGACTAGGGTAGGTTAAATTTGAATGCAATGATAGGTATCATTGTATACGAAAAACGATTCTGAACGGAGATGATTTGTCAGTCTAGGATATATTATATTTAAGTATTGTCATATATTTTATTTTGAAACAAATTCAAACATTTAAGTAAAAGTTTCAAGATCCTACGTTTGGTAATTTTTTAAAAATAACAATAATTTAAAATTAATTAGGAGTGAAACATTATTTTACACGTGTATTTTTGATTTTGAATTAAAATTAAAACTTTAAACACTCTTTTTTTTAAATTGAATAATCCTCAAAGTTTTTTATAATTATTCTAAGCTTAACTTATGGACAGCATAGTATTAAATTTACAATTCTTAGCTTTTGATAGTAAAATTTTTTATTACCAAATAGTGAAAAATATTCATGATTTTGACGAATTTTTGTCAATATTTGAACTTCAAATGCTAATAAAAAAAAATTGTGCCTATGTATTTTTATAATTTTTGAATGAGAGTTAGACCATATTATGTGGACTCTTGAATTAAATTTTCAAGTAATTTGTCCCAGCTAAATTTTTTTTATCAACATTTATAAAAAAAAAATAAAAAAAAAATTTTAAATTTCAATTGTCTATAAATAGCTCAAAAAAAGTCAAAATGTTTTGAAAATCAAATCTCGTAAAGAAATGGCAATCTAAATAACCTGTAAAATTTTCAAGTATTTACGAATTATACTATTTGAATAACAACAAATATCAAAAATCGTTTGAGGCTAAACCGTTATTTAACGCGGTTTTGTAAAAATTTAAATTTCAAACACTTTTTTGTCTGAATCCGGTAGAGTTTTTTTTACAGATATTTGAAGAAAAATTTATGGAGAACATTTTACCAAATTTTCAAAACTTAGTTATAAAAGAAAAAAATTTTACGATTTTTTAACCACAAAATTACTTGCAAATTTTCACAATTTTGACATATTTCGTATAAATTCGAACTTTAATCACTTATAAAAAAAAATTGTGACAAACGATTTCGGATTTTTTTTTATCACTTTAAGAACAACTTATAAGAAACCTTGTATTAAATTTTCAAGATTTTCTGGTCGGCCAAAAAGTTTTTATCGTTATTTAAAAAAAAAATACTTAGAAAAATTTAAAATTTCAATTGTCTATAAATAGCTCAAAAATAGTCAAAATTCTTTGAAAATTTAACTGTGTATGGAAAACGCTAATATAAACATTTTGTGAAAATTTAAAGTATTTACATCGATTAGTTTTTGAGTTATAGCAAAATACTGGTCGAAAACTGGTTTTGCGTAAAAATTCTCGTTTTTCCCTAATTTTTTTAGGGTTTTTCCCGACTCATTTAAAAATATTGAAAATTTTTAACTTTTGACCCCCCAAAGTACCAACTAGATTCGATTTTCTTTTCAAAGAGGGGCTGAAGTCAAAAATCGAAGCATTTTTACTGTTCCAAATGTTGTCGACAGACACAAAAAAAAAAACACACATCATTGTAAAATCAATACATTCATCACTCCGTTCAGAATCTAAAAGGGGGAGATATATATATATATCTTTATATACGCCTCTATATTATTATGCTGTAATGATGTATCAATAAAATTAAAATTAATACACATCCATTAGTTCTAGGGTGCATGCTTATTATTATCTTTATTCTTTATCTACATAAGTGTTTACTTATCGATTTAGTCACTTAAAATTCATTATTTTTAATTATTATGCATTAGTTTTAATAACATTGTTTTTTATAGATTACCACAAAATATAATATTATTAACATAAAGATTAAGTGTATTATGTTTACATTTGGTTTTTGTTATTTAAATAGATACAACCTAGGTCAATATGGAGTAGGTACTATTAAGTAAACTAATACTAAATTAATGGTGTTGTTTATAGTTTATTATAGTACCTATGTAAAATTGTAAAACTGTTATTCATGTATTCCAGTATATCTATTTTACCAGCTAGTTCGTATTTCACGTATTTGTAAAGTTATTATTAATCTCCTGTACTCTGTCTCCTGTATGTACGAAAGTAAACATCATATATAATAGAGAACAAAATCAGTTGAAATGAACGCTTTTTTAAAGAAAACTAATAAGTATTTGTATTTGTACTCGAAAAATACGTCGATAATGGGGTAAGATTTTTTTAGTACCTATACTTATGTATAATTAATATTATAAGATTCATACAGATGCTAGATGCACCTGTTGAATCTATGTATTTAGAGTTTAAATGAAAAGTTTTAATATTGTTATACTTTTATTTTTACAAGTACAAGACATTATATAGATCACATCACAATTTACTTATTTTTAAATCGTTTTATCAATAATTTATCAGCTAGCAAGCATGCTTACCCCCTTTCTTCTTCAATAATGCAGTTATTCAAAATATGATTTCTGGAATTTTTAAATATAGGTACTAAAGCAGAGTCGGACTGGCCCGGACCGCTAGTCCGCAATTGCGGACGGGGCCCCGGCTTAATTATGGTGATTGGGGCCCCCTGGTTTTGTACCTACTAATATTTTTATTATTCATTAATTCGCAGAGTAAATATAAATACAAAATAAACATTTTTTTTTCAAATCTGGAAACGTATTTTTGTTTACAATTTTGAAATGTTAATTAATTATTAAAATAATAGCATTGTCATTCTACGAATTTAATAGCCGTCTATATGACTATACACATACAAACAAGTATTATTGGTTATAAATAGTGTAAATTAAGATCATTGATTTCTCAAGATATTATGGAAGCTATGTTAATGATAAATATTGAAAGAGATTATGTTGTTGATAAGGAAATTGTTGTAAATACTATTGCTACAAGTTCAACTAAACTATCAAGGTTGGTTATTGATTTGAGATGTTATTCAATATTCATATTATGTATTATCTAATTTGCTTTACCTTTTATATCTTTAATATTACCTAATTTAAAAATAATATAATAATGTTTAATATTATATTGCAAATTACCCCAAACAATTGTTCATACAGAGCACATAAACGAAGCTGTGTAAAAAAAATAGCGGGTGAGTATCGCTCTGCTGTATATTAGGGGGTGGGGTGGACCTCGGACTAGGGTAGGTTAAATTTGAATGCAATGATAGGTATCATTGTATACGAAAAACGATTCTGAACGGAGATGATTTGTCAGTTTAGGATATATTATATTTAAATATTGTCATATATTCTATTTTGAAACAAATTCAAACATTTAAGTAAAAGTCTCAAGATCCTACGTTTGGTAATTTTTTAAAAAATACAAAAATCGAAAATTATTTAGTAGTAAAACGTTATTTTACACGTGTATTTTTGATTTCAAATTAAAATTAAAACTTTAAACACTCGTAAATTTTTTTAATTTGAATAATCCTCAAACTTTTTTATAATTATTCTAAGCTTAACTTATGGACAGCATAGTATTAAATTTTCAATTCTTAGCTTTTGATAGTAAAATATTTATAAATTTTTAACTACCAAATAGTTAAAAATATTCATGATTTTGACGAATAATTTTTGTCAATATTTGAACTTCAAATGCTAATAAAAAAAAATTGTGCCTATGTATTTTTATAGTTTTTGAATGAGAATTAGAACAAGTTATGTGAACCCTTCAATTAAATTTTCAGGTAATTTGTCCCAGCTAAATTTTTTTATCAACATTTATAAAAAAAAAATTGATTATTTCAAATGCCTATAAATAGCTCGAAAAAAGTCAATATATTTCGAAAATCAATTCACGTAAAGAAAATGGTAATCTAAATATCTGGTAAAATTTTCAAGTATTTATGACTTAAACTCTTTTAATAACAACAAATATCAAAAATCGTTTGAGGCTAAACCGTTATTTAACGCGGTTTTGTAAAAATTTAAATTTCAAACACTCCTAAAAAATTTTTGTCTCAGTTCGGTAGAGTTTTTTTTACAGATATTTGAAGAAAAATGTATGGAGAACCTAGTACCAAAATTTCAAAACTAAGTTTAAAAAAAAAATTTTAACATAAACATTTGGTGAAAATTTCAAGTATTTACAGTGATTAGTTTTTGAATTATACAACCATATAAAAAAATCGATTTAGTCGAAAACTGGTTTTGCGTAAAAATTCCCGTTTTTCTGTCATTTTTTTTTGTTTTTCTCGATTTTTTAGAAAACTGTTGGAAAATGTTTACGTTTAACCCTCATAATGCACCTATAGGACATCCACTTTGCCATCGGAAACCACCCCCAAAGTTTGAAATTGAAGCATTATTTCGACTATAGTTATGCTGTACACAGACACAAAAAAAAACACACATCATTGTAAAATCAATACATTCATCACTCCGTTTAGAATCTAAAATGTATTATTATAAAAATAATGTACTTATTGAAATTTGTAAGTTGTAATTAAAATAAATATGAAACTATGACACAATTTAAATCGGTGTTTTTCTTTATAATGTTTAATGTCACAGGTGGTGTAATTTTTTTTCCGGGCTAATCAAAACATTTGTCATTTGCCTATTAGGGCCTTAGGGGCCCTTTTTTCCAAATCGCGGACTGGGCCTTTTCGAGCCAGTCCGACACTGTACTAAAGACCATACTTTCAATTTTTTTAGATTTATTTGTATGTACTACTTAAGGAGTGTCTTATTATCCAGTGAAGTCTGATAAAGATATATATTTTTGAGTTTCAAACGACAACTCCCTGTTTAAACAAGATCCGATATTATATCAATTTTATATTTTAATTATAGTAATTATTTTATTATATTTCATAAAGGTATACAGGGTGATTCTTTTATCACGAACCACTCATTATTTTAAAATGTATTAATCTTTTTGAAAATATTATTTTACATTGTTTCAAGTTATTAAAAAATCAACATTTTTATTTAAAAATATATTTTTTTTTAAAAAACGAAGATTTTTTGACAACTTGAAACAATGTATGTTTTCAAAAACATGAATACTTTTTGAAATAATGAGTGGTTCTGGGTTCATGATAAAAGAATTACTCTGTATTTCATGTTAGTAGTTTGTGTTTATTCGTCATGTTATGTATGTTATATATAGATTTAACCGGTACAAAACTATTGATGGAAGTGGTGGATTTGGTAGAGGTGCAATTGGAGACTCAGATGAAAACAAACACGAAGCTTCCTCGGAAGAACAAAATTTTTATAAAGAAGTAAATATATTAATAAATAATAACACCATTGGCGCAACTAGGTCTAAAATATTAGGGGGCTGCAGGCCCACAAATAAATACCTAATTTAATTTACTTATTTTCATACTTTCAAAAAAACTAGGAGGATCATCTGGATTATTTTAATATCAATAGTAACAATTTTATAAATACATATAATCTTTTTAGTATATTAAAAATACTAAATAAGTTTTTTTGTCCATTAATAATCAACAAAATACAACTAAAATATTGGACGGCGACCGCCGCAATGCTGCTGGTCGATGCCGCATGCCTGCATAATATTTATTAGATAAAAATATTTTCATTAAATTATAATACGTATATTGTAAAATAAACTTTAATATTTTATATTTATATAATTTACTTTTGAATAATTCTGTCATAATAATTATCTACATCATATTGCATAGGATGTATCTCACATTTTCACTATGTTATGCTCAAATTATTATTTAATCTAAAATAATCGAAAAAAATGGGAGGGGGGCTAAAATATATGTTGAGGGGTCAAGCCCCCCTTAAGTCCCCCCTAGTTGCGTCAATGAATAACACTAATAACTGAATTTTAAATGTTGAGAATTAGGTAATTAATAGAATTTTTATTATATATTTTAAATAGAATAAATTTCGAGTTGAAAAACTAAAACAAATTATTGCGTATCGGAACAAACAGATAAATGAACACATCAAGGACATTATCAAAAGTATCAAAGAGTTTAAAGTTAAATGACACCTTATACTATTTTCATTAATATTTCATTCGAACACTAAGGATGACCATCGTGTTAATTTTAATTGTTTAAAAATTTAATTTTAAAATATAACATTGATACATCTTACGATATGTTATTATTGTATTAATGTCAACAATATGACTATAAAAGTATAAAATAATTAAAATGTTTATTTATTTTTAACGTTCTAATTCTTTAATTTAACAACTATCCTATCGGCTTCACTTCTGGATAATACATACAGAATAAAAATAAAATAAAATAGGTTAGAGATTTTATATATACAAATCTAATTTTTAATTCAAAAACAAAATTAATTTCTCAATAGTGGTGATTACTGCTGAGTAGCTGAGTGTTTCTCCATAAATACTTTATATATTTTAACGATGTTATATATTTTTTTTGACATCTTGTTTACTTAATAGTTAATAACTTAATATGGCATAATATGTTGTATAGATAGTAATTCCACTTTTAAATAATGAAAAAAAAAAAATTAAACACGCTTTCTCCCTTTGGCTTATAGGCTATAGTTTAAGCTAGAATTTTTCAGGTACATACCTATTATATTGTATACATATTATGTTTTATGCTGTGTGATAGTCTGATAAATCGTGATTGGTATTTAGAGCTCTTATCACATCAGTACAGACTACAGTTCTAACTTTTAATTTATATCATGATAATCTTGGTATACTAATATAAGCCCTGATTAACCTAACCTAGTAATAAGTTAGTGGCTATATTATTCTCCAATTAACATTTTGTATTCATTCATAGTTTTAAGAATCATAAAAATCTTATAATATATATTATATAGTATTGCAAAAAAAAAACAGGTAATATATGTATAGTATAGTATAGTATAGTATAGAGTCTATTATTAGTATAATACTATAGAGTATAGACCATGTATTCGTTCTGGAACTGATTGGAATCCAGTCCGATTTGTTATTGTTTGATACTTATCACTGGTTTATATTCTACTGGCGTCGTTATGTTTCCGTTGACATCCCATAATAATAGAATCGTGGTCATATTAGACGAGAATCTAATAACATTATCGTTATAATTAGTTTTGTTTTATTATTAGTAATGATTCGTTGTCTTCTAGTTTGCACTAATTTAGTATGAATTATACTTCAATCGTGATTCATGTGAAAACAATTTAAAATAAAACACTTAATTTAAATGTAGTTGATAAGCAAAACTAAATTAAAAAATTTATTAATGAAAAGTTATAAAATATTTATAAATATTAAATATTTTAATCATTGTCTATATTTAACAAATGTAATAATAGCTTATATAATATGTATATATTTTTTTCAAACTTTATTTTCTATCAACCTTTATACTATAAAACTTAAAATATTATTTTAATTATTTGTACATTACCAAAATCATAAGTTCATGCCTAATGAATCGACGTATCACATATAGTACATAAAAATTATTAATCCAGCGTTAAACTTGGTTTAGCAAATATTGAATAAAAAGTAAATTCGAATACAGAAATATGTTATGATGAATTAAACAATTTTAATTTCCTTAACACTCCATATTATGGAATATTAATATTATAGAACACAATTTAATTAAATTTAATCGTGCTATAGAATATCGCGGGCTGAGGATGAAAATTTTGAATGTTCTATGTCACAATATACAATTATTCAGCAGAGCGATTATTAGCTTTAATAGCCAATATCTTTTTTTTTTTATGTTATTTTATGAATATAACTAAAATTGTAATGAATAAATGAATACAAATATTGACAGATACATTGTGAGTATTAAGTGTTGGACATCCACACATTTTATAAAAATAAAATATATAAAATATATAAATTCTTTATATATAGAATCTTTTTTCATTCTTCAAACTAAATGATATAATACACATAAAACTTTTTTCTTTTTCTGTAGACTGTAGTGATATATATTATTTTTACTTCAACTTTGCTGCAGTGTTACTGCAGACACATGCAACATATTTATATTAAAATTTGATTTAATTTTTTAATTACAGACTAATAACCACACTAATAAGTAGGTAATATCATATTATTCAGTGTTTGAATTGGAGATGGACGTGGGGGGACGGAGTCCGCCTTCTTTTTTTTTTTTAGCATACCCCTTCTATTTTTGAAACGGAACGCTGGAAACGCAACATTTGCTGTAGTGAATTTGTAAGTCATCAGTTTTTTCTGATACAAAATATACCTATAACCTATAACCCATAGCTATAATATTTGTATATTTGTATTGACTATGGAAAAAAATTGGTTAATAATATGGGTAATTAATATAATCAATCGTTAGGCTGCGGCAACCACATCTAGATCTTTTTTCTATGCAACTGCTGTGATCCCAGATATTGTGAACGTGACTATTTATCACTTTTATAATAATAATATATATAAAAGAAGAAGATGTCAAATCAATAAGTGTTTTTCCGACAAATTTTACAATTCACGTTATAACAGCGATTTGCCACAGTTGAATTAATTGCTCATATTTTATAGGAAATCTATAAAAAAAAATATTCATAGCTAGGTCTTTATAAATAATAAACTTAACTAAATAAATGTGGAGTTATGTATTACTAAAAAAGATCTTGCATAATAGACAATTATTATACGTTAAAATTTTACAAACACTACCAAAAAAAAAATTTACGTTTTCGTAATGTGTACAATGTTTCGAACAGATTCGTATGTCATTCAACGGCGTCGCAGCCACCGAATAATAGGATCAGAATCGAATAGTACGCGTTGTCAGATCATTATAGTGGCACACGAGACGGGCATCTCAAACGAGAGCGATACACCCGTAACGTGGAACTCTGACGAGTCACTGGAACTGTGCCATCTGCTCACTAGATCCGACGTACGTGCGATTCGTCGTTTCTGCGGAACGTACCCGGCCGTAGCTCTGCGCATATCGACAAGTGACAACGCACAGAGAAACGGGGTTTTACGAATACACTTTCTGCTTGAGAAACATACTTGAACACTTACGAATAACTGTTTATCGCATAATATGGGAACAAAATAAATAAAATATGCGTTAACGAAAATATTTAGTACAGATGTGACGATCAGGAGTTCGAGCTCCGAAGAGGTATGAATAAAATTACTATTTAATAATACGAGTACAAGCAATATAATGTGCAGGCAACATAATATGCTAAAAATCAAAAAATATAGATACCAGGTTGCAGATGCAGATATGCCTTCCCTATAATCGCGCAAGTCTGCCCGGGGTGGGTCTTGCTACGACGGAGGACTGACAGTGAATGTTAATGCTGGTCGTTTCGCTGGGCCTTTTATACCTGGTTCGTTAATGTTTAAACAAGATCGTAGAAACCCCAATAGTGCAATCGACGATGAACACAAAATTTAAATAAAAGTTATTTTAAAAGCACTGACATTATCACATCAACGTCTTAATAAAATATTAAAACAAAATAATAAATATAAATTGGTGACAACTGACAATTGAAATCGATAACATATAGTAAAAACTAAAAAACTATAATAATATTATTAGGTAAGTCTACGTCGAAATTGTGTATTATTAATAAAACCTTTTAATATTATAATCAACATTGAATAACATGGAGATATAACTGTTCAAACTTACGTAAATTCATCAGAATAAATAAGTCCTATCGAACTACAACCATATAATCACAATTTTGTAATTTTTCATGACATATAAACTACGAAATAAAGTTTCTTATAACAAAGTTATTATTACATTTGTAAATGGAAACAATGCACATTCTATAATTATTTTTATTCATATAATATTATTAAGAGGCCATTCTGGTAGCGAAAAATCGACCGTAAAAACATGCTTTCGTACTTCCCATTTTCCTCAGCTCTCGATAGTCGTAGAAACATGATTTATCGTTAAACAATCGACTTTTACGTGTTTATATAGCTAGTATAGTAATATGCATGATAAATATTAATTACTCGTATAACAAGGACCTTTACGATAATAAAAATAAATATTATTTTTTTCTAGAACAATGAATAACATTTATTATCAAAAAGTGTCACATCACAATTAATAACTTATACGTAATATCATCATTCTAGAAAATTGAAAATTGTCATGGTATCAAGTCTAGCATTCGTCGATAACCACACGGTCAGTTATTTGACGATGCTTGTTTGGGTGTTGATGCATTGCTTCGCTGAGTAACGCTATACTATGACGTCGCCTGATGGGTGAAGGATTTTTCATTTCCATGGTTGGTTCCTTCAAACCTATTCCCTCTGAATCTGTTTCCAATCCAGTCCGATATGTTTTCAGTATTTTTTTTTGGTAATAATATATTATTGTTAAGCAGTTTAAGCAATCTGTTAAGTAATTTTAATAAGTAAATATTTTATATATATACTATGGAATTTGTATTCTTTCTGGAATTCCAGTCCGATTTTAGCACATTTATCGTTCGTGTTGATGTCACAACGCCATTCGGTTTTTTATATTTTTGTTCGTTAATTTTTGAAACTTCAAAGAATGAATCTATACGACGAGAATCTATACAATTATCATAACAATCAGTTTTGTTTTATTATTATTTATTAGCAAAGATTCAATGTCTTATTTGTCTTCATAGATTGCACTAATTCATTAATATGAATTATACTTCAATCGAGATTCATGTGGAAGCAATTTAAAATAAAAATACTTTATTTAAATGTAATTGACAAGTAAGACTAAACTTCAAAGTTAATTTATGAAAAATTAAATTCTTTATTAATGTAAAATATTTTAATCATTGTATTTATTTAACAAATTTAATAATAGCTTAATTATATACGTATATATTTTTTAAACTATATTTTCTATCAACCTTTATAAGTATTGTAAAAATTAAAATATTATTTTAATTATTTATACATTACCAAAACCATATAAGTTTTGGCCTAATCCAATAAAGTATCCAGCAGCAAGTGTGTATAATTCACACACACATATAAAAATTATTATTCTGTTCAACATGGTTTAGCCTTTATTGAATAATTACTTTGAATACAGAAATATAAGTAATAGTAAGTAATTATGAATTTAATAACAAACTACTGTTAAACAACTTCAGTTTCCTTGACGGTTATGGAATATGAATATTATAGAATATGTTATAAAAATAATATATAGGTAGGTAAAATCAACATATAGTATAAATTAATATTAAAACCATTTTATATACCAATATTGTACTCAAATCATTTAAGTCGATAAACCAATTGCACTCTTTTATAAATTAGACCAATTGGTTAAACAGTTTAAGTAATTTAAGTATTAACAATAAATAAAATAAGAAACAATTATTAGTTATAAGGTAGTTAGTTATAAATATATTATTTTTTCATTTATTCAATTATTGTAGTTTGTATATGCAGATTCGCTATGATATATCATTAAGAAGTAACAACTGATTATATATTTTCACGAAGAGCTTAATATTATATAAAATGATTCATATTGTGACGTTAAACAATATTTAAACTAATACTACACAACTAACAAAATAAAAGTATTAGCTAATATCAATAATGTGTTATAGGTAGTTATCAATTATTATACCATACACATTATACACTGTATATTATACAGTATTATAATTTATAAGCAACGTCTGTTACTCATTAGCACTCGGGCTGCAGTGGTTAAATTACTTAAATTAACAATAGAAAGAAGAGATTTTGGACTGTGCATCATCGTTTTTATTTTTTCGATATCAGAACTACAAATAAAAGTTATTCAAGTTTTGAAAAACCTAAAAACAATCGATTTTGAAACGATAAGAATTTTTTTGTATTTGTCATATCAAAAAATTAAAAATGATGTTACACGTGTTACACGCAGACAATGATTTCCTTTTTATAGATTGGATTATTTAACTTATTGGACTACAGTCCTATAAGTGGTTCTTGCTCTCGTGAAACGGTTTTTATATTTCGTACGTTCGTTAGACGGGTTAACCGCAGGGGCGTGATTTCGGATTGTTTTTTGGGTATGCGAAGTATCAAGCAGGCCATATAAAAATAAGATGTACCTATTACGTACATGTAAATTATTTTCATACATCATGGACTGGAATCAATGCATTAACATAAATATTAAAAATCAATTGAAAATCTAAAATACAAAAAAAATTTATAGCACAATATTTGCAAATGTAATTTAAAGTTGTAATCATGATTGACAGTATAGCAGTACTGATAAATGTCAATATAAAAATCAAAATATTTAAAATACAATTAAATTATTTAATTTAAATCATATTAATAATCGTGTATCATTTCATCAGGGTGCAGGCCAATTGGAACTATTTTAAAAGTAAAACTTAGAGATGAATTTCCTGTTTACCATGACACGTGCCTATATTTTAAGAGACTACGCCCATATTTGTTTAAAATATAAAAAAAGGTTGTGGTAGTATTAAGAATTTAGACATAGTTGAGCCTCAATTACGCATAGACCGGTGGCGTTGTTCTATACTTAACAACCTATCGGGCTAGCTTTTATTATACATTGTCTCAGTGAATAAACAATTTTCAACTTAAACTTATAAACATGTTTTTTATTTACTACAAACTTCCTACGGTTATTGAAGAAGACCTACGACAAAGTGGACTTTGTCGTTAAAACGAGCTGAGCCATCTCCACCGAGACCGGCTCACTACAGGGTGCAACCGCACACCCTGATCTCCTCCCCTCCAAATGACACCCCTGGTTACCCGTTTTTATTTTAACATATAACACGCTTCACGATAAATAGTATTAAAAACCACTTTTATGGAACGAATGATATAATAACAATAATAATAATAATATACAAATATATAGCAACATTATTGAACGGTGCACGCACTGCAGGAGCACGTTCAACGGGTGTACACAGCACACCAGTCATTGCCGCGTGTAAAGTTTCGACAGGACGTAGCGTTTGGTGATGATCGACACGACGGTGGCGTTCAAGAGCAGGAACACCGCGGTCGAGGCGGCTGTGGCCACCAACGGTGTCCGCAACGGGTCGTTCGACCCGCCTACTCGAGCCAAAACGAACGCGTTGAAGAACCCAGAGCCGTCGCCGCCGGTTACGCTGGACCAGGCGCCGTACGTGACGATCAGACTGTAGGCAGCCACAGCGGCCATGGGTCCCACGGATGCGCCCAGTGCCCTCGCCACATGGGACACCCGTGTCTCGTACATGACCAGCTGGAACGTGCGGAACAGGCCCATGGCCACGGTGACGGACGCCAGCGCGGCTACGTGTTCGTGGGCCTGACACATGTATGTCATGCTGCTAACGATTGCTATCTCTTGGGCCGACGCGTACTCCTCGTGCGCTAACTCCATCAGTTTCCAGCGGCCGGTCACCGCGAACACCGCGCACATGACGACCACCAACACCGCGCACTCGTACGCCGCGCACAGCAGCCGGTACGCGCCGCCGCCGTGGTCGTACATTGCGGACACCATGTGCTTCAACGACACTATCAGTCGCACGGCCGTCAACGCGTACGCTAACATGAACACCAGCGTGAACACGTACGTATTCCACGTAACGATAGCCGAACTCGAAGGCACCGTCCATACCTACACGATAATATTATCAGTATCACGGTAAAAATATTATTTTTTTATAGTATTGAAACTTTGTATTTTTTGTGTAAAAAAAATGAATGTTTGTTTGTATGTCTTCTAAATATAGATTCAAAAACTACTGGAGTATTGGATCGTTTTCAATAAAAGTCATATGAATAGATTCTTCGAGTCTGGTATTTTAACCCCCAATAAGTTTATTTTTGATTTGATTTCTTGTTCTCGATATATTTTTGATGTATAAATACATAAAGACGAATACCAATACGAAAAATATTAGATTTATGTCGACTTTTAAGCGTTTAACGAATCTGTCAGCTGTCTTTAGTCTTTTGCGTTTACGTAAAAAATATGTTCAAGACTATAAGACGTAAACAAGACGTAGAAAATCATAAAATGTATTATTGTTATCGGTATTGTATGATATTATACTTCAACTGAAGCAACGTGGAAAATGATAGAAGCCGTAGATTAATATTTTAATCTAGGAAAAGTCGCGGGTAATACATTATAAAATAGTAGATGAAATATTGAAATGTACATCGCATACTGTTGTACATTCAATACAAACAATATAAAACTAATAATTGATTAGGTACTTTTGTGTTATACCTATATTCGACAAATACGCAAGGGTCGTACTGAAATTAAGTTAACGTTTAAAAAAAGCGGGTAAGTGAGTATCGCTCTGCTGTATATTAGGGGCTAGGGTGGACGTCGGACTAAGGTAGGTTAAATTTGAATGCAATGATAGGTATCATTGTATACAAAAAACGATTCTGAAAGGAGATGATTTGTCAGTCTAGGATATATTATATTTAAATATTGTAATATATTCTATTTTGAAACAAATTCAAACATTTAAGTAAAAGTTTCAAGATCCTACGTTTGGTAATTTTTTAAAAATAATAAAAATCGAAAATTATTTAGTAGTAAAACGTTATTTTACACGTGTATTTTTGATTTCAAATTAAAATTAAAACTTTAAACACTCTTTTTTTTAAATTGAATAATCCTCAAAGTTTTTTATAATTATTCTAAGCTTAACTTATGGACAGCATAGTATTAAATTTTCAATTCTTAGCTTTTGATAGTAAAATATTTATAAATTTTTAACTACCAAATAGTTAAAAATATTCATGATTTTGACGAATTTTTGTCAATATTTGAACTTCAAATGCTAATAAAAAAAATTGTGCCTATGTATTCTTATAATTTTTTTATCGCCATAAGAAAAACTTATGAGTAGGGCTGGGATTTCGATGCACTTAGCATTGTTTTTCAAAGCTTACTGTGCAATGCTCATCTTGTCACAAATTTGTTTTATGTACATTTGAATAAGAATAAGAAAGTTTATTTTGCATTTTTTTGCATTTTTTAGTTTTTAGGTCATTTTCTTAATTTTTTAGGGCATTTTAGAGTTTTTGGAGCATTTTTTGAGTTTTTGGAAACCAAGTGCATGAATTTGAAATTTTATTTCAATTTATTTCATTTTAGATTTATACTTGTAATAGATTTTTATAATACATTTTTTAAAAATTTTTATTGTAATTTATAGTAAAATTATTAAAAATAAAAAAAAATTTTAGTTCATAAAAGCAATTTTTTAAGGGCATTTTTCGGGTTTTTTTAGGGCATTATTTAGAGTTTTTAGGTCATAAAAGCATTTTTTTAGGACATTTTTCGGGGTTTTTAAGGGCATTAAAATCCCAGCCCTACTTATGAGGAACTTTGTATTAATTTTTCAAATATTTTGACTCCGCCAAAAAAATTTTATCGATACTTCAAAAAAAAATTCTTAGGAAAATTTAAAATTTCAATTGTCTATAAATAGCTCAAAAAAAGTCAAAATAATTTGAAAATCAAATCACGTAAAGAAAATGGCGATCTAAATAACTGGTAAAATTTTCAACTATTTACGATTTATACTATTTGAATAACAACAAATATCAAATATCGTTTGAAGCTAAACCGTTATTTAACGCGGTTTTGTAAAAATTTAAATTTCAAACACTCATAAAATTTTTTTGTCTGAATCCGATAGAGTTTTTTTTACAGATATTTGAAGAAAAATTTATGGAGAACTTTATACCAAATTTTCAAAACTTAGTTATAAAAGAAAACAATTTTACGATTTTTTAACCACAAAATTACTTGCAAATGTTCGCAATTTTGACATATTTCGTATAAATTCGAACTTTAAGCACTTATAAAAAAAATTGTTACTAACGATTTCGGATTTTTTTTTATCACTTTAAGAATAACTTATAAGAAACCTTGTATTAAATTTTAAAGATTTTCTGGCCGGTCAAAAAATTTTTATCGTTATTTAAAAAAAAAATTCTCATAAAAATAGAAAATTTCAGTGGTCTATAAATAACTCAAAAAAAGTCAACATTTTTAGAAAATTTAGAAACATTTGGTGAAAATTTCAAGTATTTACAGTGATTAGTTTTTGAATTACAACCATATAAAAAAATCGATTTGGTCGAAAACTGGTTTTGCGATAAAATTTCCCGTTTTTCTGTCACTTTTTTTTTGTTTTTCTCGATTTTTTTTTAAAACTGTTGGAAAATGTTTACTTTTGACCTCTATAATGCACCAAGGATATCCACTTTGCCATCGGAAACCACCCTCAAAGTTTGAAATTGAAGCATTATTTCGACTAGTTATTCTGTACACAGACACAGACACAAAAAAAAAAAACACACATCATTGTAAAATTAATACATTCATCACTCCGTTCAGAATCTAAAAATGTTAATTAATTAAACATAGCAGATATATCGTTATTTTTGAACACAATAAAAATTCAAAATGCTCAAAATTGTGCACTAGCTTTTGTTATCAATATCGAAGAATCAGTTGAACTTCATACATATAGTTAATTTAAAACTGTCACTATCATCTCTCTATTTTCAAAAACTAAATTCAGTGAAAATTCTAGAGTTCAAGGGCGTGGGTGACAATATCCAACCTTCCTATTTAAAGGAGATGTGGTCCTGGTAAATGCGTGCAGTGTGTTCCGGCGTCGTCACGAAGGTATAGTCAATAATACGGGTCAGTATTTTCTCTTTTACAATTTTTAATATTTTCAGTAGCGTCTTAAGGTTGAATATTAAATTATGAAGCCTAGTGTAGGATTCCAAAGAAACTTCGGATAAACCAGCGATTAAAAATCAACAAAGAGGAAATTCTAATCCATGTACCTATGTGCTTATATTTTACTACCTACCATGTCAGAATCTCATCTCATTTGGATGGGATATCATCAGCAATCCTATGCAATCTGGACCTAGTATTCAATGACTATACATATAATGTTTTTACCAAGTTCGAAAATTTTTAGGTTAAAAACGTTTTTCCGGTGACGTTTATTGAGGTAGTTTAAAAGATACTAAAGAATAAAGGATATGTGAGTTATTAAATAGTTACTGGTGATTATGTAAAAAAAAACTAAATAAGAAATTGTTATATTATCTATGAATTTTGTGAAAATACAGAGACACCTATTATAGTTATTAATGTTGACTGTTGAGAGCATAATAACGTAGGTACCTAAAATAAGCAACCCTAATATTTTTACGCAAATAACTATTCACAATTACATTGTTTAACAAAAAATAGTACACTAAAACATTTGAACATACCTCACTATGTATTGTATATAATAGTCCTGATAAAGTTTGAAATTTTATTTTGAACACTGTAATACAATCTACGCTGGGCGTGTAAGTATGAAACTCTATTATTAGATTTCTAGTTTTATTATCCAACCATCCATTTTCTATGTGGGTGTTTATTTTCTTTTTATAATCTGATAGTTGTCCAGTTAGATCTAATATAAATCCATAGTTTTTTGTATCAGGAAACCCTAAAATATTCAAGTAAATTGTTTTAATCTTCAGTAAACTGTTTTATAAGTAAATAATTAGTTACACATACATAGTCCAAAATATTTGATTACGGGTATAGATTTATATATCCAAGCTGTAACTTTTTCAACATTGGTAATTTTTGTCCATCCTTCTTTATAACTGCCTGTATCACTTTCCCATCTTGAGTTTTTTTCTGTGATTCTATTTTGTTTTAATCTGATACCACCATTCACTAATTTACTGTTATAAAAACTACACCAACCTCTTATATTATCTATTAAAAAAAAAAAAAAATTGTAATACAATGTAAATTTAAGTTTAAGTATTTGGAAATAACTATTAACTGATGTATAATTATAAATTCCAGTTAATTTGTTATTATTGAACATTGAGATTGAATATTAGAATGTTGTATGTACAATATATTTATGTTATTGTTTTTATTATATTCTAGAAATAAGCATTTATACCTTCGCTTAGATATGGCATTGACTTATTAACTATTGGTATTCCATTATAGTATTCTCTGATATGAAAAGGTTTTAAAAACGATCCAGTTAAAAATGCTTTCATCCTAAAATTAAATTATTTATTCAGGCATATTCTTTTAAAGTTTTTTCTGTTTTATGTTACATTTCTAAATCCATTATATTTGTTTGTAATATGCTTTTGAGGAATAGTTTGTTAATTTTATTGGCATGCATAATATGTTTGGGGTTGCTAAATGAATATAATGCACTAATACAAAATAATGATATTAATATTAATAGTAGACATGTAGCAATATTTTCTTGAAAACTTGCATGTCGCAATTTATCTTTATATTTAACTTGTAAAATCTATAAGAAATAAGAATATATTATTATTATTATTTATTATAATTTTAGATATTTAAATAAATTATATTTGATATAATATTCATATTTTTAAATGATCAATTTACCTAATCTATACTTACTCTACAGAATTATAGCACTACAGTATATATATTTAATACCTTGCTAAAATCTAAAAATATTCGAAATTACTATAGCTAGTTACTTGAGCAGATTTTCGTGTCATTGGACTATATACATATCTTTTTCTACGCTCTCGTATACTTTGTACAAATTGAATATTCTGTAATCGATTCTTAGTATTTTTACGGAAATTATCCAAATTAATTGTATAGTTGTTTAATAATATATGATGCTGTCCCTAATAATAAAAATACTATTATTATTATAAATTATTATTTATTTGTATTAATATATTAATGCGGTTAGGTACTTGATTAAGTTTAAATATAATATAACTACATATTATTATTTGTAAAGGTTCAGATATTAATGCGTTTTGTAGAACCGTTATTAGTAATGCCATTAACCAGTGTAAGCTTTTCACTTGTCCTAATTTCAATCCAAAGGTAATGATTAAAAGAGTCGATAAACTATAGATAAGTAAACATAATGTCCTGTACGAAAATGTTGTTTTTTTAAAAACTATTTATGGTTATTGTTAATACAATTATTTGTAAATAAAAATGAATATAAAATAGTACCATCCAGCTAAAAGCCAATAATTTATTCCAGTGTTTTTATTATTTTTTTCTTCCATTTGAGCAGGCAAATAAATTACTTCTTTCGGAACAATTTTGGCCAATAATTTTCTCCACCAAGGTTCTAAGATAATATTAATACATCATTAAAGAGTGTTTATTTTGTGTATTTGATAGTAGCTGGTGTATGATATATTAATATTATTTTTGGATCAATAAATTTAACAAGGAATATATTTTACATTTTAATTTATAAAACCTGTTTGTACTCAATTTAATTAATTATTTAAACAGGCATATGAAAATAATAAGCTCTTGTAAAACACAATAATTAATAGTGAAACTATTGTAAACTATAGGTAGTAGGTATAGAGTCTATACTATAGACTATGAACATAGGTATGATGATTAATCGATTGAAAAATTAATGTATACTTTAGCTGGAATAAGTTTCTATGCCCATTGGAAAAGATAACTTTTTAGATGAAAAAACACAACACGATTCCGCTCAGTGAAATGTACTGTTTAATATGCTTGTACTTTTAACAATTTTTCAATACACTATTTAAAAATATTATTACATGGCACAATACAAATCTGTATTTTCTCAATATGTATGAATAAAGACATGCAATTTTTAAAACTGATATCCTACAGGCTATAAGTTATAATAATAATGTAGTTATTATAATAATTGGATATTTTTGTAAAGTACATATATAATATAAGGGTATGTAGTTTTTTTTATAAATTAAAATTTTTAAATATAGGTAGTGTCTTGTGTATTTGTGTGTAATAATATCATAATAATATTATAATATGAAACAATTTTCAACAAATCGAACAATTTAATTTTGTTTTTTAGTTATAAATTTAAAAAAATGGGAAGCAAAATTGTTAGAAATGGAATTGCTCTTTTCACAAGTAAAAAGGTAAAACTGGCGCAATTGTGCTGGAGGGAATTTCTATGATTACACAGGACATAGCAGGTAAATCATAATATACATATTATATATGTTTTATTTGTTACTGTGTAAGTTCTTACTTTTCATCCAGGTGTAAAAATTAGATATGTTAGTTCCTACAGTTTACTACATGGTCCATTGGCACGATGTACACATATTGATCTACTATATATATTATATACCTGTTATTCGTTTTAAATTTAAAACTAAAAATACTCGAGTATTTACTAAAGTTTTAATTTTTAATTTAACTGACTACGAATCTAAATGCTAAGTGGATTTTAATAAAGAAAATAAATTTTTACAATTCTTAAAAAATATGGAAGATACGATTATTGAAATTTCTTAAGTATTTAGATTATATTACTTCATAAAATAAAATTTTAGATTCTTAGCATTGGTTTTACAAAAGTATGCCTGTCCTCGTGTAATAGATCTGAAATTCAAAAAATTTGCTTCAATCTTTATCAGAGACAGTTGGTAGGTATTTTGGTGGATCAACAGTTGAGAATTCCCAATATTTTTTTTAATAACCAAGAAAGTAGGAAAAACCAACACAAAAACGGTGATATGCAACAACACAAAAAAAAAACAATTTGTTTTATTTCAAAACTAATAACTGCTGAGATTTAAAATATTAATAATTTAAGTTTCTAGAAATTATATTTTATTCGTAATATAACGTAAAATTTTCCTTATTTTAAATTTTAACGCATTGTGAGAAGTACCTAACATTATCTATTTTTTAAACTTTTATTATAACTTACAAAATATTTATTAATGATTTCATGCTATGTCCCGTGTAGGAATTTATAATGACCCATTTAGCTGATTTATTATAAAACGTTTTAATATACTTTTTATCTCAAAATTCATTTTCACTTCTTGAACAGTAATATATTTTTCGAAGTTAGAACCTTTACTGAAAATATATTTTAAAACATTTTTATAATTAAATTCCAATTTAAATAAATATTGAATTAAAGTGGAGTTATAAAATATTATCATTTAATATAATTTAAATAGTACTAGCACTTATTATGTGATACTGTGATACTGGTTTTTAATTACCCGAGTTTAAAAAGAAAGTAAAAATAAATTAAATAATTTATAAATAAATGTAACTATGCAAGTACTATAATAAATAACGATTTAGTATAAAATTTAATATTTAAGAAGTATTTACTTAAAACAATAAGTAGTGCTAAATGTCATTAATAAGTGTATTAAACTGCCTTGTATAGAAATATAAATTTGAGCAAGTGTTATTTCAAATTTCAAAAACTTTTCTTCATCCGCTGTTTTTACAGTAAGATTATTTTTATTAAAACATATTTTCTTGTTATTTTAGTTTGTTTCTTCATTATTTTGACTTACCGTCTACAAAATCATAAAATAATATACTTATTACCATCGTACTAAATAATAAACATATTATTCTGCTCAATTTTTGACACCGTGTTATTAAAGATCTTGGATGACTAAAAATAATAAGAGAACATTTTATTTTGTTAGTTTTATTAAATTTAAATTAGTTATTTATAAATAAATGATTAGTTAAACATAAAATAAAAATATTAATTTAATTAAGTTAAAATTTTAGTTATTGTTATTTGTTATATTATTAATTATTATTGATTTGATTACATGTTTTACTAAAAGTATTTGCGCTACGATTAAAAACGAAACGAAATATGTAATCTGTGCTACACGTCTTCTAATTTCAATAGTTGGAATACATTATAATACATTTATTTATATAATTATAATATTATGATTGATTTTTTTTTATGTTTTTTTATAATTTTTTAGAAATGTAATTATTAAAATGAACTTGAATGATTAATGATTAAAAATACAATATGATAATCTGTAAAAAAAATTTTAGTTATATTAAAGTTGTGCAAATTATAATTTGAATAAAGTGAATAATGGCGTAATTACAATTTTTGAAGATTACATAATGCTCTTTTATTTAGTTTTACGTGGCACAAACTGCAACCTTAAAAAGTGACGCAAATTAACAAAATTAATTTTTAGATGCGGCGCATATTACAAATATATCCTACATAATTTTTTTGTGGAATGATTTTGCGCAAATTATACATATTATATACGCCCTTATTAATTAATACTTAGCAAAAGTTTGAAATTAGAATCAAATAATATGAAATTATGAATACCACTGCATCAATGTAATTGGTCTATATTTACAATATTATATTTATAGTCTATAATTACATTGAAAATTCGATTGACAAATAAACTATAAACTGCCAACCAGGTTCAACTTGATGTACACTTAAAAAAAATATTTTAAGTTAATTTTTTAAAATCAGTTGTATTAAATCACCAAGTATTAATTATTTTTTTATTATTATAAATGTCTTTACAAAGCTGTATATGCCTATATTGTATATATATTTATGCTTATTATTTTTAGTTCGACTTTAATTAATGATATTAATTAAGAATCCGAGTATTATACTAAATAGTTTATTATGATAATTTTAATATCTGTTAATTAATAATTATTATATTTATTACCGTATAAATACACTTGCCCATAGATATTCTTCACGTATAGTTAATCTAACATCATCTATAGCTTTTATACGCCAATCATTAGCTGTTCCTATGAAAATAGAGTGCTCAATATTTTCAATAGAGTTTAAAATCGTAAACCATTTTTCCACATTAAAATTCCACTTTTTCTTTTTCCGTACATCAGTAACTTCGATACGTTTGCAATACCAGTTAGGTTTATTTCCATAATTATCATGCCATATATGAATAGACTTGAATTCCCCAAGACTTTTTGGTGTAAAAACGATAAACCAATCGTCATTGAAACGTTGTAAAACGTCACAGTTTGAATTGTATAACCAATGGACCTAGAGTGATTAAAAATATAGTATTATTAAATCGGGTTATTGTAAAAAAAAAAAATACGAATCTGATTTACTCTACTGCTACTAATATTTCCGTGCAATTGAAGGCATACGTTAGCCGTAGTTCCGGCATCAGCAAAGTCTCCCGTATAAACCGTTACTAAATAAACTTCATCTTCTCCTGGATAGTTGTCATGTAAAATTACAATTTCACCCTAAAGTGTGTTGTATTTTATGAATTTGTATTTAATAGTGAATTTATTAATTTAAAATTTACCCTTGATACATCTTTTTTATCCTGATGTTTTGACCAGATGAATAATGTTGTATATATTAAAAATATTACTAAAACTGTGATTAGACAAACCATATTGTTTATTATGGAATCAGAATGATTAATGCCTTCAATTATATCTACTACATCAGGTAAAGTATAAAAAAAACTACTAAACAACGAAGAATGGTTAGTTTGACAGTGGATATTATTTTCTGTAGTTTTTGAACCAATCTACACAGAATATAAATAATTATAGTTCAATTTTGGTATAATATCTATTTTTGAAAAATTGTAATATATTACGATAATTCCGTCAGGTGCCCATTTTATTCCAGTCCAATACAAGCACTGTGGACTAAACATGATCATTGAAAAGTTAGCGTAAATTACATTACTCCGTGTTGTTTGTTCAGTCTAAAATCAATAAAATTAATTTTGGTCATACAGTTTTTGAACTTGCCAATCATTGAAAATGATGTGTTACACATTATACATAATACATAATATTATATGGGACTATTTATTTTTAAGATTAAAATTTTACTGCTGTGATAGCTGATACACCAATGTAATGAATTTTATTTTGATATTGATCCAATGTTTTTAATGTGAATTCATTGACTTCACCAGCTTTTAAGTTGACTGCATATTTTGAATTTTTCATTAATTTAATATCTGGTCTTTTATCTCTTAACCACGTAAACTATATAAAATATACATAATATCGAGTATGTTTAGATATAATACAAATATTTAATGAATTAGAGATCCAATACGTTTTTGTATATTAATGTTTTTCTTCATTTAAATAACTTACACGTAAATCATGTGTTGAATCACTTAATGTAACAAATAATTCTCTAATATTTTTCATATCTATTCTGTACACCAAAATATTTTTATCGGATTTAATACTGTTACTATTTTGCGTTAGAACCTGAACAGAATAATTTTGTTTTTGTCTCTCTGTAGTATCGTTTTTTTTGAAGTTTAAATTAATATAATTGTCAAAACGTTTGTATGTAATTATATTATTTGATTTCGATTGATCAAAATGTAACAAATCTAACGACACAATTGGCATAACTATTTGAATCCCTTTTATTTCATTAAATGTTTCCATTAAATTTTTTCCAACATGAAAAATCTAAACTTGTTAAATTGATATTTATAATTTTTCAAAATAATGAATTTTATTTCAATGAATATTTTACAGTTATTCCTACGTTTCCTCCTTTCAACAGTAGTTCATCTGCTAATGATTCTCCAATATAATCATACAAAAATGACTTCGATTCCGATTGAGATGACCTGTTTTTGAACCACCCAGGTAATAAAACCTGCAAATAAAATATTTTATGGTTGGTATTTGTGTTATACTCAATTATATATGCTAGTATACACATGATTTGAAATCATTATCCACACAAGTAATTTTTCTTTTGTAAGACTTTATGTTGAGTATGGCTGATTTTCCAAATGATTTTATAAGATAGTCAATCTTTTGTGTAATTTTATTCCACTAACAAAGTATGAAAATATATGCATCAATATAATGCATAAACCATATATTTTTATTTTATGAAAACTAAGTAATTTTAATATACATTAAACCATTACGTTTTCAAACGATGACCAAAGATAACGTTCAGAATTGTCTGTATTTGTATTATTGTATACTATATTATTGACGATAAAAATTATATTCTCCCGAAGTATTCTAGTATTAAAATAAATAATTTCAATAAAAGTTAACCAGTCGGTATCTAATTTTATAAGATTTATTAAAAATATACCTTTTTATTTCTTCTATTTTGTTTATTTCTATCATTATATAATATTCATTTGATGATTTTACATATTCTAGTAGCGCCATAGCAATTCTGAGCAATTGCTTTGCTATTTTTAAAAGTTCAGTTACTTCTTTTATATCTTTATGAATTGAATAATAATCTTTAATAACTTTTTGTAGAATTAATACAAACTGATCAATACAGAAAATATTTTGAGAAATACAATTAAATAATGGAATCTGAAAATAATAAATTATACTTATGATATATTATTTATAAAATATATAAAAAAAAATACATAATATACATAATATTATATATTTATGTATCAGTTCATACTACTATAAATTAAAAATATTAATTTTTTTAATAATTTTATGTTTAACAATATTTATAAACGTAAGTACATTTATGTTTATTATACAATTCGAAAATATGGAAAGTTTTAATTTAACTTTAGTTATATTTATATTCTTGTATTCATATTTATTAAAAGTTAAATGAGTGGTATAATTAATTAGTTATCTAATACGAACCAAATTTATAATATAGAACAATTTTAAATATATGTTGCTAAAGATTTAAAAGGCTTTATTTAAATTTTCTATTTTTAAAAACTAATATTTTTATTTGTATATTTACTTGAAATGATTTAAAAAATTAAATATTTAAAAATGATATTAATTCATTTAGGCATAATACCTAGGTATACCTAAAGGTAATTTTGGACATAATTTTTTAAGTTTTAAGTATTTTAACATATTTATGTATTTTTATACTTTTGTAATAAACTATTTTTGACGAATTTCTAACAACGTAGTATTTTAGTTATGTTAATCGTGATGAATCATTTTATTGATTGTTTATACATATTATTTATCTCTAATATATTGTCAGGTACATATCTACAGTAGATTTTCAATTTATCCGGATTAACTATAATATTTTGTGAAATTAATTAAAAAAAAACTGTTTTTAATGTAATGTTTAAATTATATTTTAATATAAAACAATATAACCAAACCTAATCTAGTTTTACCTTTAAAAATTCTAAAAATAATTAATTTTCAAATTGTATTTCTTGAATTACTTATACTTAGCGGATATACAAAACATTTTAGAATCAAGTAGCCTTGTTTTAAATTCTTTACGTTAAATATTTGATTAGAAGTTAAATATGAATACTACATATTATTTCATTTTTATTTTTTCAAACTTTACCTTGTTTAATGTTTTGAACAATTTTTTAAATTCATTAATATGGTTATCACGAAGTACATCACTCAAAACTGATATTATTGATACTGCTTCTAAAGTAATAAAAAACAAATAATTATCAAATATATTGATTTAATCCTTTTAGTCAAAATAATTTTTTTTAATAAAGTTAGTTGGTTGTTTTCTGTTAATAGAAAAATTGTTCGTGTATTTTAGGTATTAATTGCATATCTTTTAGACAAAGCTTAAACAAAACTTAGTAGGTAACTATTATTTCTTTTAATTATTTATTACGATATTTATTGTGTATAGTCTGGTGATATTGTATCAATTGTATTTATTTGAATAATTTTTATTTATATGATTATAAGTAGGCTCCTACTACCTACATAAAAAGTAAAGCATATTAACTAACACCAAAAATGAATTTTTGATTTTTATTAAATTTTAATTATTTACACATGAAATTTAATATTATTTTATTTTATACAATTATATACAATTATTATACATTGATATAACAATAAAAAATTTTAATACGATTTGTACACCTACATATTAGTTTTTATGTTGTTGACCTATAAAATTAAGAAATAATGATTTTAAGCTCAAAAGATTTTTTTCATTATTTAATGATTTTAAATAAAATATGTTAGGTAATCAGTTTAAAAAATGAACGTATCAACTGAAAATTAAACAGATTCTTCTGGCTTTATAGAAAATATTAATAAAAAAAGAAGTATGATTTTTGACAAAAATGATCGACCTAAAAAACAAAAAAATATATGTTAATTTGATTTAAGTAATTTTATTATAACAAACTTGAAGTGTCTTTATTCTTCAAGTGCATATTTAATTCGTTGTACAATTTATTCAATAAATGTGTGTTACATTCTGATACCTAAATATAATAAACTCTCATTAAATAAAAGTATCTTAATTAATAAAACTTAAAAATATGATTTACATTCACACTTAAACGCGTTTGTGAATATGCTCCATATGTATTTATTACTCTTATAATTAAGTCGTTAGACGAGGTTAATTTAAAGTCAGTCATAGGTCTATTTCCTCGATCTAATAATACTCCTTTGATTAAGAATTAAATTAATAATTATTTATATTACTATAATAATGTTTTTAAATAATATTTATTATAGTTTACCTCTACTTGCTTCAACATTTTTATTTTTTTGATAATATTCAAAAGTATTTTTGTTATTTAAATGTATGCATGCTATAGTAAATAACGTTTCTCCTGCCAAGCCGAATAAAGGTTGTATTGTACAATTTCCGATTTTTGGTTTTGAAACAGTTGTTACGGATAGATTATTCATTAATTTATATTTTGGATCTAATAATGCATTAGATAAAAATGTGTTTTATTTTTAAGTATAAAAATAATTTCTATGTATGTATTAATTTTAAACTATTTCGATAAAAAAATTAATTCGATTCAAAATACATAATAATAGACAAAATACTTAATAATTTTAAACCCTAGATAAGTACAATATTAAAAATAAGCTATTATTACTCATAACCATGGCTCGGGACTTATAGCACTTAAAACCAATAAAATAAGTGCTTAAAAACATCATTATAAGCCCTCAAATAAGCATTTAAAAAACTTAAATTTGAGCAAAAATATTTAATCAAAAAAAAAACTTTTTTTTTACATGATAAAGTAGGTACCTACTAGACATAATTTGTAACTGTGCTAAAAATAATATAATTAATTATTACAAAAAATATTGAAACAAAATAATTAGGAAAAGTTTCTAACTAAAAAATAAAATAAAAAAGCGGGTAAGTGAATATCGCTGTGCTGTACATTAGGGGGTGGGGTGGACCTCGGACTATGGTAGGTTAAATTTGAATGCAATGATAGGTATCATTGTATACGAAAAACAATTCTGAACGAAGATGATTTGTCAGTCTAGGATATATTTATATTTAAATATTGTCATATATTCTATTTTGAAACAAATAGTATAGTTACTATAATATGTTACTATAGTTACTTTATAGTATCTGTTTATATAATAAAAAAAGTATTTGGCCAACATACGCATTATGAGCGTATGAAATTTAATTTAAATTTTGATATATTTCGTAAACATTTGAACTTTAAATGTTTAGAAATAAAAATTGTGACTAACGATTTTTGATTTTTTTTTTAATACGATAAGTACAATTTATAATAAACCTTCTTTTAAATTTTAAAGATTTTTTGGATAGCCAATTTTAGATTCTGAACGAAGTGATGTGTGTTTTTTTTTTTTTTTTTTTTTTTTTTTGTGTCTGACGACAACATTTGGAGCAGTAATAATGCTCCGATTTTTGACTTCAGCCCCTCTTTGAATAGGGAATTGAATCTAGTTGGTCAAAATTAAAATTTTCTAATAGTTTTCAAAAAAATCAAGAAAAACAAAAAAAAAATGACAGAAAAATGGAAATTTTACGGAAAAACCACTTTTCGACAAAATCGATTTTTTGATTTTGCTGTAGCTCAAAAACGAATTATTGTAAATACTTGAAATTTTCACCAAATGTTTATATTATGGTTATCTCTTTACAGTTAATTTTTCAAAATATTTTGACCATTTTTAAGCTACTAATAGACAATTGAAATTTTCGACTTTTCTAAGTTTTTTTTTCTTCAAATGCCGATAAAAATTTTTTGGGTGGCCAGAAAATCTTGAAAATTTAATACAAGGTTTCTTATAAGTTGTTCTTAAAGTGATAAAAAAAAATCCGAAATCGTTAGTCACAATTTTTTTTTATAAGTGTTTAAAGTTCGAATTTATACGAAATATGTCAAAATTTAAATTAAATTTCATACGCTCATAATGCGAATGTTGGCCATAGTAACCATAGTAACATATAAAAACTATACTATTTGTTTCAAAATAGAATATTTGACAATATTTAAATATAATATATCCTAAACTGACAAATCATTTTCGTTCAGAATCGTTTTTCGTATACAATGATACCTATCATTGCATTCAAATTTAACCTTCCATAGTCTGAGGTCCACCCCACCCCCTAATATACAGCAGAGCGATACCCACTTACCCGCTTTTTTTTATCGGCATTTGAAGAAAAGTAACTTAGAAAAGTCAAAAATTTCAATTGTTTATAAGTAGCTTAAAAAAGGTCAAAATATTTTGAAAATTTAATCGTAAATAGATAACTAACTATAATATAAACATTTGGTGAATATTTCAAGTATTTACAATGATTCATTTTTGAGTTACAGCAAAATCAAAAAATCGATTTTTTTGAAAACTGTTGGAAAATGCTTGCTTTGACCCCACAAAGTACCAACTTTTGCATTTTCCTATTCAAAGAGGGGCTGAAGTCAAAAATCAGAGCATTATTACTACTCCAAAACGTGATGACAGACACAAAAAAAAAACACACATCATTGTAAAATCAATACATTCATCACTCCGTTCAGAATCTAAAAAAAAATCAAACTTCACTTTCGAGACATTTTGACTTACTGTTTATAGATTTTTTTAAAATATCATAAAAAAATAGAAAAATAGTTAAAAAAGAGCAAAAATAATCAGAAAAACTGGAAATAAGCATCTTTTTAAAAAATTGTTGAAAAACAAAAAAAGCACTTTTAAATTTCATAATTGAACGTGTTGTAATATGACATACACTTCCATAGCACTTTGCTACATGTAAATCCATAAAAATAAGCAAATGCTTTGAGTCCCGATCCCTGCTCATAACAAATCATTTAATTAAGAATATTTTAAAATTATAACTTATAAGAAGTATATTAATTTTCTAATACCGTTTAAAACTCACATTTCACTATAAAAGTGTACACTATTCCATACTCTAACTTATTTCTTTTTATTATTAGCATATGGGTTGGTACATCTGTTAATGCTATGTCATCCACTGGCTTTATATTTATACCATTAAACTGATAGTACCATTCAAATTTGTTTCCTTTGAAATTTAATTTTGCCTCCAAATGTAAATTATTTGAAGGATTTGATAACGGCATACAATTTTTAATGCATCTAAAATTTACCGCATAGTTATAATAATGTTTCAAATACGGAATAATTTAATTGAAATAAAAATAGTAGACAATTAAAATGTATATTAACTCTCATTAATATATTTTATACAACAGATATTTTGTTTTCTGTAAAAAATGAAAACTTCATAAGAAAAAAAGAGTCAACAAATGTCTGTGGGAGCAACACTTTAAAATGAGAAAGTTAAGAGATTTTTTTCATTGTATAGGTATACCCGTACGACGTACATGGTGATATGAAGATGATATAAAAAAATTAAGTTTTTAGCTTTCGATGGTTTTGGCTTAACGTTAATTAGAAATCAGTCGATCATAAATTCTTTTTTATATATAGGTACACAATTTAATTATTATAAATATAATATAATTTTTTCATTATGATAATTAACTTATAAAACAATATCATGTATAGTAGAACAGTGTGAATACTGAATAAATTCGTGGTATATATAAATACAAACAACTTGTGTTGTTTATAGAAAATAATAATGTAAGTATAGTAAAAAGTTTCAATATCTCAAGGTATCAATATTTTTTAAATTCAATATAATAATTAAAATTGTTAGATAAAAATCATTATTTTTTCCCATAATATATAATTTTATCAAGATTAAAGTCAATAAAAGAAATTGGTGTCAATTTTTTTCGATATTTATAAAATGCTGTAGACAAATTTATGGAGAACTTTGTAATAATTTAAAATTTTTATCTATTAAAGTTGAAAATTTGCTTTTCATAAAAATGTAAACTTTTAAATGCTTATAAAATAAATTATGACTACGTATTTTATACATTTTAAATTTCAGTAAGAACTACTTATACGACGGGAATTGTTCAAAAACTTTTAAAATCAATATTTGTTGAAAATTATAAGTTTTTATGGTTATTCATTTCATTTTTGAATCACAACTACAATAAAAATGATTTTGAAAAAATTGGTTTCGCATAATATTTCGATTTTTTCGTTTTTCTCAATGAGAATATTACTTTTGACCTCTTAAAATACCAGATAGATCTAATCTATACTAAAAATCACTCTTTAAGTTTAAAATTCAACCATTATTACTTCTTCAAAGGCGATTACAGGTATAAACAAATAAATAAATAAAAATGCACATTATAAATCTATTTATCCAACATATTCATTAGTCCGTTCAGAATCTAAATTTTGATATTAATAAATTTGGGAATTAATATTTTTGAGGTATTAAATTATAATTGATGGGAAAATAAAAAATGAAAGCTAATACATAAAATATTAATAAATAAACCTAGCTGAATGAGTTTATGAGATAAGACTCATCAGTAATGGCTTGATGAAGATGTGGATGATTGGAACCGTTGAAGAGATTTTTTGAAAGTAGTATAAGACCTAAATGGGTTATAAGCAAAAAAATAAATAAAAAAAATAGAAATAAATGATTATTTAAATAGGAACTATAATAATACGATAATATAGGTAATATATGATATTAAATTACAAATAATTAAGTATGAAATTGATCATTTAAATTAAGATTCATTATTATAATTAATTACTCGATACTTATTTCCTTTTTGTTTTTCTCTGGTATTTTTGATGAAGTTGATATAGTAGGTTTTGATGAAGTTGATATAGTTGGTTTTAATGTAGTTTTTATCGATGTTTTAGTAGTTGTATTGAGAGATGTTTGTGTAGTTGTCTTACGAGATGTTTGTGTAGTTGGCCTAATAGATATTTGTGTTGTTGGCTTAAGAGATGTATGTGTTTGTGTAGTTAATTTGAGAGTCGTTTGTGTTGTTGGTGTAGAAGATATAAGTGCTGTTGACGATGTTATTAATGTCGTTGTTTTAGGTGGATCATGATAAACAATAATTTTTGCGATTCCATCATTAGGTTTCCCAATAGTTGATATGTAGTTATTATCGACGCTCAGTGTCAATGTAAAAGTATATCCACCAGCTTCAGATAATCGTTTGTTCATTATTAATCTTGAATCTATGATGTTATAAAGTTTAATTAAACTATGATACCATTTACAAAAATATAAGTATAATATGCAACTTATAAAATGTAATAAATATTTATAATGTATCATTTGTTACTTATTAAACATAATACTTACTTGAGAAATTCAAATAATATTATCGTAACAAAAACAAATATTATAATCAATTAAATATGTTACTTCTCAAATTATACTTATATTTGCAAATATGTTAAATAAATATTTATAATTTTTTAATTATTTTTCTTTAAAATTATTTCTTAGTAATTTATCCTATGTTGTGTATTCACCAAACATATTATAAGTGTAATGTTTACTTAATATAGATTAGTTGTATAATTAATAGTCAGTGCATAAGTCAATGCGAAAAATCAATAGCAAACTATAAAAGCTTGCTTGGTTATTTTCTATCATAATAATTTAATAATAGTCTGACCTAATTCAGTGGCTCAGTGCTACACAATTTGGTTTTAACTTTAATCTTGTTAATCAATTTTGATTTAAATATAATGAAGCAAAGTACGTATTTGTATTTTATTCCTATTATTAATGATAGTAAAAATAAAATATTATAATTAATGTGTTACTTGTTGATGTTGACTTTTTACAAACATCATCAGTTGAAATATTACATTCCCAAGTATATAGCAGATGTTTTTTGACGTCCTTTTCATTAGGATTATATGATTCTGACGCATCTAATGTCAAAAAATTATCTCCCAAGTACAAAGGAGATGGTCCGCTGATCTTAGCGACTAACTCTTGTAACTGAATATCTATGTAACGCTATTTAAATTGTATTAATTGTTTTATTTAAGCAATAAAAAAAAAGATGGAAAATATACGAACTAAATAAAAGTCTGCTGTGTTTAAGCCGGTTATTTTGTTTATTAAAACTATTTGGAAGAAAAAAATGTGTATACCCATTGGTAATTTGTATCTATCAATAAACAAATCATTTAAATACATCAGTTTCTCATCTAGATATGGAACTCCTTTTTCATCTTGATAATTACATAATAGTTTATAAGAGGGTATATTAATAATTTGTTGATAAATTGGTGTAATTACATATGTAGCTGTTAATGATTTTATTATTATCAAATATTTTCCACAGAACAATTTGTTGTATATCTTCAATTCTACTTGGACATAGTTTTTTCAATACAAATTTAACTTTCATTGTCCAAGATGTATTTCTAAAAACTGTTTCTATACTTCTTTCTCTTAGTTCTTTTGTAAGCACAGTATTATCTCTAAAATATAGTAAAAATCTCAAATCATATATTATAATAATATATTAATATTTTATTTTATTTTTGTAAAGAACATATCGGTATTAAAAATAAAACTGAAATTGTTTTTTTAACCATCCAAATTTGTATGTGTTAATAAATTATTTAATAAAATTAAAATACTTTGAAAATTAAATGATGTATAAAAAATGTTAATATAATTAATGTTTGTTAAAAATACCTAGGGTTATTCCTTTTAGGTTACAAGAAAAAAATAAAATCGATCTTTGAAAAAACTATCGATGTGAAAACATTCTTGTTTTTTAATGTTTTTTATTAGTTTATCCCAACTATTTTAAAATTTATTAATATTTTTTTTAACAAACGTATGTACTAAATAGAAACTACTTTGGTTACACTACGAGCATTTTGCTACTAAAAATTACCCTACATTTTAAGGATAGAAGAAACTATTCAAATCTAAAACGTTATTTTTGATAAAAAATGTCCTCGTGAAATCAATATATTTATAACGCCGTTAAGATTCTAAAATCACTAACCATAAAATATTTAACTCCCACTAACATTTGAATTCATTAGTATAATTTTCTAATATTTTTAAATATGTTAATAGATTTCCTTATAATAAATATAATTTTAATTTAACATTCATATATTATGTTATAATGTGTCTTATAATGTGCAGTTTTAATTATTCATAATACTGATATCTGTATTTAACTATACTTAGTGGTGATAACTATTTTATTTGATGGACCAACTAACATATTATGTGCAATTTTTCCTATAGATCTCATTATAAAGATAGAGATCGAGAATGAGAGTTATGAAATCATCAATTTCTAATTACCATCTATGTATTAGTTGTTATATAATTCTTTTTTAAAAAAAACTTACTGTTTAGTGTAAGAGAAATATTCCATTACTGGTAAACATAACGATGTTATGTCATCAACTATAAATTGAATAAAATCGATTTTATATTCAATGTTATTTTCGTTTTTGGTGTATAATTGTACTTCTAGTGTATATTTACCACCCATTCTGGTTGTATTGTATAAGTCATAATATATATCTTCTCTTTTAAGTGAGGTTTTTGTATTAAAGTAAGGACCAATAAGTGCGATTTCTACTTCACTATCGTAACCTGAAAATTGGATTTAGTGTTTATTCGTGTTTTTTTTTTCAATTTTTTTTTCATTACCATATAACTTTGGGATAAGGTTGCACATATTTTGACAGTCATAGTTATCAGGACCGTAACAATTATTTATTTTAAATTCTACAGAATCCAATTTTGTCGAACACAAATTAATTGCATCAGAAATTTTCATTTTTTTTTTATAGTCATTCAATTTATAACGAAAATTACATAATGTACCTCTAATAATTACATTATAATTATCATCTCCAAAAGTATTGGCTATAAGTAATAAATGTAATTCTTCTCCGTGTTTGGATTTTATTCGATAAAATAATGAAGGTCTTTTTATTTTACTGCTTGTATCATCTTCAAAAAATAAAGGATAGCATTTAACTTAAATATAAACAATTATAATAGATAGTAATTAATATAATAATTAGTCAATTTTGTAGGTTCAAAAAATTACTTATTTAGTTATTAAGTAAGAAATTAAAAAAGTAATCAAACATAACTTTAATGCAAGGCACCGTTAAAAGATTACTTAAATCGCTTTGTCTGTAAGCCTTAATTTAAATTTTATAACAATCGATTAAAACCACATAAATATATATTCCATATTCCTATTTCTATTCATTTTCTTTATACATTTCTTAATAAACGAAATTGATGAATATGAAGTATTGAATTTCGATGTTTTTGTACAAATAACAAATATTAAGTTCGATTTTGTTTAATATTCAATGGATATTTAACAAATATTATTGGAAGCCATTTATATTAAATATGTTTATACTTATTTTTAAGTAACAATAAATTAACTTGCTTTTTTTTATAGGAATTTCACAGTTAATACCATAGAATTCATTGCTACATTCACATACATAATATCCTATGCCAGATATACACTTTCCGTTGTTAGCACATGGATTTATTGTACATTTATCTTCATAAATACCACAGAATCTTCCATACATTATATTTTGAGAAAAACTGCATACGCAAATATTTTCTTGATCGTACACATTATTATTACAACCACCATCATGACATTTGTTTAATCCCGTGTTATCAGGTTCGCAAAAATGAAGACTAATTGTAATTTTGGATAAATTTAATAAACCAAGTATTAAAATACTGCTAAACATTTCACTTATTTTATAATATTAAATTAGGTATACAATTATTAATTCACTTCAAAACATACATTAAATTGTTTTGATTTCAATAATAATATATTTAATGCATAAATATATCAAAGATATTTATCTTTTAAATATTAAATAAATGCTTGGATACTAATCAGTTATTTAGTAAAAATAGGTTGTCAAGGAAGTAACTAATTATAACATTAAAGGAAATCAAAATATATTATATTAAAGTTTTTAGATTCTGAACGAAGTGATGAATGTATTGATTTTACTATGATGAGTGTTTTTTTTTTTTTTTTTTGTGTCTGACGACAACATTTGGAGCAGTAATAATGCTCCGATTTTTGACTTCAGCCCCTCTTTGAATAGGAAATTTCTAGTTGGTACTTTGGGGGGGGGGGGGGTCAAAAGTAAAATTTTCAAATAGTTTTCAAAAGAATCGAGAAAAACAAAAAAAAAAATGACAGAAAAATGGCAATTTTACGAAAAACCACTTTTCGACAAAATCGATTATTAATAAACAGATACTATAAAGTAACCATAGTAACATATAAAAACTATACTATTTGTTTCAAAATAGAATATATGACAATATTTAAATATAATATATCCTAAACTGACAAATCATCTTCGTTCAGAATCGTTTTTCGTATACAATGATACCTATCATTGCATTCAAATATAACCTACCATAGTCTGAGGTCCACCCCAGCCCCTAATATACAGTAGAGCGATACTTACTTACCCGCTTTTTTTAAATTAATTATTATCTATTTATTATTCAAGCAAAAGATATTTATTATTATATTTATATTATAATGTTATAAATTATTATATTTCTAAGAAAATATTATTTTTAATTAATATTTAATTTTAATGTTAGACATATATTAAATAGTAAATACATATTATTATGAATACAAATAGCAAATATTATTAAATCAATTATAATAATTTTAAACATAGGCGATAGATCATTTATTTTACATTAATATACTTACATAAGTGATACTTCTTGTTCACACAGTATTTCTTTTAAAAAAAAAAAAAACCATAAGTACCATAAATTAACTGCTTAATTACTATTTATTATTCTAAGTCTAACCTGTAAAGTTTAATTTCTACTCAGTTTTCAAGTATTTTATTTTGTTATTGGTGAATTAAATATATGTATTATTTTTAGTTATAGAGAATAGTACAATACTAGTACTGAATTAGTGAATTACTGACAGTGCTCTAGTAGTAACTATAGTAATAGTATTATACAGTACAGTGTCGTATTTTGTATGTTTTTTTTTTTGGGGGGGGGGGGGTGTCCAAATGATATAGGTGTATACTTATTTGTTAATTGGTTGCAATATTTTTGTTTTACATCTACCAACACAAAGCTCATAATATAGTAATTTGTATGTAATTTAAATCATACAGATATAAAATACCTACTGTAAACATGATTTTAATTTAAAAGCTTATATATTATAATATTATTAAAACATATTAATAGTTAATACACATTAGTTACCATTATCGGTCACAATAATTTACTAATCATTACAATATTATATTTTGTTTGTTACATTCGACACCAGTGATGCTATAAGAATAACAGTTTTATTAATAATTAAAAATATAATAGGATAATAATTATATTATTTAAAACTAAATTTATCTTCATTCCAAATCAGTTTATGACTTTATATAATATTAAATTAGTTCATAACGAGTCACATATTATTGTTTGCCAAATTCCCTTCAAAATCTATTGATATTGAATTTGGTTTGGGGGGTGTCCAGACACCCCCCCCCCAAAAATACGCCACTGATACAGTAGGTATAGTAGGTATATCATTACAATTTGCTACTACTAACTGTAATTGTTGTAGTCGCTGTTGCATTTCCATCGTATTAGTGACACTAGTGGCAGTATCGCCTATTGGTTTTTTTTTACGTTCTTAGTTGTTTTTATTTTTATAAATATATATATATATATATATTATATGCGTTAGGTATGAACTTTCCACGTTGTTAATAATCTTAGTACATGATATACCACCAACACGTCATAATGGTGTGATCTCAATTTGTTTTACTATGTAACTAAATTAAGATAGGCATAATGTATTATATTAATGTATTATACACTAATTATTATTATACTATCTATGATTAATAAAATATAAATTTAGTTAAATTGGTATTATTTCATAGAATAAAATACATATTTTAGACATAAGAGTATTAAATGAATAATTGAAAAAAAAAAAAATGTCAAAAAAAAACGCCAGTTCGGTTTCTAACGCCGTTAAGTGCACACGTGCTTCGATAGAAATATGCTCGTCACTCCGTTATCTGTTCGCAGTTTACTTATACGGCTTTGTCTATAGTCATTATCTCGCTCTAATTATGTCGTTTCAATCTAATGGTAATGGCTCCAAAAATACTAATAAACGTAACCGCTCTTCCTCTTCTCTGTCACCCACGACTGTAGAAAACAATTCCAAATTTTTCTGCACTCCGAATCGGTTCTCAACCCTTGCCAAGGACGTCGACGCTGACAACAACTCATCTACCAACATTGGACAAAATCATAAAAGTTCCGTAACTCCAAACCCACCGCCAGTGTATATCAAAAATGTGAGTAATATCTCCACCTTCACCTCTGGTCTATTGTCTATTCTCAAATCTTCTGATTTCATCTGTAAATCTACTCCCTCTCATCTAATTGTCCGCACGAATTTTCGCGAGCATTACAATCTGCTCGTTGAGCATCTAACGGAATCTAATGTCAGCTTTCATACTTATCAGCCCAAAGCTATTCACCCATTACGCGTTGTTATTCGGAATCTCCACCCAACCACCTCACATGAAGATATTATCGCCGGTCTTTCTGATTTGGGACACCACGTCTCCAATGTCCACAATATCAAACGTTTTTCAGACAAAACACCCCTTCCATTATTTTTCGTTGATATCAAGACGGATACAAACAACCCCGGAAATTTATAAAATTCAATTTCTTCTAAACACCAAAATAATTGTAGAGAAACCACATCCACGAAAAGGTCCACCTCAGTGCCATGAATGTCAGACCTACGGGCACACCCGCAAGTACTGTTACTACCCTCCACGTTGTGTAAAATGTGGGGAAGAACACCTCTCGGAATTATGCAAGAAATCTAAGATTTCTCCAGCCAAATGTGCTTTATGTTCTGGCGATCATACCGCTAACTATAAAGGTTGCCCGGTCTAACCTAACCCAAAACTTCTCCAAAGACTCCTTCAATCGTGATCCCGGACGCCCAGGCCAAGTCCAAGCCCAAAGCAAGATCCTACGCCGAAGCGGCCGCAAATAATAACCCTACAATTGACACTGTCACCACTGCACTATCTCAATTTATCACCAATTTAAATTCCGTTATTGGGCCACTAATATCCCTCCTAACCGCGGTACTGCAAAAACATTTCACTCCATAGTTCTATCATATTAAATGTTTTTGTTCATCACTATATTTAATTATTATTTCCATTAGGTACTCCTATATAATATATCCAATCATATTTATTTGTTGTTTAAATTTAATTGGCTATTTCAGCATATTAATTTATGTTATCTATATGTAATTCAATTTATCATTATTATGTAATCGTTATATATATAATTGTATAATTGCATGTAACTGTCGAGCTAAAATTGTATATCTATTGTAAGCTATTAATTATGTAATAATAATAAGGTATATTCTGTAATTGTCGAACCTAATAGCTTTTACTAAGGTTCTAAAAAAAAAAAAAAAATGTCGTGGTTGAATTTACTTATGTCCAATAATGAATTACAGATCAATTTAGTAATTATTTATTTTATTTATTTATTTTTTTAATAAAAACTTAATTTATAGTATTTGTGATATAAAAATGTATAGATATGTATAGTCTAAAAACTAAAAAAATAAATAGTTATTTCTAATAATACATCTTAAATTATATTTACATATTACATGGTTTACTTAAATATTGAGTTACAACATAACGATTAATATTAGACAAATTACAACTGGTATTCATTATTTTTTCGCTTTAATACCTTGTTTTAACTTGAGACTTAATATTGAAACCAAAATTGTAACTAATATCCAAATCACTATGGATATAAATCCTTGCATAACTATTGGATGAGATAATCCCCAATTTCTTGCAGTTATTGATCTAAATGCGTCAACTGATAAAGTTAACGGGAAAAAAAGACTAATCTTTTTTAATATTGGATCCATGGCTTCTAAAGGCCACATAATACCTAAATAAAAACATAAAAAATAAATAATTTTTTTAATCCTAAGTTTATTCTCAAAAACTTACCACTTAAGAATACTTGTGACATAACCAAACATATTCCGAAGAAAGTAGTGATTTTCTCTTCATCAAAAGTAATACTCGCCGCAAAACCTATAATATAGTATAGATCATTATTACATTCTAAAATACTAATATAAAAACCACTACTTAAACTATTTGAATTGTGAGTATTTCAATTAAATAATTTTTATATAAATAAATGCATAATCTGAAATTCAATTTTTACATAAAATGTATTTGCTTACCCATAAATGTCCCACATATTCCTTGTAAGAATACAAGTACAAAAGGCGTTGTCCATGTACTTAAGAATGGATGATCGAACACAATAAACTGTAGTATGAATACTGTGATAGTTTGAAAAATTAACATTGTAATTTGTACCACCAATTGCGAAATAATGACTTCAAGAACAGTGAGTCCTGTTCAAAAATACATTTAATTTTAGTTAAAAAATGAACCTTATATTTTCAATGTATTTATAATGACCTGAAGAAAGACTCCTTTCAATCAAACCGCTATTTTTTTCCATGCTAATTGATAACGCCGTGAACAAGAATGTCAGGTATAATTCCAATCTAAAAATTTTTTAAAACTTGGTTTAAATCGAAACACTAGAAAATATATCAATCTTAGACAAGCCACATTCCACTGGTTCAGCTGATGACATTAACTTCAAAAGCATATTAAATTTTCTATTTAGTTTTAGGTGTAAATATACTATTGAAATACAGTTGTATGAGACATTTTTATCATTATTACCACTGTTTGTTTTAGTGGTGTATGAAAAAATCTAGAAATTAAAATGTCCTACCTATATAATGACTGATGAGTTATTATGAATTCGTGATGTATCATGCATGATTTTTATAAACTTCATATTACTTCGAAAATTGTTTTCCAAAACATGTGTATACTAGTCAGTAAGTCAGTAATTACAGTTAAATACATAAATTAGAAGGAATAATATAAATTTAAATATTAACATACATGGATATTATTGCTGCAGCTCCGTAATGTGACATATTAATGTCATATAATAATCCAAATACAGGCGCCATCAACTAAAATGAAATTTTTGGTTTTGTTATATTTCGTTTTAAATATCACTTAAAATAAAATGTGAACGATTTTTGATAAATTAATATTTAGTTTACATTCTTACCGTTATTGGCACTGGATCTAATGTCGTAATTACTGTAGTTTTATTACAGTTTGTAAAAGCTTTAGTAAGACTTTTATAACTTTGATGTAATTTTCCTTGAATTATTGTTTTTACTACATAGTCTGAAATAAAAACAGATTATTTTATTTTGTTTAATACAATTAAAATACTAAAATATTACTTGACATATCCAGTGATGCTTTTATTGCAGATTCTTCTATATCATGTGAACTCATTATTGATGGATTATCAAATTTTATTCCGATCATATCGGTAAAATTTTTTTCAAATGTTACGTAACCCCACGTAAAACCATGTTTTGCGTCTTGTTTTGCTAAGTTCTCTTCGTTGTATTTTGTCTGTCAGTATTATATAATATTTTTAAATTTATTACTTACATTATTTTTAACATTGATTAAAATAAAGAAAACATAGGTATTTTGATATCAAGAAATAATATTTAAATATAGTTTCTAATATACTTAACTATTAAAAAGATTAAATAATATTAATTACCAAAGTTAAATCGTGTTTTTCCATCTCTTTCATAAATTTGCAACTTAGTGGGATTTTTCCATCACATATATCAAACGGGTTATATGAACAATGAGAAGGATTTTCATAGTTGACAATTCCTACGTTGAGAGGCTTTGGGGCTTGTCCAATGGTTAAATTATAAATCATTATAGTGAGAATTGGTAAGAGACAAACAAATAAAATGATTCTAAAATAAATAGTTGACACATTTTAGTTTAAATATTGAATGTTTATAGCAGTTTAATGATTTATACTAACGTCCAATTCCTGACGCTCCAATACCAATGTTTTAATAATTGAGCTTTAAACCGTATTGGTGAGAATAATGATGATTTTTCCAGAGATGTAGTGGCTGGCTGTAGTATAGATTTTCTTCTTGGTTTTTCCTAATAAGTTATATCACTGTATTAGTAAACATATGGTATATTATACATACGTAATATGTAATGCAATCTACGCTTAAGTTCGAATTAATTTTACTCAACTATTATTTCTGTATTAGCTGTTTGTTTTTGACTGAGTATTAAAAAGGCATTTTCAAGTGTGTCAGCATTACAAGATGCCATAATTTCCAGTGGAGGTGCTTCAGATAGTAAAATGCCTTTTCTCATTAAGCCTATCTAAATTTAAATTGAGTTTAAAATCATAAACATTTGATTACGAATGTATCATTAATATATTTACTGTATTTGCAAGTCGTGCTTCTTCAATATAATGAGTTGTGATAATTATTGTTTTTCCACGATTTGTTAATTCTTGTAAATACTCCCATATGCTAAATAGTTACACATTTATATAAAAGTTTAGTATATGAGTAAGTATGTATTTATTTAATTAATTAATTATTTATAAAATAAAACATAAATTAGTGTTAGTACAAGTCAACACAAGAAGGACAGATGATTTTTTTTTTTAATTTTAATAATTTGTATAATTGTGTTTATAGTAATGAATTAATTTATAATAGAATCAACAATTTGTAATAAAAGCCAAATAGACTTAATTGTTTACCATCTAGTAAAACCTACCTAGCACTAATGATTGGATCGAGTCCAACTGTAGGTTCATCCAATATCAATAAACTAGGGTCGTGCAAAAGAGCAGTACACAAGGAGAATCTTCTTTGTTGTCCACCGCTATAAATTATTTCTTGTTATTATATTATCAATGTGAAATCAAAAGTTTTTTATGTTTATGTTTTTTCATAAAGTTACCTCATTGAACCAAATTGAGTCTTAGACGGTGGCATTTCCATTAAACTGATCAACTTTTCACCTTTATCGATAATATCTTTATAAGACATTTCGTATAAAGACCCAAAATAATGGAAAGTTTCTAATATGTTAAATTCTTCGTAAAGTGCTAAATCCTAAATTAAAATATATCAGTTTATTAATATGAAAGTTGAATAATATTCATATTCATATAGATAATATTAATAAATATTAATTATAGGTAAGTATTGCCTATTTTTCTAGTTTTATAGTAATTACTAATTACACATAAAATATTTAATTTTGCAGTATATAAATACCAGTTTACTCATTTAACGTAACACGCAATATTTAAAATAATTATTTACATTTAAAAACATATTATTTAATACTAAGCCGTTATAAATAAAAATGTTCTAAAAATATTTATTTTTACTATTTTTTATCATTGTATTTTTTAAATTTCTAAATTGTTTTTAATGCCTGATTCTGAACTATAATACTTTTTGATGTACTTCGATATATAAAAATCGAATTTTGGACGAAAATTTTATGAGTTATAGTTCTTTAAAGTTATCTAGATCATAGAAAGTATTTTGTAGTTTGTATAGAAAAATTCCAAAATATATAGGTCATCGTTCATCTAAACTTTAAATATTTGTAAACTAATACTATTTGTCTGAATTTAATTTTTATAGATAGTATTACTCCACATAATATTTTGTTTTGGAATATAAATTCAAAATATATTTTATCGTTCAAAAAGCAACACTTAAAAATGGTAAAAAATATTGTTTAGTTATGACTTAAAATTATGTTGAAAAAATATTTTCAAAAACGATTGTGTTTTATGAATTATATAGTATTTTACAGTATATGGATCATCTCGTATACCTATCGCATTAATGAATTTACCGACAAAACGTTTACTCGTTAACGAAAAGGATATACTCGCTAATGCTTAAATTATTAAATTAAAAATATTATCAAGTATCATGCAAACGTGTACTTAACTGTAACCGGTATATTATAGTATCTATAGGTATTATAGGTACAGAATAGTGTAGCTTTACTCAAACTGCTAATAGCATGTAATGGTATAATATTTTATATTGAAGGGTACTATATAGACAATATATTATATTGATTATTAATCCAAGTTATGTATTATATTATTAAATCAACGATAGATTAATAAAATAGTCGATAAACGGGTTACATATTTAATACGATAAAGGTCACGGCAACGGGGAAATAATTTGCTAATAATATTAAGACTAAGATGTATTTAAAAAAAAATGTACATGTATGAAGTAGATAATTATTTAATTGTTTTATATCCATTAGCTTGTACATACACGATAGTAGAATATAAGATATTGAGATACGAGAAGCTAATAACACAAGATATTCTATTTTAGATTCAGAGCAGCTATTTCTTTAACTTATTCTGTATTCACACTGTATTATATATTGCAGCCTGCAGGGTTGTTTTTATATATAGCTATGCCATTGTCTATGGTTTGTGGTTAATAGATTTGTAATAATAACACCATAAATGTATTACTGTGTAATAATACGATTGTGATGGAGGGAATTTCAGCATTTGTAATGATTATCAGATAAGCCGGTGGGTAGTTAAAAATCTCGAAAAATTATTATTGTCATACGTGTCCGTCGAGTCTCGATGTCAACGAGAGTAAGTACCGACGAAACAATCAAATAAATTATTACTCTCATTAGGGTGTAAATTACAAAATCCTTTTTTGAATATATCAAATTATTGAGAGGTTATAATTATGATAGAAGGAGAATTAGTGATTATAGTCTACAAGATTTATAATATAATATAGATCGGTAAAAGTATTTTGGTTATATTATGATATCTAAAATTCGGAATTTTGTATTCACCAGCTTACGAGAATTATATTACGAAATTAGTCTGATTTTTTTTTCATACACCCATATGCCACAACCCACCTTTCCATTTAATCATATAGGTCAGGGGCGGCCAAACGGTCTATCGCAAACGATTTTAAAGTCGATTGTGTTAGAATTTATTTTTAGGCTACGCCCACGAAAATTAATCATGGTGGTTAGATTTTTTATGGAAGTCGATCCTCAAAGATCAAGTATAATGTTAGTAGATCGCGGCTAAAAAAGTTTGACCACCCCTGATATAGGTAGTTCTGTTATTATCTGTGATATTTGTATTAATTTATAGTATAAATAATAATAAAATAATGGTTTTTATAATAGTTTTGAAATTACCTGCGGCATGTAACCTATTTCTTTTTTCTTTTTTACAGAAAGTTGAATGTGTCCAGAATCCAATCTACCTCGGCCAATAATACAAGAAAGTAACGTTGTTTTGCCACATCCACTTGGTCCCAATAAGCCATATCTATTGGAAAAAATTTAACAAAATAATATTAGGTAATAAAAAAATACATTTTTGATGAATAAAAAAAAAACTAGTTACATTGTTCCCTTTTGCACATTCATGTTAAATCCATTTAAAACGACGGCCGATGAGTTGTATGCTTTATACGCATCAGTTATTTTAACTGCTAAATTGACGTCACCACTAGTTTCATGTACATGATCGAGATTGATTTCTTCCATCTTTAGATTTTAAACTATTAAAAAGAAAAAATTGTATCATTATACATAAGGACCATATTATTTAAGGTATTAAGCTAATGAAGTATTCAAAATCAAAGTTTTTCATTGCAACATCAAATTATATAAATATTATTTCAGTCATAATTATAATAAAACTGAAAAGTGTAAATAATACATAATTACACAATGGAAATTGTATAAAAAATAATAGAAAATAATATAGTCATTAGTCATATTATCATTTATCAGTTTATCACACATATCTTGATTAGATTTAAAATAGTAGTTAACCATATTTTCAATACATTATAGAATTTATGTGCCTAATGTTAAACTTAACCTAACCTTGTATAATATAGCAATACTTGTAGCTTATTTTAAAATTGATTAAAATGTACTTAGGTAGTGACTGGCTTACCTCTATAACAAATATTAATTTTTTTTAATGTGTATTACATACAATGACGCTTATGAATTATAATACAAATGCAGTATTTGTTTTTTTTTTTAATTTACTTACTTATATTATAATAAGTTACGCTCATTTAAAATATATTAAGATAATGTTATTCGTTTTTAATTTTATATAGGTGTGGATCAATAGGAAACGATTTATAACCGGTTTGTAGGTATTTAAAAAAAAAAAACAATTTTTGGAGGCAATGAATCTTCACATGCAAATACTTAAAACGTTCTATGTAAGTATATATTTAATTAATCTAACCTAGATATGCTAGGTACTAGGAAATCAAAATTGCTACATTTATAGCAATTTATTTTAGTAGCATTATTGTGAAAAAAAAACTGGAGTATCTAACGATGGATTTTTTTGTATTTAAATTATTTCACTTCAGTAAGAAATTTTTAAAGCCCTTAAGTATTCTTGAGATTTTAACGGAAACTGATGATAATAATTAATAGGGATACTAATCTTTTAATTAGATAAAGTTAAACTAGGTTTTAGTACGACTCGTTTAGATCATGAAAATATTAATAAATAGCGTATTTTCACATGACATTAAATATTAAAATAACGTATATTCTAACCGGTACGGTAATAATTATGGTGCTTTTGTGCATTATAACGATGTACTAGTTATTGTGCGAACAGTGATCACTCGTTTATCCGGTTTATCATATTATTATTAGCCTTTTTTTTGTATCAACACTCTAAACTGATTAACCATCCGCTTTGTGGCTTTGTCTATAGTAAACAGCACAGCTGATGCCCCAAAATATATACTTATTTACTGCACAATTCGTAAAGATTCAAGGTCGTACCTGATTGCCGAATGATAGTACCAACAGACGTTAGGTTTTCATATTATGTTATTTTTTATCCTTATATTTTTTTAAGCTTTTATTTTTTCGAATAAAAACATAGAGTTTTAATTTCATATTCCAAAGAAGAATATTTTTCTGAGTATTTTGATACATAAAAATCAAATTTAGGGCGAGCAGTTTATGAGTTATAAGTATTCAAAGTATTCAAAGATGCGTGGAGTGGAGTGGTACGGGGGTTACCACGCAAAATGTTTGTCTACTACTCCGCTTGTCTAAACTTTAAATACGTATACCTAACTCATAAGCTACTCTCCCTAAATTCGATTTTTATATATCAAAATACTTAGAAAACTACTTTGAAATATGCAATTAAAATTCTATGTTGTCATTAAAAAAAGTAAAAACTTAATAAAATGTTTTTTTTCAAGTTGTTAAGAAAACAACATTTTTAAAAACATGAATACTTTTTGAAATAATGAGTGTTAAATAATGATAAAAGAATCATCACCCTGTATGGCCTATATAGGTTGTACAATATACATAGCTATGAGAATGAGATCATATAAAGCGTTTTTATATTCGTACGCAGTACTTATTTAAAGTACCTATTTTAACATTTATTTTGATATTAAGCTGTCGCTATATTCTAGTTTGCCTCTTATATTCATATGATATACCTGTATATTATATTTATATATATATACTTAATTTTCATTATCATCACTGTTATATTATGTAATTTAAATTATATTACCTAGTTAGATTATTAATACGTATTACTTGTATTTATTTACATAAATAATTTGTATCATCAATAATAAATACATTTTGATTGAGTACTATTTCTTTAAGCTTTTATTTTTTGCATTTCATTCAAAACTATTTTTTAATATATTTTAAAATTAAATTACTGTGAATATAATATTACATAATAAAACTGTGTTTTAAGCACGGTTCCTGAACTATATTCATAAACGTGTACTCAAAACATGTCTGCCCTTAACCATCGGTATACCAGTATACACTATATTATGATGTAAATATAAATAATATTATATAACCGGCTTTAAATGTAGCCTGTGAACTACCGTCCTCTATTCACTTCCTTGTACCTATTTCTTTAACATAATCATAAATATTAATGAGGTCTGTAGTACAGCACGTTTTTATATTTAAATTTAGTTTTAATTTTTTTTTTTTAATAAACATAGATAAATATTCAACTCCGGTGACTGGACAATTAACATACTATATTTTAACATAACAATATTAATATACATATTATACATTTATGACTTTTAAAAAATAAAAATATTTAGAATGCTCATCTATACTTTTGTATAATATATATTATATATGTAATAATACGATATCTATTCATTTTGTTGTTGTTATCAATTTAACATACAAATACAATACTATAATATATTATATCCATAGGCGGACATCGGTTGGGGGGGGGCTCAGGGGGCTTAGCCCCCTAAATATTTTAATAGCCCTCAAAATCGAAACTTAATTTGCTAAAAAGCCCATGCGGATCACTTTACATTGGATTATTATAGCCCCCCTAAAATTTCAACCAAATGTCTGCCTATGATTATATCGACCATAATATAAAAACGTACTACAATAATAATTATATAATCGAAACATTATAATAGTCACTATTTAGGTAAAAATAATTGGTATCATTATATTACAGGGGTGGCCACCAACCTTATCTTTGGGAGCCACAAATTTATAAAGTTGATTCGAGGTGAACCACATTGTAAAGCAATGTTTATAAAATGAAGATACATTTTTCATTTTAAATTAGATGAAGAAACATTTATTTACATTTAATTTTAGTCTAAGTTTGGTTTAAGAGCCGCATGCAGCTCGCTAGCCTTGTTGTGGCCACCCCTGTTATATTATATAACTTTTTTTTTTTATTTTAGCTGATAATTAAATAAGTTGGCACAGACGGTAAACTTTATAAATTATCTGATTTTTTGTCATAATATTATTATTATAATATGTTGTTTGTTATGTTCAATATTGAATTTTATTAATAAGAAAATCTTTAACAATAATATAATTATGATAATTTTTTTAAATTTTATTTGTTATATTTAATTTCCTATTATATTATACCTACTTAAAGAAATTTGTTATGAATTATATACAACGTCGCTTAAGCTCGGATTAAGATTTTTAGGACCCAAGGTCAAATGTTTGCAGGAGACCATAAAATAAAATTAAACAAATTGTCTATTACTGAATTTATATTTTTATAAATTATAAAATATAACTAATTTTGATATATAAATTAATTTTTTTTCTAGCTTTTGTTGAAACGAATATTGTTTTATTAAGGCCATTCTGGTCTCTTAATCTAGGTTTAAATCAGTGTTTCCCAACCTGTGGTCCGCGGACCACCAGTGGTCCATGGGCCAGTCATAGGTGGTCCGTGGTACCTTTCTTCGTCAAAAAAAACATTTTTAAACATTTTTCGATACATTTTGTGTATTCTTGTTAATGAGCAATAAAAAAAAAAGGTCTTTCTAGTTTGCTTAAAATTGAGGTGGTCCGCGACCTATAAAATATTGTCGAAGTGGTCCGTGGTGGTAAAAAGGTTGGGAAACACTGGTTTAAATCAACACTTAAACGAAAAACATTTAAAATTACTTTAAAGCTGTCAATTTAAATATCAAATTTCAAAAAAAAAAAAAAAAAAAAATGATAATAATGCTATTTTTTTATTCAACGATATACTAAAATAAAATGAATCAAACAGTTAGAAGTGTGTAAAATAGTGTAAAATTAAAAAACTGTGAAAAATCATTTGAACTAAACATTACAAGAAAAAAGAAACTAAAATAAACTTAATATTTTCTTTTATTTAGCCAATATAAAATAAGTTGGGTGAATTATTAGGAAATAATTTATTTACTTAAAATTATAATGCTATAAGTAGGACTTGTTTATTGATATATACCGGAAAAGATATAACTATTTGAGTATAACTACTAATATATAATCATAGTATGCAACAAAATTGGTCTTAAAAAAATAAAAAATATCCTGTGGTTCAAACTTCAAACTAGATTTGAGATAATTACTACTGCTGATATAATAAGTAGGTACTGAATTATATAGTGAATTACATGCATGTATGAGGTATTAATAATTTAAGTAAGAAGTGAGTATATCCGAAAGATATTTGAAGATCACTGTAATTTAAAAAAAATTAAATTTTATAATCTATGTTTTTAAACACGTATAAAGTTATTTTATAGAAGTTTGGAAAAAATAACAGTGGGTGCTGTAAGAAATTATTTTAGTTAATATTTAATTTAAAAAAATGCAGTTATTACAAAATATTAATGTGGCTATAGATATACTTTCATATTATGGTATTAACAAGGCGTATTTTATCTTTAAGTTACCATATTATATTTTGAAGGTAAACTCCTTTTCGATTGTTATTACGATTCCGGATAAAGATTTTGCTGTTCAGTCATCTGTAGGAGGGTTACGACGAAAGGGCTTAATGTTATGTTGTAATAATAATCTTATGATTTTGTAAAAATACATTAACAGTTTTTCGCTAATTAAATATGTTTAAGAATTTATTTTTATTTGAAAATTACACGATAAGTAAATTTAAAAAAAATCTATTTAAAAGACATCAAAATATTCAATATGTGCGTTTTTGAAGTTTTTTTAATTAAAATATATCAAAAATTAATTTATTACAGCCTAAGATATATGTAATTCGTAACATATAAAACGAATAAATAGGTACAATTTTTGTCGAATAAATTTAGACATAAAACAATCTTAGCTAAATGAAAAGCATGTTGCATTATTTGAAATGCGTATAACCTAGTATAAACTAGTTAATTTATCAATTATTAGTGGTTCACATATTTATTGTAAATAATATATTTTATGAACCCATGGATCAATGTATTTACTTGATTTGCGGAAACCGACTCAGTAATCCAGGACAAGAATGTTGTTTAAGTTGTTGGTAGGTCAATATCATTATTGATATTCATATTGAAAAGTGGGGGTATTTCTATTATTTTTTATTTCCCGGTTCTTATAACCACTCTTTATAATTTGCAGAATCTTGTAGAATAGTTGTTTCGTTATTTACCAGTGGTGCGTAATGTTTATTACGTATTTACTATTTATAATATTATATTGTACTCTAACACAATTGTTTAAAAATTAAAAAATTAAAAATGTTAATAATTTCATATTTTAATAATTAAAAATAAGTTAGGAACTATAAATAAATAATATACTCAAACTACAATAATACTTATTATTTAATATGAATTTACATGCGTTTCAATTATATAAAATATAATTTGATTATTGTTTTAGTAGTTTATAAAGTACTTGATTCATTTTGTGTAATTTTATCAATTTCATTTTTTTAGTATTAAGCTTTATTTAAATACTAATTGTAGTTGTAATTTATTTATATTAACAGTAGTTTTGTTAAATAAATCTTGCTTATTAACAATCCATTTTTAATTTACAAGCTATATTTACTGATTATATATTTGCTATAAATCTTTGCAAGTTCATTTTTTATAGGTCCATAACTCATAAACTGCATTACTAATTACAACAATAAAATGAGTTAATTTTAATGAACACACATTAAAGTTTCTTTTCACTTTATGATCATTATTATTAAGGGTCAAGGGACAATAAACTATTTGAAAATTGAAAATGTAATAGTTTTGTGTGAAGCAACTTATTAAATATATAAAAACAAATCTATTATATTGTAATTATAAGGTTATTTTATTAAATTAAAAATTTAAACATTTTATCAAATGTCTATAGACAATTACCAAACATTTAGTTTAATTGTTATTACCCTTTTTAATTTGAGTTAGACAAATAAACAATACACTAAATTATTAGTTATATAACATAATTCTTTTTAAATGTACAAATATATTAAACCCGATATTTCTGTTGAATTAAAAAAAAACTTTGCAATTAATATTTTATTACATGTTTTAATAGGTCGATTACTTAATATAATATATTAACTTTGTCTTGCTTTATTTTTAATATTTTATGTTTCCTATTTAATAGTTATTGAATTGAACATTTATTTAGATAAATATGGCAAGTACCTATCTAGTATAAAGTAGTATTTATTTATAAATGTGTCATTCCTTCAAATTATTGTTTGAAATAAGCTTAGGTTCTTGTATTGAATACGAAGTTTTTATTACACCTGCTTCTGTACGACTCTTCATACGCAGTTCCAAAAATACATTAAAAGAAAAAACTTGGATCTTGTATCTACTTTTAAAACATTGAAATATTTAATAATTTAAATCATAGTAAATTGATAGAAAATATGTTTAGTATTCACAATTCGCATCAGCCATCATATTTTTGATAACGATCATCAATTTGTTAGGATATTTAATATGATTTGTTTTTACTATTTTTTTTTTATTATTAAAACATGATAATTAATACAACAATGCAACACGTTTTAGTGTTGTAGTGTGAAATCACCGAAGTGTAAAAAACACCTAAATTCACAACAACCTGTTGCTATAGGTTTTAACTTTTAAGGGAATTATTTATAATTGTATTGTGAATGCAGATTAATATCTCTGTTTACATCTGTTAAGATTATGACACGACTTATATTAGTTACATTTAGCTTATTTATACGGAATAAATAGGTATATAAGCAAATATGAACTAACTGTATATTCTTGGTTTCTTTAATAATTATTTGATTTCCTGTACGTTTTAGGGTTTTACCCACGTTCGTCCCACGTAATCATTTATAAACCTCCAACCTACTGTAACTATACAATATGGAACGTAATATTGTAGTAGTGATTAAAAAAAATAATAATCATAATGATCATTATGATTTTTATTTATTTTAGTATTTTATAATATTATAGCTGTAATAGTATTGTTAAGTTTTAGTTAAACATATGATTGGTTTATTTACAACATATTTTTTACAATGATAATCTAAAATTATTCAGTATTTTTGTATTATTTTATATAAGTTATATTATGCATACATTTATAGATTTGGTAGATTTTATAGAAATATAACTTTAAATAATCATTCATTATTATTATATATATATTTAATACTATATAACAACTTTTATTAAAATATATATACATAAATATGTACTTATGTACTCCATGTCTCCATAAAACATACAATTTTGAATTTTTAAATCTTTCTTAATTAATTTAAAGTTTTTCTTAATTACTAAGATTTATTTCTAAAAATATTTTGTAAGCAGTTGGAAAATTTAAAATTTAGATTTTGTATAGAAATACTAAAGCATAAAGTAAGAAGATGTAGTGAATGTAAGTTAGGATACAATGACTTGGTGTTAAGCTTTTTTAAATATATGTACCTACTACCTACAACAGATGTGATTAAATAATGCAAAATATAAGTAATCAAAACTCATATTGTTATTAATGTATATTGAAGTTATACTTAAAATAAATATGTATAGCTATATCGTCTATATCCATGATAATAGGGTAAAATGTTATTGTTTTATATGTTAATATTTAAATATTTTAAGTTATCATAGTTGATTTAAAAATATTTATTGTAAAATTTTTCAGTCATTAAATATTTATTTTATCTATAAAGTTCAACAGTAAATAGGATAGTAGAGTTAGTGGGTATTGATATTTTTAATTATAACAACATTTCAATTATCAAAAACAATTTATTATGAGTGAACTCGGAGAAATATTTTAATTTTAATTTATTTTTCATTACTGTTAGTAAGTAGTAGGTAGATAGTACTATACCTCTGATCTTGATTCTTATAATTATTTTATTTCTTTTTGGTGCCTTTTTACAATTCGTATAAAATTATTTCATTAAGAAGACGCCATACTCGCATGTGTTGTCTCTGTCTTACTAACGTACATCATAACAAATTTTCGTTTAGTAGAATACATTTTGTGACGTTAGCTTTAATATTAGAGTAAATTTACCTATTACCAAATTTAAAGGTAAGAATATTATCTAGACAATGACATATGCTTTTAATGATATTATTATTTTAAAGTGAGTTACAGCTATGTAAAATATAACAACTTTAAAATGTTCATAACTCATTTTAAAATGATAATATCAATAAAAGCATATGTCATTGTCTAGATTATATTCTTACCTTTAAATTTGATAATAGGTAAATTTACTCTAATATTAAAGCTAACGTCACAACATGTATTTTACTAAACGAAAATTTGTAATGATGTTCGTTAGTAAGACAGAGACAACACATGCGGGTATGGCGTCCTCTTAATAAACTGTCAAAAAAAAAAAGACATGAACATAAAATAGGAAAACCTAATTTGCTACGAATATGAATTGTTAATGTCTTTGATTATTAATTAAATATTAAATAAAATTTACGCTAATTTGACTTGAAACTAATGCATATTTATCTCAAAAATGTCTTACCTAATCCTTCGGATCAACAAAATCTATTGAGGAGTAGAACAACGAGCGTAAAATATTATATTTTTATAATCAAAACAAATACATATTTTGTTACTATTACAATGCTTAAGTCAAGTTTAGATTATTGAATACTGAATAGTGTTTACACCGTAGTACGCGGTCACTGATACTAGTTTAGTGGTCTGTGAGTACTGAGTAGAGCTGCTCAGTTTGAAAACATTCTATTGGCAGTAGAATAAACCAGTTTGCGTTTTATTGTTTCCATTGTGACTGTTTAATTCGCGATTTATAACATTTTTGAGAATAGTTAAGTTATTGTTGATGTAACATGCTCCTTATGCTATACGCGTACGTAATATATATTTTACACAATATGTATAAAAATGACATAAATCTTAAGTTGCCGAATACCTACCTAAGATGTAACTATATTCACAAAATCTATATTTTTATATTATTATAACCGATAATCCTATTATTTAATCTCAAGGACTAAACATTAAGGATAATATGTTTTTATTTGTCTTTTGTAATATATACCTAAATTATTTTCACAGGGAAACTCATTCTATTAATAGTTGATCTAATCTTACGTATAGTTAAGTATTAATGAAAAACATGGAAGATTTTCACTGATATCACTGAATCTATAAAAATATCTATAATCATAATAAAAAAAAAGTTTTTATACATGTTAAGGGTTTCATAATTAAATATTCTTCACATTTTATAGCGAGAAGTATTTGTAATGAATAAAGTAGTAGTAAGTAGTAAGTAGTAAGTAATATAGACTATAGTATAGTATTTAATATTGCATATACAAATATACAATACAAGCAAATACGATAGCCTAGTGCGTTCTAACAACTGATTTTAATATATTTTAACATAGTTGAAAAACATGTTTTTAATTGCCTAAACATTTTTAAATTCTAAATAAATAATTATTTATATGTTAAAGATAAAAAAATTTATTCGAAATATTCATTAAATAATCATAAGTATTTTGTAGGAAAACATATCAATAATTCAATAACTCACTATAACTATATAACTATATTACATGTATATGTTCATTAGATAAATTAATTTTTTTAAATTTAATTTTCAAATTCAATCAGAAAGATGCAAGTACTATTAAATTAGTCATATAAATTAAAAATAAGTAAAATGGAATAAGGGTGCTATGTTTAAACAGTTAATTAAGAATTTTAATTTTTTTTTTGTAATAATTTCTAGGTAAATTTAGTTTAACAAAGTTCATAATATGAGTAATATGACATATCTATGCTGATCTTATAACGTTGTAAGTAAAAATCACTTTAAAGTTTAAGTTTTGTGACTGTAGAAATTATCATGATACTTATAGATCGAGTTAAATCATTGTTATTTTCAAAAATGTAGTCCATGTAATTAATTTGTCTCAACTTTATTATAAGTATCAAGTTTTTTAAAATAATTTTCAAATAGCTGAATGAATTTAAACATTTTTATTTTGTAACATGATATATAATAGTTTACCAAATGGATTTATAGATTTAATTTAAGTTAAATATTAAATTATTTAATAACTGTTTAAATGTTAAAATATGTTATTTTTCAAACTTAGTATAATATTCAATTTGGTTCAATAATCCTATTTTACAGTAGTTATTTTACAATTATACCTAATAAAATAAGTATAGTTTAAAAAAAGTTTAAAATTTTGTTTTTTGGAATTATAAGTAATCGAAGTGAAGTTCCTTAAATTATTCAATACATTTTAATTTTTTAAATAATGCTCATTTAAAGTAAATAATTATCATTGTGTTAAAAAATCTGTGAGTATTTTAAAGCATAATCTTCCGCTTATTCTTATTAATAAATAATAATTAGTATATCCAATAGTTAATGTAGGTATATTTACCAATTTTTACAGGTTAAATAGTTCTATGTGTATTTAAAATTGTATTACCTAAACGTTGTATACAACGTAATTTAATCCAGTGAGCACCACTTGAAATCAATATTTTACCATTCAGTACCTATCCAATTTTGTATTTAATAAAAATAAAAAATTGACTCTGTAGTTTTCTTTTTGTTTTAAGCTAATTTAGGGAAAAAGTGGAAAATAATGTATTATAATTCATAACAACAACAACTAAAATTTTTTTATTATAAAACTACAATAATCCTCCCTCTATTATTATTTAGAAAAAAACACAACCTTACTTATTAGTTATTAGTCTTCCTGATATGTAATAGTCTATACCTACAGTTCCGTATTTCATAAACTGTTATAGATAACATCTTAACTGAATAGCATGTCTATATGTCTATATATGATTTAAATTATATAAAAAGTTAAATTTAAAAAATGGTCATATTATGACACCTACGTGCATATAATCATCAGTTATTAGCAAATTACAAGGTCAAATTATTTTCTAGTGTTTTTTTTTTTATGTAACGACCTGTTTGGTTAATTTTCAAGTTCTTACATTATTAACTCGTTTAATAATAATAACAAAATAGTTTTATTCATTCACCATATATACATCTTAAAGGTATGAAAAAGAGATCATTGAAGATATTTAGATGATTTAAGTTATCAAGTAGGATAAACTAGGAAACGCGTATTATATTGTTATTTATATTTATTTTATGTTATTTTTAAAATTGTAATGATTGATTTTATCGATAATCATTATCTCGGCGAAACTGAGTGTTATCAATTTATCGTATAGATCGAAAATGTAATAAAAATTGCATTGTATATAGGAAACGTTTTTCCAATTTTTATTACAAAAATTGAACAATTGAATACAAGCTTATTTATATTATGTTTGGTTATTCTAATTATAATAATTTTAAAAATATTAAAACGGTTGGAAATATATTTTGTTCTATAAGTAGTAGTTTGAAATTTTGTATACGCTAAAATGTATAACTGCTATAATAAAAAAAAAATTGTTAAGCATACAAATTGTACTACATTCTATTACTTTTATTTTAGTAAGTCAAAATCATCGTTATTATACACGATAATTCATTTTATGTTTACATGGTACGGTTTTTATATTATGGACGCGCACAATTGAAAATTATTTAGAATTTAAATAAAATAATTAAATGTTACTTAAATCTTATTCATATAATCATTAATATTATATTTAATACACTTTGAAAATCTGTTCTTTTAACTTTAATTTTTATTAGATACTTCATCATTTTAAAAACATTATAAACTCTACTCTAAATTTAGCTCCATTGACTAAATTATTTTTTGAAATTGATTTAAAAGCTGTGTAAATAATACATCACTGTATCCATATAATAAATGGAAAAGTTTATATTTTATCTTCTCTCGTATCGTAGTTAATAATCTGTCATATTAATCAAAATTAAAATATATTTTTTGCTTACCTTTCGGCGACTAGGAATTCTTTTCTTAAACACAAATTATTAAAAAAAAAAAATTCATTTAATTTTATAAGTTAGCATATTTTTTTGAAACTTGTAAGGAATTAAACAATTTTTATTCAAGCCTATAAAAACATAAACATAATCCTTAAAATAGCACACACACTTCTTAAACCCGCAATAACTAATGTTTATAATTATATATTATTCTAATATGTAGACAAGATCATAAACAAATACGCAAGACACTTATTTTACACAATACGTTTGAGCTGATCAATGTCAAACGGTACTCTGTTTCTTAGTGAGTGCTAAATTCTTTTTATATATCTCAGTAACTAGCTACGAGTATGTTACATTAATTTCAATTAAATTTGTAGACATTGGTAAAGTTAGTATAGGTTAATAATTATGATTATATATTATAATCCATTGGTAAAAATATTGTTAATACGATAAGGTGAAGTTCAAGGATATCAAGGACGTTCGCAGAGGGTTTATATAAAACTATAAAAGGGGGAGCTTACACTGTTGTCTATTATAATATATGCGCTCGAGCGTTTATACACAAACAATCTGAAGGTGGGGCAAACACCTCAAACCAAAATGGTTTGAAGTAGGGCTAAATCCCCTCCGCGCGTATGCATTAATTTTGCATGGAATCTATCTAGCTTTGTAATACATGTACCATTTACGTTGTAAATATATATCAATACATCTTGAACCCTTGAACATATATTGTCATAGTGAATATTGTAATGTAGGTATTTTATTATATTTGACTACGCAAATAATTGTAACATATTAATATTATATTATGATATAATATTATTCATAATACTATATTAAAATAATAAAATAATAATACTGTAGAACGGTCTCATTAAAATATCAATAGACTAGCTGCACCCCAAAAATCCAGTGAACGTGGTAAGTCCAAGTGTCATATTATTTGATTAATCACTTGTCTTATTTAACGTGATGGATGTATAGATTTTCATAAATTAATTTAGCGTTTTAAGTTCTCTTATTATATTATGATAACCAATAGTAAAATAATTTGCATAAATTATTTTAACATGTATTAAACGTTTTGTTAAGTTATTTTACCACATGAAAACATGATAACATAATTATATTATATTCAGGGGGCATCTGCCGAAGTAAAATATTTTGTCAACATTTTACCCATTTCAGAAAGGGGATATAATATGCATCATGAAAATTATATATTACTATTGGTAATCATAATATGATAAAAGAACTCAATACGCTAAATTAATTTATTCAAATTTATCCATCCATCACGTTAAAGAGTATAAATGGAATAGGGTGCACCGGGTTGCGCCATTGTGCTCCGGGTATGTGGGGGTGTGAACCAAGAACCGGCTTTTTTTATCCTACTAAAAACCATAAGAGTCGAGGACAGAATTATTTCTCTTTATGACTTTTTCATAACTTAGGATATAAATTAATAAAAACGAGAGATATTTATAATTTATACAGGCACGATGAGTAAGTTTATCATTAATTGATTTAAAATATTTTAACTACCGTAGTACCGTCTCAAAAGCACTGACATAATCTTAATAATATGATAAAAATAGCTATTAGTAGAGTAGCTAGATGCATAGATATGTACAAAATTATACCAATCGTAGATATCAAACACAAATGACCCGACGTCGGTAATTGTTTTATCAAAAATAACGATTGAAAATTTTGTATACAATTAGTATGTTATATTTATATACGCAATGCGTTTGTCGCCATTTTAGATTTTTTCCGCAACTAAGATGGTTTTTATTACTTTTTTCGCAATTAGGAAACACCCGCGAAGTTAGTATTAGATCTTTTTATCTAACCAGTAATCTGGTGGAGTTAACAAACGCCTACTTGAAACCTTCAATTACCCGAGTGAATCACTAATCTGGACGACACTTGGTCTGAACTCGATCGGACTTACGAGATTCTACCACAGGTAGTTTATTTCATATATTACATAATTTAAATATTGTAACCTTGCTAGTGACTTTATGTAATTCAACCATATATCAGGCATTAAATGTTAAAACTATTAAATTATACATTTATACTTATACTCAATGTAATCTGTAGAGGTACCAAATATAGTCCACAAAGGCCACCGAAGGATTCGCATTTTTAACAAATATTAAGTTTAATTGCATACATTCATTAAGCAATATATTATTATTTAAGGTATACGAACTTTGTTAACAGTTGATTATAAAAATAAAACTATTAGTAAATTCTACTTTAATGAGGAGACCTCAAAGGGATCAAATAATATTTGTTTAAATTATATTATTTAGAGTTGCTAAATGAATAATTAGTAATAAAAACTATTTATAAATCGATTTGCAGCTTAAATAATAAATATAATTTGACTCATATTATTTATAATGAAAATATCAAGGTGGTATATATTATATTTATAGATTAAAATCAGTATAAATTAATTAATAAATAAAACCAATTTAAAATTTAAAATTATTGTCCAAGTTATTTTACTGACAGATATAAACCAAAATATGTAGAAATGATTTATCAATTTACCAAAGACCAAAGCTTTATTGTTGTTGTTAAATATTTCCATATGTAACATTATTAAGATTCGTGCAGTAAAATCAGTTGAAACTGGTAATGTATCACATTCAACTAATGAAAAATCATCTTAATTAATCGTGCAGAAATCGTTATGATTATGATCGAATCATTGAAACTATGATTTGTCCAACAGTGTATTTATGCCGTTTATTGGTAAAACATTATTGAACATAAAAAGTAATCCAAAAGTTTCACATAATCAATTAATAGTTGAATATGTTAGTGATGTTAACATTGAAAAATTTGCTACTGATTTATTTTATAAAAATTACAAAAAAATTATGCATAGGTACATTTATCATATTTTTTTTTATCGCATTTTTAAATGTATTTGCTATAATGAAGCGACCTTGATTTGTACCATACATAATGTAAACTTTTTTTTTATTATTCAATGATTTATCAATGAGTTAAAAAATAATTTGAATAATAATTTAACACGATTTTTTTTTTTGTGTAAATAATTTAGTTTTAGAAAAGGTATACAGGAAGTACACGTACTACTTCTTATAATTTATATTTTTTATAATAATATTAAAATATCACTTTTTGTATACCTCTATAGTGTATGCATAGTAATTAACGATCTAATTAAATAACATTATATAAAATAAAATCGCAGTTTACAAGAACAAAATTGAGGGAAAATACCCTGATAATAATATCTTTACTTATGGAAAGTTTTCATTGGATATTTTCTCTTCAGTCTTCTTGTGGAATATATAATATGTAATATGTAGAGCCTGAATCTGATTTAGGCATTTTGAGGCCTTAGGCAAAATAAAATATAATATGGTATCTACTAGTTAACAGTAGCGTATCTATGTCCCCCTCCACCGCCAATGAGTTATATAAAACAAATTAATGATTACAATTTAAAATCTTGGTCACTTTACCACATGAAACGTTTAAATTTATTGACCACCACTAAAAATGATCCTGGATACTGGTCAAGTGTCCCAACTATAAATTTTTACAAATAAAATGACAATATTACACATTTTTTTAACCTTACAGATTTATAGTTTTTATTATATATATTTTATTATATTGAAAACAAAATTAAATAATTATTTTTATATTATTAATTGTAAATAACAGTGTATTTTTATACTTACACTATAAACTAATTATTTTATAATATAATATATAATATATCTATAATAAGCTTGACCTCAAAGAGGTACACAAAATATTGAATTAGTAAATTCCTACAAAAATAGTATAATAATTTAATATTATATATTCAGTGGCGTAGCCAGGGGGGTTGGGGGTTGAAACCCCCCTCTTCGGCCGTATTTTTATCAAAATATAATGTTTATAATATAGAAATACAATCATTTATTCGTGGTGAAATGTATTCTGTTATGCCGTATTCACGTTATCGACTGCAATGGTGATAATAATCATTATCATTCAATTATTTTATTATTTAAATACGGTTGTAGATTTATTTTATTACTAACCCCCCCCCCCCCTAAAAAAAATCCTGGCTACGCCACTGTATATATTAATATTGATTATTGATATAGTATGGTATAGATAGATTGAAAAGTGGTTATTTTAATTGTGGCACTGTGGCACTATGACAGTGAAACTTGTTTTATTAAAAAATTATACTGTAGCATCGTGTATTCCCGATATCTGATTAATATTTTTTTACTGTAGGTACCTATGTAAAAATTTACTTAACCTATTTTCTAAGTGTTTTTTTTTTAATCTTACAATAAAATTTTGCTTAAAATCAAAATTATTTTTAAAAAAAAGTTATTAAAAAAATTAGATAATATTTTTTTCAACTTCATATTTATTTATATTAAGTTGTAAAACGAAAAAATTATTTTTTACATTACCTAGTAAAAAAATTATTGAAAATCTACAAATATTTTAACGAAGTATAAATCATTTGTAGGTTATTAATTGTATTATTATATATATTGGAACATTTGAAGTACTTGAAAAATCTTTCTTCTTTATCAATTTTAAATAGAAAATTAACATGTTTAGGGGCATTTTAATATTAAAAAAAATATCTAATTTTGAGAATTTTAACCCTCTCATGCTAATATTTATTAATGTATAACGCATAGATATTCTATGCATAATGAATTGGTGATATTCCAAATTATGTGCGTCAAAACCAGTATAGTATTTCACTAACCTCAACATTTTATCTATAGAATGTATAGAAACACAGGACACATGGAATTCTAGATACTACTTTTCGACATGATGAGTATTCATTATTTAAATAATCACTAGGTAAGTAGTGTAATAGGTAAGTAGTATAATACACACTGTGTATATATTATATTTAGTCAACAGGCCGTAGCTTTAGTAGAATTTGAATATTTATTTATTTACATTGAATTTTTGTTAAATAGAATATTTTGTTTAATTTGAAATAAAATGTCGTTTAATAAATTCCGTTTATTATAAAGATATAGACTATAGCAGTATAGCCTATAGGTACTACTTAAAGTTAAAAATGTATATAAAAAACTATTATCTAATTTTAAGAAAATATATAATTCACAATTTTATTGTACCTATTACTTTTTACTTAAGTCTATTTAATGTTAGTACTTAGTTAATTACCTATAGTACATACATCACCTACTAAATTGTCAAAAACATGTCTGCGGGCAAATACCAAATAGTAATGGCGTCTAATAAAATTTGTTTTGAAATTTAGTCGTATTATCTATCTAATATCACGTCGTCATAAATAAGTCAGTTTTGGGTTTGATCGTTCATAAAAAAAACATGCGAATTTCCTGCATAAAAAACGTGTTTTTGAGTTATTGTGAGTGCTGAATAATGAATATATTAATGACGTAAGTTATTTTTGTTCTTTAATAATAACTAGTTTAACCACATGTTATCAATATTATTACCTATTCTACTATTAGGTGCATCTACTATTTTATTGTAAAAAATATTTTTATTTTAAATTCGGAATACGTATTTAAATAAACGGTTGATAATGTATTCAGAATACGTATCTGAATAATTTTCAAAAAATATATTCAAAATACATTTTTTTTTTCGAAAAGAGTATTTTATTATAAAATAAAAATATTAAAATACATATTCAGAATATAAATTCGAATATTTGTATATGAATGCTTTGCAAGACTGTTGCTTACTAAATTATTATAGTATTGTGTAAATAATTATTTTTTCATCTATATTTTCCTGCTTTCTTTTGTAAGACATCCGTTTATTACATATCCATCATTGTAGGTATTAATATTAAAAATGATTATTGTTGTCAATGTGTTTCCCATGTGTAGTATGTAAGAATTGAATTCAAGTTATATGTAATAAAATTAATTAAATATACTAGGTATTATAATAAAATGTATAGAAATTAAATGAGCTTTAATGATTAATATATAATAATAAATCAATGATAAATATTCTGTATTTAATGTATTTATGACAAACAAAGTTCTTAATGTCGACATTGTATCAACAGTCATGACCAAGGCTCGAACAGGTTCAAACTAATTAAAGAGTTTTTATAAGTTGTATTATATAATGGGTTCTATAAATAATAGATTTATAACAAGTTTTATACTTGTACACTTGTGTTCACATTCACATGTCTTGTGTATAGGTTTCCACTATTTTATTTATAATCATAAGTCATAAACTTATAAACTAATAAGTTACCTATGATTCATAAGTCATAATAAATTAGGCCTGATTATGGAATTGCATATTATTTTCTAATTTTCTATAAATTTAGTTATTTAATATTGAACTAATTGAACTATAATAGATTTAAATTTGCTTTTTTTAGACTACATATGGTATTTTCAAGTTTAGAATATTTGTTTTACTTTTAAATAATATATTATTATTATTATTATACACTATTGGGTAAATATAGCTAGTAGATACGTACCTATTAGTGGTATGTTAAATAAAATTCATCAGATATTTACTAGGATAAATACCTACACTAAAAAAGAAACCCTAATGCTTTAGTGAGTAATCGCATACACTTGTATGTTTTACGGTTCCCAATTGTATTATTGTCTCATTACTATTCTTTTAATAATAAAAAATGTACAACCAAATTTTATCTACCGAACCTAATGAGTAAAATTTAATATCAAGACATTTTTTCTTCTTTGTCTAATATATATTTTTTGAAGTATTAACTACCTACCTGACACTTTCTAAAAATGTATTTAATTGTATTTTTAAGTTAACAGTAATTTTTATGTTTTTTGTACATTATATAAATAAAATATGAGTTTGTTTTATAGCTTTCATTACATTTAAATGAAATAATTTAAAACGGTTAAAGTATGAGTATGAGTTATTCATATCAATCATGTATATTTTATTTTGAAGTTATTTTAAATAAATTGTATGCATGTATACATAGGTGCCCACAGAAAATTTATCAAGGGCCCATGTCATAAAATAAAGTACTATTATTGAATAGTTTCTTCAATCAAGTCAAACAAACTTTTTTTTATCTAACATCCATCTATTGTGATTATTGTAAAAATTTTTTTGTATAGATTGACGATTGTACAAACAAAATAAATATGACAAAAAAAAAACAATTTTAATGTATAAATGATACTATATACTAAAGTCAAAATATTAATGAAATGTTTAATTAAGTCAAAAGAATGGTTACAATTTTCAACATTATATTATATATTTCCAGGAAAGGGCAAATGCCTCATCTTGTCCATCTTGCCTCCCCTCCGCGGGCACCTATTAATGTATATTGTATACCTTCGTTTTAACAATTAACTATATATAGTTGCACAATTTCGCTTAATATAAAATATTTTTTTTACAGTTTATATTTTGTCTTAACAATAAAAAATTATACATGTGATACTTACCAGTTACCTATATGTGAATATATATTACAATAAAACGTATAGTCAATATTCAATAACTTAAGATTTTTTTGATGAATACATTTTATTTTACATTTTTACCGCAATAACTTAAAGGCATAACAGTCCACAAAATAATATTTAGGTTTCAAATATCGATTCTAATAACAACGATTCGTTTTATATACAATGTAAATAAATACTACTTATCCAATAATTTTAAAACAGCATAAACGCCGTGGACTCCATTGATATTTATTAATACATATATTTTTATTATAACAACCATTAGTCCATTACATATATTTTAAAGAAATTAGTTAGTTAACCATTTGTGATCTAATACGCTAAGTTTGTGTTATACTAGTTATATACTACTTATAGGTAGTCAAGTAGAGAGTTACAGATTAGACCTATACAATATTATACATTAAGTAAGTATTAGATATGAAATATATTATTAAAAATAATTAATTACAATAAATTTAGATATTTTAAATAATCAATTCAAATTTATAAATAAAAAAATAAAAATATATGAGTGAAGTTATATGTGTTATATTAAATAGTTGGTAATACTAATAATAAAAACAATAACAAGTTTTAGTTTATAAAGTAGACAATATTTGTAATATTAATTATATGATTAATGATTATTACGAGTATTTTAAACATTTGAAGACATCGCGCATCGATTTAATATGTATAATATTTGTTATGTTCCTGTTATCCTGTACATAATATATTTGTTATGTTGTTTATAATATTGAATTTATAAATGTTTATTAATATTTAATCTTTTAATTTTAGATCATCTTTACTCCCCTAAAATAATATAGTACATTCTCCTTATCGCAATGGTCATATAAATTAAAAAATCGTCGATGATCAAGGAAACAGGAAAAAACCAGATTAAAAAACGTATTTAACAGCGCCATGTAGTGATTAAAGTAAGTTGCGGATGCAGTTCAAAATGTCTCAGATAGATGGCAATGACGTTATCTTCTGGAAGAATCGACCAAATATTATATTATTATTTTAAATGGTGATAGGTAGGAAATCAGCTGTTTAGTGAACACTGATTTTAAACTGCGAAAGTTAGTGTGTGTGCGAGATCTTTAGGTAGAAATATTGGAATAGGAGTCTAATACTAGTGTTTCGTAGTTTCACGTGAGTAAAAACAAAATGATTTTATCATTATTTTAAACAAATTTAAAACTAAAATGTCGTTGAAAAATATTAATCCCTTCGTTTTAAAATGTTTGGTTATTATTTAATAATAATTAAATTATATTAGTATAAGTACCTACTGGCCACTGCAGGGAATTGATAATTTAATTTGCATATTATTGACCTAAAACTTGTTTTTATTGGTTGGACGTTTTCTTTAGTGTGTAAAAATTTCTGGTTCCTAATTAAATTTTTAATGATAATAATTAATAAGTATAAAAGTGTAAAAAAAAATGTTATTATAGTATTAATTTTACATAAAATTAGTATATTATATTATTATTTATTAATGATTATATTATGTTGGAATTTAGAATTTAGAATTATACTTTAGTGTGGGCTGTACAAAATGTGTTAAAGGGTCGTGTAGTAGGGGACCGATGATTGAAAGCATCAACAAGACAACAAAGATGTGATTTCAAACGCGTCAATATTTATAAGTTATAAGTCAAAATGCGAATACTGTCGAATAGCGTAAACAGAAAATTAACTTGACGATACCGGTAAGCTAATTCAAAATAATAAAATGCAATAAGCTATACTGCTATAGGGACTTAAATGGTATTTTTTATTGTACCTACCATTAAATGTTTTACATCGCTAGGACTCTTCATAAGTATAATATTATCTTACGCACATCAGTTATTATTATTCTATAATGTACGTAAATGTTAAGTTGGTAATTAATAATTATTTTTTAAGTTAAATTCACAGAATCACAGTTTAGTACGTCTGTCGTGTCATTTGGCCGTTGCAATTACGGTATCATTGATTAACCATGATCTTCCAGCTAGGATAAGACGAATAATCGAATAATGTAGCCATGAAATTGGCTTTAGTTTTAAACAATGTTTCAAATACGATGATTTAATATAGACGTCATATAGTCTTAAAATATTATGTTTATGTACAAACAAATACTTGACTCTGTTTAATTATTTTTGAAGTTCACTAAACTATAAATATATTAGGTGTAGATCAAATGAGCAATATAATATACAATACATTGCATATTGGCAGATTTAAAGTTAAAATAAATATAGATATTTAGAATTTTGTAAAATATTCAGAAGTAATATCGAAATGTAATAGGAAATTTAGATTAAAAAATAATATTTTTTATTATAAATTAAAAATATTTTTTTTGCAAATTATTTTTGGTCGTACTTGAAGATAACGTGTTATACGGTTTCCGTGCAGCGTCAAACAATACAGAGTTATGACACATTAAAACGCTGCAGGGAAACCGTACCTTAACAAGGTAATTCGGTAAATAAATTATTTGAAACATAAAAAAATAATTATACATAATATTTACACTTTTAGATTATTTTACAATGACGCGCGTTTAATCATGAAACATGTTTTGAACATTTTCAAACAGTATACATTTTCTATTTATTCTAAAATAATCATAACTTTGTTTAACAAAAAATATCAATAAAAGACTCCAATAGTTATCCTAGATAATATAATTTTGTATTTACATATTTTTTATAATAGGTCAATTCGCTATTATTTAAAAAATAACAGTAAAATGAATTACTGTTAACATAATACATTCTATGTTTTTTTTAAAACGGAGACAACATAATATGCGGGTGTGGCATTCTCTTAAAATATAATGAGTAATTCCACATTAGTTTTATATGAACGTTTGAATTTTAGATTCTGAACGGAGTGATGAATGTATTGATTTCACAATGATGTGTGTTTTTTTTTTTTGTGTCTGTCGACAACATTTGGAGCAGTAAAAATGCTTCGATTTTTGACTTCAGCCCCTCTTTGAAAAGGAAATTGAATCTAGTTGGTACTTTGGGGGGTCAAAAGTTAAAAATATTCAATATTCTTTTAAAAAAAAAAACCCTCGGGAAAAACCCTAAAAAAATGAGGGGAAAACGGGATTTTTTACGCAAAACCAGTTTTTGTCAAAATCGAATTTTTTATTTTGCTATAACTCAAAAACTAATCGATTTAAATACTTTAAATTTTCACAAAATGTTTATATTAACGTTGTCTATATACAGTTAAATTTTCAAAGAATTTTGACTTTTTTTGAGCTATTTATAGACAATTGAAATTTTCAATTTTTCAAAGTATTTTTTTTTTTAAATAACGATAAAAATTTTTTGGCCGACCAGAAAATCTTTAAAATTTAATACAAGGTTTCTTATAAGTTGTTCTTAAAGTGATAAAAAAAAATCCGAAATCGTTAGTCACAATTTTTTTTATAAGTGCTTAAAGTTCGAATTTATACGAAATATGTCAAAATTGTGAAAATTTGCAAGTAATTTTGTGGTTGAAAAATCGTAAAATTTTTTTCTTTTATAAATAAGTTTTGAAAATTTGTTACAAGGTTCTCCATACATTTTTCTTAAAATATCTGTAAAAAAAACTACCGGATTCAGACAAAAAAATTTTAGGAGTGTTTGAAATTTAAATTTTTACAAAACCGCGTTAAATAACGGTTTAGCCTCAAACGATTTTTGACATTTGTTGTTATTCAAATAGTATAAGTCGTAAATACTTGGAAATTTTACCAGATATTTAGATTGCCATTTTCTTTACGTGATTTGATTTTCAAAACATTTTGACTTTTTTTTAATTATTTATAGACAATTGAAATTTTCAATTTTTTTTTATTTTTTTTTTAATGTTGATAAAAAAAATTTATCAGGGACAAATTACTTGAAAATTTAATTGAAGGGTCCACATAACTTGTTCTAACTCTTATTCAAAAATTATAAAAATACATAGGCACAATTTTTTTTTATTAGCATTTGAAGTTTAAATATTGACAAAAATTCGTCAAAATCATGAATATTTTTCACTATTTGGTAGTTAAAAATTTATAAATATTTTACTATCAAAAGCTAAGAATTGAAAATTTAATACTATGCTGTCCATAAGTTAAGCTTAGAATAATTATAAAAAAGTTTGATGATCATTAAATTTAAAAAAAATTACGAGTCTTTAAAGTTTTAATTTTAATTTGAAATCAAAAATACACGTGTAAAATAACGTTTTACTACTAAATAATTTTCGATTTTTGTTATTTTTAAAAAATTACCAAACGTAGGATCTTGAAACTTATACTTAAATGTTTGAATTAGTTTCAAAATAGAATGTATGATAATATTTAAATATAATATATCCTGGACTGACAAATCATCTCCGTTCAGAATCGTTTTTCGTATACAATGATACCTATCATTGCATTCAAATTTAACCTACCCTAGTCCAAGGTCCACCACATCCCCTAATGTATAGCAGAGCGATACTTACTGACCCGCTTTTTGTGATTACATTTTTGACAAAAGTCTTTTAAATCGTAAAAAATTACTAATTATTACACAATGAAAAATTTATAAAATTTATAATCTTAATCCTTTAGACTTAAAGTGTAGTACAAAATTTCTTATAAGCTTTCCTTGGAAGTATTAAAAAAAAAAAATATGTGCTAATATTTAAATGAAAAGTAACAATTTTAGTTATTTTGTTATAATTCAATAACATTTTTAAATTATTAACATTAGATCTAAGTTATTTATACAATGTATCTATTCACATTTTTTGACAATACGTTGTATAACTGATTAAGGTAAAGTTTAGGTAAGTTTAATAATAAGTAGTAACAGCTAAAAATGTTTTATAGTACTATATAGTTTTAATTTATAATAATATACTTATACGATTTGTTTTTGGTAATAGTTTAACACGCGAATATTATTACTAATGGAAAATTAAATTATCTTTAAAAATGTCTATAGAATATAAATTATATATAAAAATATCTTTAGAATAGATTATAGGCTAACAAGCTATTTCACTTCAAATCGTATACAATTATTCATATTATGTACACGATGGAGCATATGAGTTTATTTATTTACTTTTTTTAAAATACTATAACTTTCAACGTATATAGGGATGGCGGGGTATGTCCGTACGAGAGGCATAACCGTATGATAAGGTTTTTTGAACAATGTTTCAATATTAATAAAGCTGACAATATTTTTGATATACTTACGCAATCCAATTTCAAATTTTTTAAATTTTGTATGTTCTACAATGCCTATAGAAGTTAATAGTACGGCTCTGCCCCGCTTTCCCCTACCTAATATTAATATATTATCTAATATTATACTTTATATCTTATTTTGTATTTTGCATGATTTTTTTCAATCGCTCTAAAAATTGTTGTTTAAATATTGTATTCCACGGTTCATTTATTAAATTACACGAAATAATGCTATTGCTAATTTAATAGTTCAATAAAATAATTTCATATACTTTTATAATGACGTTTGTAGACATTCTACTCCGTATTTTATCATTTTTTCAAAAAATAATTTAGTTGTACATAAAGTTGCGTGTGTCATAAAAATCAGGCTCAATTGTTGCATTTTGATTATTTCAATGTTCGTCAACATATTATCTTGAGCTACGCAGCATGTAGCGTGGTTGGTGGTAGCACAAGTCTCTTCTCTTGTACAAACGCGCGCAGTCCTCCACGTAGAGTGTAGGCTGTAGATTCAGACGAGTCAGTTAACAGGTGTTCGTCCTGCGGCGCGGTTGTGTGTTAGTTATTTGTTCTGATCGTGTTATTTCTTTTAAATTAGTGTTAAGTAAAAATTATAAACTCGTAATAAGTATTGTTTTAAGTTGGCGAATGCTATTCGAATTTAGTGTAGTGTATTGTATTACAGTTCTGGAAAGTGACAACGTGAGTTTCTGTATAAAATTTGATTCAATCGTATTATTATTAATCGATATGGATTTTACACAGCAGTAAAGTACTACAACTAGCATTTTGTGCAATGATAATCTTAGACATTATTTAAGATATAATACTCGTACACCAATAATTAATATCAAAGGGAAAATCTAAAATTCTAAACTATAAAAAAGTTTATTCAAAATATTTATTTTCATGCCTAAACGAGATGTGAAACATATTGAGTATTAATATTATAGACATTTGATGTAAAATATTTCGGAATGTTGTTTAAGCGTTTGGTTAAGGTTCGTAGCTATGCGATATTTATTTTTAATTATATACTAAGCTCATAAAAAATAATAAGAAAACAGGCTAGACCAGATACACGGCACCAATGATTTGTAAATCTGGATCAAAAACTAGGTACAGAGTGTCATCCATCCATATAGTATCATATTTTGCGTGTATATTATTGCGGTTTTGAATAATTTCTCACATTTTTTATGAGTGATAGAATCATTATTTTTTTTAGTTTTTTTTAAATTTATTTTTCCGCTGACCTTATTTTGTATTTATAAAATGAAAGAAAGAAGTGTTCATTGTTTCCAAAAATATAAACAATATACCTATAAATTTAATAATGTAAAATGTTTGTTGAAATAGATTTTTTTAATTTTTCAGACGTACGATTTAGGATTATCAACTATATCTAAATTCATTTTTTCAAGCATAATATTTCAAAATAATAATCACCAGAAAAACAACTTATTTAATATAAAAACATTTAATTATTTGGTATTCTTTTGAAATTAATTTGATTAGATTAAAGTTTAAAAAAAGTGTTATTTTTTTAAAATTATTTTTTATTTTTTAACAAATGTCTGAAAACATGAAACTTCCTGTATAGTTATGATAAATGCCAGTTTTAAATAAAAATAATTGCGCATTTTATAATAGTTACGTTTCAATTTAAATTGCTTTAGTTAGATACTTATATTTATAAGATAAGATTTATACTATACACATGTTTACAATAAGTTATAGGAGTCACTGCAGATATATAATAGGATAGGTTAAGTATCTCGAAACCTAACTACTAAGTATATTTGCATATGCTCATTTAGTAGGTACTATTATACTCTTTACCTCTAGCTTAATTAAGTTATAATGCAATTATAGAACTCTTGTTAAAGATTAAGTTCTATCTAAAATTATGGCATTATTTTGAGATTTTTTTGTATAATAGTATGTATAATTATAAATGTATATAACATATAAGACATATTATGTCTAAAATATTATTCAAGATATTCTTTTATAATAACTTTAAAATATATTAACTCGACTTAAAATCAGTGATTATTTACAATAAATAATTTTAAATTAAATTAAATTAAACTGTTAATTCGTTATTAATAATGTCTTATAATAAAACCATATAAATTTTGAAATTATTATTTTATTCGAAATAATTGAAAAAAAATTGGTTAATTTAGAAAATTCGGATTTTTACCATTTTATCTTTTTTTTTTTTAATTAAATATTTCAATCTTGTTTTTATAAATTCAAGTTTTAAAAATTAGTAATGTGAGCAGTAAATGATTTAAATATTCAGTACTGAGTCGCTTTTAACTTTCGTTAACAAAAACTTGATATATCCATTGTACGGCTAAAATACCACAGTTTGGCTTAAGAATTCCGACTATTGGTATATTCATCGCACGTATTTGGCCCCAACATTAGTGTAGGTACACATTATATTAGCGATGTTCCACGGACGCGCACAAACGTGAAATGACTGTTAACAGGTGACATCATACTAACACCTATCCAAAATATAATTCTGTTGAGTATGGGACATTGAACCTTTGTATTTTTGGTATAGTTCATATTATATTACTATTATCATTATTAACCGTGAAATTCTTTATTAACTCACATGCAGCGTATGTTTTATATTTATACGATAATATAGTGTGAGATTGTGAAGTTACCTTTTTTTACAGTTATCTATACAACAATCATTGTAAAAATATTAAAAATTTACTAGCGTATAATATGTAAGTGATACGCCTAAATGAATTTCTAGCAGTTTATTAATAAAAAAAATATAAAATTAAATATTCATACACATTTAGATATATTATAAAAATAAAAACGTCATGGGTTGTACCTACACAGAATATCTATAAGATATAATATAAGATCTCTCTTAGAACAACAAATAACAAATGTAACATATTTATCAGATTTTCGAAGACACGATTTACAAAACGAACATTCATTTGCTCTAAATTCACACGAAATTATTTATTTGCAATGTTAGGTACAATCACAAGAGTACATGACATTCAACTAAAATAAATCATTTTTATACATTTTTCGTTCTTTGTTCAACTCACATAAATCCATTTAAAATTGTTTTTAAGACAACGTAATACTTATCGGAAAACTATTTTCTTATTTGATTAAAAATAAAATATTTTATATTTTAATGATTTTTAATTCAAAATAATAAAACGACCGGTATAGACATTAACGTAACATAATATATAATATCATGTATAATATGTGTAATGTGTATGCAATCCATAGATCACAATTAGAGCTTTATATTATGTTAAAAATATTGTTACAATAATAATAATGGTTGTACAATAATACAATATTGTCTTTTTATTATATTTTTTTCCACAAGGACCTAACATTTTTGATAGGGATATAAAAATTTATTTCGGATACTTTACTATACTGAGCCTATCAAGTCACCACCTAAGTTGTATACTCCCAATGATTATGGACAAATCACATTTGATGACCTATATAAAGACATATAATATACTTGAAAAATGTAATTCTATATTAATACCTATGAATTAAAATATTATAAAAGGTAAATACTCGTATTATATACAATACATACCTAAATAATATTATATGCGTATTATAATTTTATATTTGGTGCCAAATGATTGTTAGCAGAAAAAAAATCTAATATCAGAGAGGAAAATAATTACTGTAAATGATGACCATGTTTATGGTCGCTTGGGTCGTGGGAGGAGGACGATACGTTGACCTTAAACTCCGGTCGATGATGTCAAGCTATAGAACAACGTGCCGGCTGCACATGAACCCGAAATAAAAAAATGACAGACCATATATGCGTTATTATATAGCAGTCAACGTAAAAAATGAAGCCAATCAATTAACTACTTTCCCTGCAAAAATTGACTTTTACTTAAGATGCCCCCCGGGCGCTGGCTGGGGATCAAATAGGTATATTGGGACAGACCAATGAACCGCATTCCTAAAACTCACCTGAATATAATATGCTATGGGCCTTGAATCCGGAAATCCTGCACGTAACCTAATTTTTTATGCAAAAAAATACATCGATCAACATAGAAATTGGAGGGCTTGGCTCTTTAGCTCATTATATTAATTTTAATTACAATTGTGTATTATTAGTTATAACTGAGTGCAAAATAGCATAAAACGATTTTTAACCTATTTAATTATATATGATTAACAAACATTGTAAGTTCATTTTGATGATAATATTAAAATGAATTTGTTTACAATAAAATTTTACGTTGAAATAAAATTAATTCCGTTGTATTCAATGGATAGTGAACTAGGCCTTATTAGTTATTATACTATTATTTTTAAATTTTCGAGATTTATTATAATATAATGTATCTATATTAAATAAAATTTTATTTTCTTATTTTAATTTTACTAACTTCATTTAATAATGTTAGGTATTTACTGTTTAGTATTTATTACTTATATATAAAGCAATTTGATACTAGTCAATTTTTATAATTTTACTTTAGAATATTTTGGTGATTTATTTTAGTTTTTATATTAAATAAGATACCTGTGACTGTGGACGCATATGTGTGCATTCCGCGTATATAATCTTAAAGACTGATGGGTATAGCATTGATATTTAAACCTCATACCTAAATATTATTATGATGATCACATACTTTTTTTGTACAGAACTTTTCGTGATGGGCGATTACGACAGAATTCACAGAATGTGTCAAAAACGTGGTGAATTATGGGAAGATCCTGATTTTCCGGCCACTCAGTCGTCAGTGTTTTACCACCAAAAGCCTCCATTCCAATTCGTGTGGAAAAGACCCAAGGTCAGTAACAGGTTAATAATATTTCGAAGCTGCACTATAAAATAAGTTTTTAACTAAGTCGGACTAATCGATAAGGTAGACAGGTGATGGTGGGCGATTATATAAATATATATAACTAGTAGGATGATCGAGCACCCACACGGTACTATAAAGTAGTATGTACGAGACAACGATACAACGACCTTTAAAAATTAAATTACGTCAAATCGGATAAATAAGGTATTATAATGAACGCCTGTGTTATTAACAGATTATAACAGTGCATATACGCCACGTGAATGATATGGTTCTGTATTTTGTGTAGTTATACAACTTGCAACGTAGTACGTTTACTTATAAATAATATATTGTGTATATTGTATAAATACATAAGATGTGTACTTAGCGTTTTATTAATGAATACTCTGAAAATGTTGAAAATCTATTTACTTAGGTACTTATCAAGTACTATTTTGACTAAATCTTTTACATTATTCTAAAATACATTTTAAACACGAAAATAATATTCCATTTTAATTTATGTTGTATAATATAATATATTTTAGTTTTTCTATTATTTTTTAAAATAGTCAATGTTACACTTTAGGTAAGTACATTATTTTTTAGAATTTAACTTAATAAATACTGAGTAACAATCTGCTCAATTCAAACAGCGTATGTCATTCTTTTCTGTAATTTTAATCACGTTTTCTGTATCGACTACGTGCAATTGTGTTCTTATAGTCAGATAATCATTGTTATTATGCTATGAGACCGGTTCTCCCAAAGGTCGTTTACGTGGATGGGACGAGTATTTGCAACTTGAATAAAGCAAATGATACACCAGCTGTTCGTAAAATGATTATTATCAAAATGATGGGATGTGAATTAATTTCGCATGCTAACTTTACTATATGTATGCGTGTGTGTGCGCGCGCGCGCGAGCGTGTGTGTGTGTATTATGTAACGTAGATAATATTATAATAACATGCTCTACGCATCTTACGTCGAATAAGTCATCGGCTGGGTCCAGCTTATGGGACTTGTCGATAAGGCCACTCCCAAAGTTCGCACCCAACGAGTTGCGAACATTATTGTCACTCTCTGCGAGAGGTCTTCAATGTACTCATCGTGACTATATGTAACCATTGTTCGCTTCAAGAATTGAAATTCGTATTTATTGTTTTGCTATCGGACTTGTATTTAATGTTAATTACTATTACTTGGTTACCTACCTATATTACATGTTGGCTTCATTATAATACGATGCACATCGACGTACAGCGGCACATGATCAATATAATAACCTGATGTATAAGCATTGAAGCATACGTATGCAAGTTGCGCCGCCGCATTCTCGAATGTATGACTAATATATTTCCATCTTCACCACTATATTATGAAAAACATTCCCGTTCGTTTACAATGCGACTAATAACCTCTCTTAAACCGTTTACAATTAACTACACTAAATATGTTCCGACTAGTTAAATATTGTTGTGGCTTATTGTTATTGATCATATATTAATCGAACTACATATATACATATATCAATTTGATAGTTAAATAATGGCCATATACTTACTATATATAATAAACTTAAAATTCGTACGTTCTCCGCATATTGGATTCAATAATATTTTTTTTTTCATTTTGGCATTAAAAATCAATAATAACCATAATGCAATGCGCAGTGGCGTATTTTCAATTTTTTTGTGGGGGGGGGGTCCTAGTATTAAGTATAAGTTTATAACATTATAATAAAATACATACGAGTTAATTTAATTATGATACTTATTATTGATATTATTTATATAATATTTGAAAAAAAAATTTCTGGAGGGGGGGTCGAGACCCGGGACCCCCCCCCTGTAAATACGCCACTGGCAATGTGTTGTAATTGAAATGGTTTATTAATCTATAATTGTTAATAAAAAGTGACCCAACTGTGCTGAGCAAATTAATACGAGTATGACATAATGTTCTAAATACTGTGTAATAGATGTTATTTTTCACTCGAAAAATTCTACTAAAACTCTTATTTAAATGTATGTTTTTTTTTTTTTTTATAATAAAAATACAGTTAAATAAAACGAATTTATTTTAACTACAGTTGGTAGATATTTTTTCTAACTTGAATGAAAAAAATAATTATGATCACCGTTTAATCCACTAATAAATTATCAATATTTAATGATGTTTTTAAAATAACACAAAATATTAAAATCCCACGCATAGGACGACAAATTATTTTTGCATTAATGTTTCGTCATGTTCCGGCTCCTTAATTATGCGTTGTTGCATTGTTAAGAAATGTCACTGAAACAAATAAATACAAATGGCCAATTACCATTTATTTTTTCTTCTACTAAATATATGTATATATGTATTATATCATTGAGCGTAATTATTTTCTAGTTTCGGACCGTCGAGTCTGTAAAAGCGATATCTCCGCAGTGTTCGTTTTCAGCACATAATAACGACCAAAGCGACCACATTTTTCAATGTATCATGATGTCTGTCATCTGAATGCCTAATTGTATTCGTTTTGTTCGTCATTGGACATTGGTCATTGATAATCGATAAACGTTTATAAATTGAAAAATAAAAATAAATTACAACGATTCTTTACAATAAAAATTTAATAATATTATATTATGATAATATGTACGTTTACGATATAAGTATATAAATACGTGTTTCTTTTCCTTTTTATATACGCGTATGATGAAGAACCACTGACCATTGTAAGTAGGTTATGTGCGCGCGCGCGTGTGTGTGTAAGTTGTGCCCAGTGAAACTGACTGGCTGTGAATATTATGAACGGGAGAGTCAGGAGATGATATCCCTCGGCCGAAAACGTCTATTGAACGGTGTAGCATACATATTTTGTTATATGTTATTACTTTTTTTCTTACTGTTTTCCAAATTCCATTCATTTATATACATTATACATTTACGATTTATACGTATCTACTCGATACACTGCATGTATTATGTATGTACATATTATACATAAACACATTTATATTTTATTGTATGTGAGGAATGAGAATCAAACAATACGAAACTGCATTTGAATCGCTACGATTGTCCATTTTGAATTATTATTTGAAACGATTTTAATGAAAAGTGAGATACATTAAATGGATTTCGGAATATAAAAAATAACTTTTCAAAATAAATTTATGACAGAAAGAACAAAATAATATAAATTAAAAAATATAACTAAAATATAGTAATACAAAAATAAAAATAACTAACCATTAAAAATATAATATAATTATCTTCAAATTATAAATCATAGTTAAGTGGGTATTACTATAATGGCTTACCTATACATAATATAAATATTACAGTATAAAAATAAGGTTGTATAATATGTACATAAAATATAACCACATATATTGTTTTTTTTTAAATATATTTAAATGATAGAAACAAATACACTATTTTATAATTTTTTTAAATATAAAAATTTGCATTCAATATTCTTCTATGTATATTTTTTTGTGTGTTTTATATTGTGAATAATGTGAATCAAAACTATTGGTTTATTAATTTATTAGACAATATTAAATTAAGTTTTTTCTTTTGCCATTTCATAATCATTAAAAATTAAAAATTAAAAGCTTGAGAATAGTTTTTGTGTTTTGGTTTATCTATATGCATCATAATTAAATAATGTAATAGACAACGAAGTTACGTTTCAATACATGACATCTATGTATATAAAAATGTTTGTTTATATTTTATATGGAACAAAATTTTAATTATTTAATCTGAATTTATTTATTAATATATAAATTTACACAAACAGTATATCATTTATACCTTGATTAGATTATTATTGTAATATTCAATTTAATAAACACCTCTAAATAAATGTTGCATTAACAGTACAGACTTTAAATTAATCAGATCTACAATAAATAAATTATAATATTATACTTTTTGTTTTAGGAGATTTGTAATAGACCGGTTTTTGTCAGTGATTCTACGTCTCAATTTGATATCAGTCCAGGGAAAATGGGTAAGTGTTATTAATTATCAATAGATACCTAATTTTTCGTTAAATATCTTTATTTTCGTCTCGTTTTATTTGTCAAGAATTAGATTGAAAAATAAAGTGTTTTTTTTTGTTCTAATTACTATTTTTTTACTCAAATTCTCTACTTTTAATTTTTTTTTTGTGTAATTCTATATAGTTACCATTTTTTGAAAACTCATGCTTTTTGACTTTCACTTCTATGATTTGTGCCTGTATCTGTAATAGAAGGGCAAAATAAAATCAGAGAGAGTTTGTCCATGCCTAATTTCTGATACTTAGTGTGCGTGAAAATTGTCAATAGATATACATTTATTTTTTCCAATATATATTATTCTAGCAAACGCTTTTATTTATTTACCCATTTTAAATAACATCGTTAATCCGTTCATCATTATCACTCATAAAAAACGTTACTATCGTAGAATTTCCAATTGTCATTGCGAATGACAGTTTTGTTAGCCTTAATTTTGATTGTTTTAGCAAGTATGTCAATTTCGCACTACAAATTAAACCATTTCAATTACATTATCTTGTTTTATGGGTACCAAATAAAAATAAAAATCATGTCTTAATATTTAATTTTTTTCTTTTGATATTTATTAGTTCACTAAATTCGACATCATTTCAGTGTTTTATTAAACAGTTTTATTTTTTACTATACATACAATTATATATATTATATCTATTTAGGTATATGAGAAATAATTTATTTTATTTAAAAAATTATGAGTAGTCTGATGATAGTCTGATATTACCTATAGGTAATAAAAAACTTTTTAAAGATAATTATTTGTATAAAAATATATATCAATTATTATTATATAATGTTAGGTAGTTTTAAATGCATGAGATATGTACTATGTACATAGCTCAAAGTATATTATATTATTATTATAGTAAAATAAATAAATTACCTAGGTACGTATACTTGGGAGTTGATATCTATATTCCATACATATTTTTTTAATAAAACACTCGTTTGAGTTATAGAAAAATATATAGTGAATGATTTATACTTTAGTCTAGTTGTTTTAAAAATATTTTTTATTTTTTTATTTTTATTTTATTCTTCAAGAAGATAATGGGCCCCACTGAACATGTTCGGTACATATAGAACAATAATAGAATTACAGCTCTTTTTGAATACCTATTGAATAAAATTAAAATTTATTCTCTGTAAGATCATGTTTAACATTTTGAAAAACTGAAAAATAACTTAAATATTCCTGGCTAAATAGAAATTTGTTAAAAGCTAATATAGGATTTTATGTAATTAAAATGTTCGGTTTTTTTAAAAATTTTAATATTATACAATCCAGAATAAAACATTTTCAACTAAATTATTATTTTTCTTTTAATAATATTAGAAATAACGAGCGTGTGATTTAAATGGTATGATAAATGAAAATATTGAAAACTGACAACTATGTTTTAAAATTGTGTTGTGTTGCTGTATAAATAAAAATGTTTAATATATTTATGAATTATTAAAATTATTTAAGAATATTTTGATTTGTTCATCAGTATGATATTATAATATATATGTATACATGTCAATATAGTTGTGCGACACATTTAATAGCATTGATGAAACTTATAAATTGAGTATTGAAATTATCTTTACCAAACTGCAGTACCATCGGTTGGTTGTGAAATAATTAATATTATAATTTTAATCTATTTATATAGGTATTTATTGATCATAAATAAATATTCTGAATAAATAATTTTTTAATTTTGTTTTTATTCCAATCAAACGTTTTCTATGTACGGACTAGTTTTATCAATTTTCTATAAAACATATCTATAGGTCAATAATAAATATTGTATAGGATTTAAAGAACGAGTGTCGTGACGGTCACAGCCTTGTATAGGTAGTAGCTGGCGATAACTCCATTTTGTACAATATTTGTAAAAAGAAAGGAAAAATAAGTATATACCTATTGTGTAGTGATTTTACTGAATTTATAAAAATATTTTGTAAAAAAAATAAATTAAAATTCGGATTTCGATAACCACAGTCTTCAAATTAAATTGTCAAAATGTCTTGAAAAATATTTATACCGTTTGTATAATTTTCAAGGTTATTTATTTTGATTTATAATACCAAGTTTGATGTTAAACGTAACAGCAGTAGTTTTCAAGATTAATTAAAAACATGATACTAAATATGCGTTGGAGTCACTATTAATTTTTATTTATAAATCTTGGCAATGATTTTATATATTGTATTTAAACATGTCATGGAATACAAAAAGCTTGTTAGATATTTTTTATAGGTAATACTTAAAATATAATGTTGACATTAAAAAAAAGTATTTACTTTTACGTAATACATAATAAACTTTAATACAACGAGCAAACTTTAATATTTTATAGATTTGATTTTAAACTTAAATAGGTAGTGAAATTTTATAAAAGACATAAGATGAAACCAATAAAAAAATATATGATAAATAATAACTGTTAAACATTGTACGACTGTACGAGTATATTATCAATTATAGAGTATACTAATATGGATTAAATTCCTTACCTCCTAGATATATTATTTTGGATCCAACTAATAAAGTATTTAGTAATTTACGTTTTTACATAATATATATATTACTGGACTTGATGAATTTAAAACTGCATTATTTTATTCTAAGGCTATTATATCTACACATGACGATTATTTATACTTTGAATAATTATCATTTCATCATGAATAACTGTTATATTAATTTATTAAGCCATGGTTAAATAGTTTAAATTGATTGTGTTATTTCGAAATTCCTGGTCGGAAAATTATCATTTAATTAGAATAAATCACCATTGTACGGAATAATGTCCTAACCGAATGGTATAGCATAAAAGCCCGTTCCTCGTTTCCCACCGTTCAGTATGTCGATCCTCTGACACATCAAATTATCCATAGCTGATGATTATTTCAACACAACGGAACTGAATAAAATTATATTATACACGTGGATATTGATCAAGCGTATCTGCATTTGGCGGGAACAATGTGTTTTTATGAGTTTGTGAAACATAAAATAAATATAATATGTACAGTGTACACGATGTCGACCACGAAATAGCGTTACACGGGATGAAGATTTGTGTACATGACCTTGTGGAAGAAAAAAAAGTAAACAATACTTGGTTTTCATGATGATAATAATTCAACATGGTCCGGCGGATTTTGTACAGTCCTATTATGCATGTGGATGTGGTTTAGTTAGTACCTATTGACAGTATCACAAAAACCTAAACGAGTTCATTTGTATAAAAATTATTAGTAAAAAATATTCAACAATGTTTTCCGTAATTCGTTGTCGATATAGAATATTTGATTCACGTTGTATGCTTTGAACAGCTCAAAGCGTTCACCAAAGTTAATGAATATAAACGACTGATTATAGATAAGTTAGGTGCACCAATACGTGTAGTTTATATTTTATTTGTTTACACAATTACACCTAAAACAGCAATTAAAAAAAAAAAAAAAATAGAATACAAATGTGATGATTTAAACGTCAGTTAAAAGATGTCAATAGTGTTTCACGGTGTATCTCCAGAGTTATGAGCCTATGTGTTCATGATGAGTGTATGAGACTGGAACAAATTAGCCGGCATATTATACTCGTATTATTTTGATACTCTCAGATCAACAAAAGATTCATCAAGAGATTTTTTCATGTGTGCATATCTAAATATGCTTTCAGTTGGTCGACCAACCCCGTTATAGTGTGTAGGTATATATCTATCTACAGTTACTCATTTATTACTGATTGCACATTTATTTTCGCTACACAAAGTCTTTTGGATCCGTTCAACGCAAATACTATATTATACATCATATAGTATACACATCATAATATTATAAGTACGCTGCTATTCCAAAGTATAAACATATTTTAGATTTAGAATGCGCAAAATTGCATAACCAACAAATTCTTTAGACCATATAAACAACGAAAATAATTACTCGTCTGATGTAATATTTCAATGTTCTTATGTTTTAACTATACAGATATATTATCTATTGTAACGTTGGGATTTCAATGATGTTTAAATAAACAGTAAACAAAAATAAAAATAATACGATAGTTACCAATATCAATAAAATTGTATAAAGCAACGGTGTAAAATATACCTAAACCTTTTTCTTTATGTTTGAAATGGGATACCGTTTAAATTGGATTATTTTACAAATACTAAATTATCTTGGGTAATACATGAATACAGTGGATACACTTTAAAATATAGGTGCCCAGTACAAACACTTGTCTGTTTAGAATCGTCTGAAAAAATGTGTCAATAGTATAATACAATAAAACACTATATACGTAATAACTAAGTATACCTATATTATATGTTTCGCTAGATCTTGTGGAACGGATTGAGTAATAATATACATATATCTAATAGGTAATATCCAGGATAAAAAATAGGTTAGTTATATTATTTTCAATAAAATGCACTAATAATTAATAAGTAACAATATTTGTTTAATTTCATACAATTAAAATGATAATAAATGTAAATAGTTCAATAAAATCTTATTACAAATAAAAAACATACTATATTATATAATATCGATAATTTGTCGACAATTACAATGTGACGATTTTTTTTTTTTTATAACAATCTGTTTTCAAAATTAAATAGTTAATCACTAATTGAACATTTTATTATGTTTGTTGCAGGTGATAAATGGCTTGTATCTTGTCTGGGCGTACTGTACCTTTGTAAAGGTTTGTTTTATCGTGTAGTGCCGGCTGACCAGTCGCTTTCTAGCGAAAAGGAGTATAGCGGCGTTTTCCGGTTTCGTTTGTGGTGGTGTGGCGAGTGGATGGAAGTGTTGGTTGACGACAGACTACCAACCGTTAACAACCGGCTGGCGTTTTTGCAATCTACACATACCGATCAGTTTTGGCCGGGACTGCTGGAAAAAGCGTACGCCAAGTAAGCACGTGCAATTAAAATAATCGTTTATATAATGGGTGTATATACGTAGTGTTTCTAATCAATGGTTTTATCAGATTATACTGATAATTGATTACATTTCTTTATTTTTTTTAAACTCAAAATTGATTTATGTAATTAATATATATGTTTTAAAGGCTCAAGTCAAAAATAACTAAAATATAACCACGATTACATTAAATTAAACATAAATTATTAATTATTATATAATACTAATAAATAATATTAGTGGATTAGAAAACGATAAACCACAATGTAATAAAAATATAAAATTAAAACTAAATACCTATACTATTAGAAATAAGTAAATATTTAAGGGAGGGTAGATTATGTTAATAATAAAATCATATTCAATTTATTTGTCTTACCCGTAATCTAAATTCTAAATAATACCGTATATACCGAAACGTTTAATATATTAATAAGTACAAATAAGTTATGAGTTGCTATCAAAATATTATATCATATTATATAGTGGCTGGTTAACAGATAAATATTTCAATTTAAAAATTGAAACTTCAGTTTATAAATTTCACTGATTATATGTTTAATTACATGAATATTGTGTAATGATTTCATTTTCATTTAAAATATTTGGTGACCTCGAAAAATTCCAAGTGTGTAATAAGATTATAATAATTATTAACTAATAAATGTTGTTAAAAAAAATTGCAATTTATGTAGCCAACATTTGAATAAATAAATAAATAAGATTAACATTATTGTTATAGAAATTTAAAAAATTAATTTTTATTTATTGAAATAAAAACAAATTATCAAGTCGGAAGTAAAGTATTCTTAAACTTATTCGTTGTTACCAATAAAATAAATAGTGTTACATACCATTATTATAGATACACCTAATAATGTAGTAGGTATTAATATTCACATTTTTATTATAAACCTAGGAATTATTAATAAGTACTTATTTATTACGTTTTATGGAGTAATGAATAAATAGTATAAATAGTATAAATAGATTACGCAAAGAATTATGTGAAAAGTGCAAAACAAATTAAATATGACGTTTGTACATAAAATGAATACCAAAATGTATAATTATATATTTATATTGATTAATTGCATTCGTCTTACAACTAAATTACTTTCAATTATTACAAATTCATTTCATGTTAAAAACTTTATAAATAAAATAATTTAAAGATAGATGTGTCTACCAAAAATATTAATTTTAATATTTCCATTTTTACTAACGGAAATAGTATAATAGTATGAGAATTTAAAACTGGAAATAATTTGTTCATAATATAATTTGTCATTTTTCTAACAATACGTAATCTTATTTGCAACATACGCACATGCGTGTCCAATAGTTTTTTTCAGCCTCGTTGAACTTCCTATGCCTCAGATAGTTTTTCAATTTACTGTACAGGAGCGCTTATTAATAAAGGCGATATGCAGATAATTTAACATATTATTTCTGATGAATGAATCGTAGGTATTATAAATTTTATAATGAAATTCAAGATTGAGAATAATATATTGATTTACATTACTCTGAGATAGCAATAAAAAATAATGACTGCTTATTTTTGTTTGGTTTTTTTGTCATTGAAAAATTATATTTTTATTTAAAAATAAAATAATAATAAAAACATGAAATACGACTTTTATAAAATGTATACACTATCTGGTCAGACAAAGATACCTGTATAAGTTATAATAGTTGTTATCCCTTATAAAAATAATTATACGAAATACTTTGCATCATAATAGTTTTCGTTTGGTTTTCAAACTCTGTTAGGGATATTAAATTGTGTATAAGTATAATACGTGTATTGTTACGCACCTCCAAGGATTAAACATTGAAAATACGTATGACATGAATTTAAATATCATTTCGGAAAGATATACATATTATATTATACATTTATACACATCTATACAAGACTATTATATGCATACATTTGATTTTCTCATTAGGTACCTCTGAAACTCAATCATCAAACATGTCTACTTGAGTTATTTAAATTCCAACCGGGAACCTTCCCCCTCATATTGTATAAAATAGTTCTCAGCCTCTATGTATTACAGTATTACATTTTGATTGATACCTGTTCATTTAAAAATTTATACACCCGCGGTCATTTTAGAAACTTATCGGTCGCTCGATATGCGGTCCCGTGCAGCGCACAGTGCGATCATAAATTACCAACCGCGAAGTTGCACAAAAGCTGAGAAAATAATTAATATCGATATCATAATAATATATTATAACAAAATATCAGTATCCGTCATCGGTTCGTCGCTAATCTTTTATCGAATCACTTATTAATTATCGTGGCAGTTCCATATAATTGTAATATAACCTAATATGAATAACGAACTGCACGGTCACTGGACTTAGATCGATGACCTTGGCTGTTTCCTTTTAGCCCACGCCGTCAATACTTGCCAAAAATGGACCCAATAAGAATAAAAATACGAACCTGTCTACCGCTATATAGTGTCCACGCGGAAACGTTTTTACTTATTACTGTAAATAATTGCAATGATGTTAATGGAATGTGGGAGTTGTGTTGTTAACCGTTAAATGATGGTAATACGTTAATCGAACACTATATAATTATTACGCTATTTTGAACATTGGGCATCGTTCCAGTCAACTGGAGAAAAAAAATTTAAACAATATGTACCCTATTGGCTATTATTAGTTAAGTTACCGCAATACTGGACAATGAACAATAAACACTCGCGTAGAAGTCATAAAATGTAAAAACGATTATTACACATCTATAATTCAGCATTTCCTAATCCTTTATACGCAAATGAATTTTAAAGGATACCTACGTGTAACTGTGTTAAAAAATATTTTTTATTAATATTGCACTTTTTAAATAGGTAAATTTTATAACTATAGGTATACTATTCCGCATGTGGAAAAACTAAGATAATGGATATAATTACGATATACGATTATATATTTTATAAAAATGTATACAATAAACAACATTGAAAGTGACTAACAAGTGAAAATAAGTTTAATTCAGCCTGATATAATTTCACATTAAATTAAAATTGCTTTACTCGTGTAATTCACATAGGTACTTTTTATTCATACTTTACAGAAATATACAAATTTTTTTATTACATAAATTAATATTAAAAGACTTATTGTGAAAAATATTTGTTTATGCCCAATGTTTTTTGTCGTTTTTAAACTCTTCTTAATTTAGGTTTTAAAAAGAAAGTGATATGTATGCCTTTTGATCATAAAATTTCAAATGGCAAAAATGGTTGGGAACCATTGATCCATATTATATATGATATAATATAATGTACGATGCATGAAAAATCTTCAATTGTTGCAATAAAACAACCACTGACGGTTGTACATAATGATAATACCTATCTGAAAGTGACAGGTAGTGAGATGTTCATTGATGTTGTTATTATTTTTATTTTTTTCGTATTTCACCTTGATCAATTTAGGGCGCCGAAATTAAATTGTATTACAATTTACAATGCGTCATCGTAAAAGAACGCGGTCTCGTATAACCCTAAACGATCTGATAAATAACGATTACCGATGGCCTAAGTCGAGCCCAGAGACGTGTGATGATTCTGGACGGGGTCGTTGTACCCAAAAGATTTGTTCGTATCTAATCTAGTTTCCTTGCAAGACTGCGTGTATGATGCAGATTAGGCTTTGTCGGTGCTATCGCACAGTATAATATCGTGATCGCAACAACGGCCAAGTTATTCGTTCAACACAATATTATTATAAAATCTTAGTAAATATATATATTAAATAATAATAACGAGCCTGAAGCACGTCTATATACAGTCATTGATACGATATACATGAACAATTAACAGTAGGTATATAATAACCCGATACCTATAATTGTGTGGAGATTGCAATGAATTAAAACCTACGGAAATTGAGTGAACAGCTAAATTACTCCGTGAAAAGTTGATTTCGCGCAGAAATGTTTACATCCATCATTAATATATAACGTGTAGGTACAGTGTATATACTGTACGTACGTTTGTACCAACATGATCTCTGACGGTGTAACGGATTATTTAGTTTTATACATACCTGTATAATAATAACGTATGAATGATCTACGAATTTGATATTTTGTTTAATTTCAAAACATGACCTATATTTTTGTGATTAAAGAATAATAATATATGATATGTAATCAATTAATTCAAATAGCTAGTAGTTGAAGTGTTGGACGATGTAATATGTATAGATTGTTATATGAATAAATTAATTGTCTTATTTTACTAAAAATACTTTAGTCAATAAATTATTTAAATTCAAATTATACGTTGTTCAAACTTTTATAAGTAAAAGTTTGTAAAAAATGTCAATAAAAATTTAATTTAACTTATTATTGATACTTAATAAAAAAAAGTATTAATATAACTTAAATTTTTAACAATTTCTGTTTCACTTCGTATGTTGTATTTTATTTCCATTTTTCGTAGATATCAATTACTGTAATATAAAATTTAAAATATTGATCAATGAACAATGACACACGATATTGAATAGCTTATTAACCCGTTTTTATTTTTATAACCAGCGAAGTAAAAATACATTATTGGTCACAATTCGATTTTTTTTTTTTACTATAGCGGAATAATCTATATTCTATTTGTAATAATATAATGATTTTATACTTCAATGTAATAGTCAATAAATTCATAACTTTACAGAAATAAAATTATTTACATTTATTTTTTACCATTACTTATAGTATATTAGGGAATGTTTTTTTTTATCATCCTACTACAGTAATTGCGCTGTTGTTACAATTCAAATAATATTAATAAAATTATATACCGATTATCTTTGTTTTATTTAAATTGAAACGTAATTTTCCTTATTACATAAGATTTTTTCGTGGCTGTAAATAATATAATAATATATCTTAACCATATAAAATCCATCGCATACTGATCGAAACTGGAAAGTGATACGAACGTTTTTAAATCCAGCAATGCGCGTACGGTGTAATGTGTTAAACGAATACGCATTTTAAACGATCGTGTCCTGTGTATCGTTAATCGATCACTTTCGAATCGTACCTATTCAAAATGGAAAATGAACGACAACGAAACGCGTTTTGCCAATGAACTTGAATCCTTCTCCGTTGACCATCAATAATATTATACAGCGTGAGTGCATTATCGTCCTATTATTTTAGTAGCCTGACAACTGCTTTCGGCGCTATTTGATATTGACCCGTTTGAGATTTTATTGTGAAAGTATTCAAACCACAGTGGTTTAAGATAAAATTAAACGTATATATTTTAAAATGTAATCGTCGCGGTTTACGATATATTTACCTATATTTTTACTTTATGCTTAGTAAAAGTACATTTTAAAATAACACTAATATTATTATACATAATATGATATACATTTTGTAGTTTTGTTTTTTATCTATAATACAAAAAGTAGAGATATTTTACAAAAATATTATCAATATTATAATAGTTTTAATTCTTAGCTTTAAAAGTAGGTAATACACTTTATATTTTACATTAAATAATAACTGAATTAGTTAAATCTACACAAAGTCATATAATCATTTTATTGTATAATCCATCAAATCACTTCAATGAAACTTCTCATTATATTCTAACGTTAAACTAATTCTTATAGTTTTATTTCGAATGTGTATATTTTTCGAGTCTGAGTGGTGCGATGAGGGAGTGTTTGGTATTTTAATGTGGTATTTTTGTTTACATGGTTTTGATTTTAAAAAACAATTTTTTAGTACATTAGAAGGAATACAAATAATATAATAAATAATTAATGTTCATCAATTTTCAATTTTAATCAATTAATGAAAATTATTATTTTTATCACTAAATATAGTAAAATATAAGTATGGCAGCTAAAAAATATTTTATTTGTACCTACTGGGTAAATTGGATAATATTTAAAACATTCTCTAACGCAATATTCATCATTAATTACATGTTTAAAGACGTACCTATCGCGTATAACTTAGTATCAAACACAACTACTATATATCAGTATATCGTATTTACTTTTAGATTTTAATTAGCTATAGAGATAATGTATAGTTTATACTATTAATTTAATACCTATGAAATTTGTGAAAATTCTGTCGGAAATTAAATTTCTTTGATATTTAATGTTAAGCGTCTATATCATTCTTATGCTAATAATGTGTATTATAAAATATATTGAAATGAGTAAAATAAAATTGTAATATGTTGTATTTTTTATAATTATTGATTAAGAATTCATTATAGTTATATATTTTATAATATTTAAATTACACATAACAAAATTATGTACAATTATATGTATAATAAATAAAATATCTTATAACACATATTGAATTTTTCACTCAGATTGCATGGCTCGTATGAAGCCCTCAAGTATGGTACTCTTTTGGATGGACTTGCTGATCTGACTGGTGGAATCACAGAGAGCATTAATATCCGACAAGACCAAGCCACTTGCGGTAGAATGATTGGGAAAATGTTGGACATGACTTCTATTGTCACATGCACAGTACAACCAGTCTCACCTCAGGTAATTGTTGAGTTACTTAAACAATAAACAAAATAAACATTTCTAAAAAAAATATTTACGCACAATAACCAAATTATATGTTTATATGTATATAATAGGATTTATTCATACCCATCCCCATCTCCACTGTCAAAGTGCCTTTACTGAAAGGCTTCTTTAATCTGTGTTTCATTCAAGCCATTATTCTATTAGATCACTTTTACTCATTGTTCTATTCTGTAACAGATTGTAAATTATATAATAAAAAATCCAAAAAATCCCCATCTCCATTCTTCTCTTAATAATTTATTTATTATAATTTAAATTCATGGAATTATTAAATATACTTTATAATCATATTTTCAAATTACTGTGATTTTTTTTTTTGTAACTTATAACGAGTGCTCGGATACAAACTTCTATTTTTAAAACGAGACCTCCTCGTTTTTTAATGTAAAATATTTAGTGTATATTTATTTTAAAAATGTATATGTACCTAATTCAGAAGGTAACCTCGGGAAATTTATCTTAAGAATTTGATGATATAATTTTAAATATATTTCAAAATTTCAAAATCAGATTTTGAATAATTATACATTATTTTTACCGAAGAAGAAACATCAAACAAGCAATGAGTATGATTGTGAATTACCTTGTGTTAAATGGCTATTACCAGTATTACCCATCTATGTATACATATACAACGACATCATAGAACCTATATAATATATATCATACTATTTGATCAAAGCTCTATATTGTGGTATAATATATAGGTAATTACATCTATAGTAGATGAAAACATAAAATGCTGGACGTATTTTAGATGATAACAGCGTATGCATTATGTATCATATTATAAATTATTTTTATGCCAAGGTCTTTCAGAACAATATTCTTTTATATAATTACATATTGAAGCGCATATTATAAAATATACTGTAAACACTTTCGGATAGAAGATATTCGTGTTCTACCGTGTGATGCAGTATGTATGCAGCCACGTTTAAAATGTTATTTTCTTCTTATTAATTTTAAATATTGATATATTTAAGTGTATTAAAATTAAATTAAAATAATATATAACTATAAAGTATGGAAAAATCTAATTTATTTTTGAATGCTTTTACAATTTCAAATCATATATGAGATACTTTTAGTAAATGGCAATAAATATAATTTAATAAATGTTTATAATAAACAATTTATTAAGCCCTAAGAGAAAATGCTTAGGTTACTTAATAACTAAATAATATTAATATATGCATTTAATAAAAGGAAGAGCCACGACGTGCTACTTATAATCTATAAGTGCATAATTTATATTTTACAAAATTGAATAATTGCATTACATATAAAGTATAATATCACTTTGATTTTAACGATACTTACGATATCATAGTTCTAACATACAGCATAATATTGTTTTAATTTATGTTTTAAAAATTACTGTAATATGATAATTTTATAATATCAGTTTCCCGAACTGTGCCAATTTAAAACAATATAAAGTTGATTCTCACTGAAGCCTGAGCACGCGTGGTGCACTGCGATGCGCCGACATTCCTTCGCGATAATGATCTTCTTAGTCGAATTAACATTTAGTATCATAGATTCTAGTAGTTTCTCTTTCCGAACCGTGTTCATTTAATTACTACTAAGCTAGTTTCATTTGTTTAATTACACGTTTTTTTCGGATGTTATGATTGTTATTACCTACTAATATTATTTTATATTTTTACCTGTGAAACCCACGAACAACAACTCAAATTTCACTTTAAAATGAAATCAAACACCACTTCCAACCATTTATGTTAATAAAACAATGTAATTATAAGTAAAAATTGATAAAAACTGTTAAATATAGTAAATAAATATTACCTTAATAGTGAATTCTCGTTAGTTTCTAAAATAATTTTAAAACTCAGCAAGTATTTAAGTTATTTTAAATAAATAATAATTATAATATACTAATATCGATGAAGCATTTTTAATTGCAAAATAATTTGAAAATTAAAATAATATAAATACATTTTCTTCGTGTGCCTATATAGTACTATATAAAGTAAAATTATAATATTGTACAAGTAAAATGTGCAGTAATTTACATTTGAAAATTCAAAATAAACGAACGAAAATATGTAAAACATAATTTATATATATTTATAGTACGAAAAGTACTATAAAAAAACTTTCTGATAGGTATTCAAAATTATACAATACTAATTGGCAAATGTCAATGTTGATATCTTTTTTATTCATAGCACGTCATGTTTCCATAGCCATATACTATAAGTAATTAATATTTTACAGACTTAAATTGTAGCTTGTTATTGTATTTGGATAACAAGATATACTCCCTGAAGTTGGTGAACTTCTTTAGCGAGTTCAAAGCCTCTGTATACTGTGGGCATGTTATTCAATATAATGGCCTTCGAACATTTCCTTAAAAGGAACCTAGTAATATCGATTTTCAGGATATCTTTGTACCAATCAAGTCTAAGACAATAAAAGAAAATGTGTCAACAAATCACTTTTTATAAGAAGGTTGTTGCAAATTTATCGCCAGGAGATTTTTTTTTATTATTTAATTCATATAGGTACAACAAGTAAATATTATGTTGTTGATCTTTTCTCGCAGTATTTTTCTGTAACGGTATTATATTGTTAGTTTGTTATGAAAAATATAACATTATTATAGTTTCACGTTTATGATTATTTTGTTCGATAAATTTTAATACTCAAACGAACATTTAGTGTTATAATTATACGTCAATGTTACAGCGATAACACTTAGAGGCATTACATTCTTATTATTATTAACAGTTTTCCTATTGAGTTTGAAAATTAAACTTAAATCGATAGCATAACAAATTGTGTTCACCCAGATCAATAAGGTATTCAAAGCTATGTTATAAATAAATACATTTATTGAATACAACACCTACATTGAAATATTTCATGCAGACTCAGTTGATATTTACTTTTTTATTTCTAAATATTTGCACCGTTAAATTTATCTTAAGTTATTCATATAAATCTTTTATATTTACTTTGCATTATCGTTATATAGTATAAACTATTACAATTATTCAATATGTACTTCACAAATTAAATTTTTCAAAGCCGACAATTATAATTATCTTTATGGTTTTATAATAGTAGGTATGTAGGTAAGTACTTTATGATTCTATTAGTTTATGATGTAATTATACAAACATATTTGACCCTAATATTCTGTACTCGTGGCTTGTTTTATAACTTAATAAATCATCATACTAAATTGCATCTACGTATATGGTTATATGTTTAATATAATATATTAATATAGTAAAATATATTTTTTCAGGCTAATAAAAGCGTACCAGAAAAACTAACAAACGGTATTCAAATCGGAATGAATTACAGGCTGTGCACCGTGGAAAGGGTATGTCCATTGATGTACCTATCTATTTATTTTTCACCGGAAATATTGTTATTTTTATTGTTCCCTTTGTGATTAACCGGTAGTTGGAAACATACAAAAACGAGCCAATACAATTATTCAAATTGCGACAGCCCGGAGGTACCGGCTCTGAATATAACGGTCCGTGGTCTAGGGATTCCGACGATTGGGATAATGTACCGCACAAAGAAAAAGAACGTATAAATGCCATTCATTTGATGGAAGGAGAATTTTGGTAATATATATTATTAAATATATTATGATTCACTCTTAAAATTTGGCATTGATTAACTATGGGTTTTATGTATTTCAGGATGAATTATAACGAATTTGTGAAGACATTTACGCACATTGAAATGGTACACTTGGACAGCGATACTAGTCGAGACGAGCCATCTTTGCATCACAAAAGAACGTGGCAAATGCGTCTACATCAGGGAACTTGGCAAAGAGGTGTAACGGCTGGAGGATGTCGAAATAATCCAGGTAATGACGGTTCATTTCACGTATAAACTCATTGTACGTCTTACTTTCGCAGGAGTACGGGATTTAATTAGTTTTTTTTTTTTTAGAAACTTTTCACATTAATCCACAACTCCATTTAATTCTGAGTGAAATGGAAGAAGTTGTAATTTCATTGAACCAACACAGCATTATGGAACCTAAAGTGATCGGTTTTACGTCGTACTCGTTACCAAAAGCGTGTATGGATTCGACGGGCAAAGATTTCTTTAAAAAAAATAAATCGCTAGTTAACTCACAATACACGAATAGCAGACAAGTATAGCAATAAAATAAATTAAATCTATTTGCCACGGATAGTTGAATTATAAGTACTTATTTTTATATTATTATTTTTTTTTTTAGGTAAGTCATCGATGCTTTTTGGACCAAGGTGGATATTTGATAATACCTACCACGTTTGAACCTGGTCAAGAATCGGGGTTCACATTAAGAGTGTATTCGAGTAAACCATTAAAACTCAAGTAAGCCTTTTTAAACTACTGCAAATATTTTAATTATTATCATTATTAATATATTATCGGATTTTATTTTATCAGATTACTTGATACAGTTCCTTCGCTATTGAAATCAGCAATAATGAAGGTGGGTACATTATATTATTAATATCTATTTTAAAATCATTACATATCCAAAATAAAACCATTTTAATTAAATTATTTAGGCACCAGTAAATTTGGATGGTAAGACGTTTGTCCAATACGAATCAGTGTTCCTACAATTAGCCGACGAGCACAGAACAGTGAATGCATTTGAACTCCAAGAACTCCTAGACGCTTGTCTGCCAAATGGTAAAATAAAATTGCGTTTGTTTATTCTCAAAAACAACCATATTTATTTGTGATATGCATTATTACAGATTATATAAAGAGTTGTGCTAGTATGGAAGTCTGTCGGCAAGTAGTTATCACATTGGATGTAAGTTTTCACTTTTATTTCATGTTCATGCAATGTTTGTTATTAATATTTGCTTAAATAAATATTTAATTTTATGACCTATAGGTACCAGGAATATATTTATATAGTCTTAATGCATTGTTTATAAGATGAATAAAAATATTATAGTGAATGCACGTAATAACGCAGAGAAATTTAATTTGTAAACTAATAAAGTATTCTCATATAATTAAAACAAATGTGTTTTCTCCTCAACTACTGTTTTGACGAGTAATTAGTATTTAGTACACATTATATAGTTATAATAAGTATTTGTTCACAATTTATATGTCGACACTCGTTTTATGCATTTTATAAAATAATAATATAATATGTATTTGTCACATCGTGAAATAATTTTAAAATGTTACAGGGACATTAACCTAATGTACAGTTGAAAGAGATAAATTTCTTTTATAAATCATAATTAAAGTTATTGCAATTTTTATTTAAATATTTTTCAATAAGATATTATGAAAATATAGTAAAAGTAATTGTTTAATAATATTAGAAAGGATTATTAGATCGACGAGGGATCGAGTATTTTTTTTAGATTCTGAACGAAGTGATGAATATATTGATTTAACTATGATGTGTGTTTTTTTTTTTTTTTTGTGTCTGACGACAACATTTGGAGCAGTAATAATGCTCCGATTTTTGACTTCAGCCCCTCTTTAAATAGGAAAATTTATCTAGTTGGTACTTTGGGGGGGGGGGGGTCAAAAGTAAAATTTTCAAGTAATTTTCAAAAAAATCGAGAAAAACAAAAAAAAAATGACAGAAAAATGGCAATTTTACGAAAAACCACTTTTCGACAAAATCGATTTTTTGATTATTAATAAACAGATACTATAAAGTAACCATGGTAACATATAAAAACTATACTATTTGTTTCAAAATAGAATATATGACAATATTTAAATATAATATATCCTAAACTGACAAATCATCTTCGTTCAGAATCGTTTTTCGTATACAATGATACCTATCATTGCATTCAAATTTAACCTACCATAGTCTGAGGTCCACCCCACCCCCTGATATATAGCAGAGCGATACCCACTTTTTTAAATATGTTTATTATGGATGATGTATCTTATTTTTTTTACAGAGCACAGGCAGCGGACGACTAAAGTTCAATGATTTTAAAGACCTGATGTGTAGCCTTAAGTATTGGCAAACAGTGTTCAAGAATCATTCGAAAGACAAGACTGGAATTCTAAAAGCTGAACGATTAAAGGACGCTCTGCTCGAGGTGGGCTTCCAGGTAAACACCGAAGTATTGTCAATTCTCATACTGAGATACATGCGGAAGGACGGTACATTAAGGTTCGGCGATTTTGTTTCTGCAATACTGCACCTGAGCATAGCGTTCAATTTGTTCGAGTCTAAAGATCCGCTTCTCAATGGTAACATCAAGCTAAATCTTGCCGAATGGCTTAAATCCGCGTTCGTGTGCTGATGAGCACTAGTAATCCTTTGCTCAATCCATTTTTTGTTTGACAAAAGCCTAATTGTGATTATATAATTTTGTACCTTCCTCGACTGTAAACTTTTATTTTATTTCGTTACGAATATTATTATAATCACTTTATCATTTATATACTCTCTTCGAGGTCAAAATGGACAATCATCCTAGTTTATTAATTAATAATTATTATAATATAAATTAGGTTGCGATTGCTGTTTGAACTTTTAGTTATGTTATGAGTTAGAGAACCAACATATAATTATAATAACGTTTTACTTCCATTTCGACGTTACTATACCTATTTTAAAAATAGTTTATAGATGATATTATTGTTTTTTTTTAAAATTATTATTATTATTATTAATCAATTTAACTGTATTGTTGTTTACGTACTAAATGTTAAGTATTATTTTACTTTATAGACCACTGTTTTGGAAAAAAAAAATCTCATATTTTACTTAACATTTATTATAATTTATTATTATTTAGTTTAATCCTATATATTTTAAGTAAATCGACCTAATCAATTAGGAAATTGTTAAGTTTTTTAAATGATTTATTTAAATAAACGTGAACATATTTTGTTTTGGTGTCACTATTGTAACAAAATATGAAAAATATTTTATTAAATAAACATACGTAGAAAACCGTTTTAAAATTATTTTTTAACTATTATATTTGACTGCCTTGTGATTATAAAAAACCGTTTTAAAAATTGTAATATATTAAATAAAATATAATCTTATTATATAAAATATAATTTACATATAAATTGTATTATTTCGGATCGTCCTTTTCCGTTCTAACCTATATAGTAATCGGTGGTCTCAAGAAAAATGAAATCTCTTATTGTAAACTGCATTGGTTGGTTTTGAATGGGAAATTGGAAAATTAATACTAAAACCCGTAATGGTGACGAAAGCTAATTTTGTACGATTTTTCACGCATTCATTGAAAAATCAAAAACTATGACGAAACGGTAGATAACGCCGGCTTTATCGTCCTGATTCGTTGACGGGATTCAAATACTTGACAATAATAAATTATTTGATAATACAATAATATATAGATACAATTCACCATTATACATACGAATAATGTGTTTCAAATTGTGGTTTACTGTTTGTACACAATATTGTATTGTATTAATATTAAGATTCACCTTACCAGCTAATTGTATAGGCAACTTATTTAACGCGTTCAATGTCAATGTCCAATACCCTCTGACAGTGAATATAGGCGATTGTAAACTCTCCCGAGTCTACTCCAATACTATATGGCGTAAACATGTAAACTCTCCCGGGTCTTCAGAACTACTAATTTAATTTAATAAAAATCATAAAATAAATTTAAGTTTCATTTAAAAATAGTCAATCATATTAATAATAATAATATAATATATTAATGCTTTTAGCTGCTATGAGCTATAATATTATAATCAAAATACAATAAAAAAAAGCGGGTAAGTGGGTATCGCTCTGCTGTATATTAGGGGGTGGGGTGGACCTCAGACTATGGAAGGTTAAATTTGAATGCAATGATAGGTATCATTGTATACGAAAAACGATTCTGAACGAAGATGATTTGTCAGTTTAGGATATATTATATTTAAATATTGTCAAATATTCTATTTTGAAACAAATAGTATAGTTTTTATATTATGTTACTATGGTTACTATGGCCAACATTCGCATTATGAGCGTATGAAATTTAATTTAAATTTTGACATATTTCGTATAAATTCGAACTTTAAACACTTATAAAAAAAAATTGTGACTAACGATTTCGGATTTTTTTTTATCACTTTAAGAACAACTTATAAGAAACCTTGTATTAAATTTTCAAGATTTTCTGGCCACCCAAAAATTTTTTATCGGCATTTGAAGAAAAAAAAACTTAGAAAAGTCGAAAATTTCAATTGTCTATAAGTAGCTTAAAAATGGTCAAAATATTTTGAAAATTTAACTGTAAAGAGATAACCATAATATAAACATTTGCTGAAAATTTCAAGTATTTACAATGATTAGTTTTTGAGTTACAGCAAAATCAAAAAATCGATTTTGTCGAAAAGTGGTTTTTCCGTAAAATTTCCATTTTTCTGTCATTTTTTTTTTGTTTTTCTCGATTTTTTTGAAAACTATTAGAAAATTTTAATTTTGACCCCCCTAAAGTACCAACTAGATTCAATTCCCTATTCATAGAGGGGCTGAAGTCAAAAATCGGAGCATTATTACTGCTCCAAATGTTGGAGTCAGACACAAAAAAAAAAAAAAAAAAAAAAAAAAAAAAAAAAAAAACACACATCATTGTAAAAGCAATACATTCATCACTTCGTTCAGAATCTAATAAAAATTCATAAAATAAATCTAAGATACAAAATAAACACAAAATTATATATAATAAAATAAAAATGTTCAAATTAAATTTTTTTTTTTTGATAGTAGAAACACCCAGATTTAAAAAAACTTATGGTATCTATTTCTAATCTAATATTTTTTGAGATATAGTTTTAGATTCTGAACGGAGTGATGAATGTATTGATTTTACAATGATGTGTGTTTTTTTTTTTTTTGTTTTTGTGTCTGTGTACAGCATAACTAGTCGAAATAATGCTTCAATTTCGAACTTTGGGGGTAGTTTCCGATGGCAAAGTTGATATCCTTGGTGCATTATAGAGGTGAAAAGTAAACATTTTCCTACAGTTTTCAAAAAAATCGAGAAAAACAAAAAAAAAATGACAGAAAAACGGGAATTTTTACGCAAAATCAATTTTCGACAAAATCGAATTTTTTATTTTGCTAAAACTCAAAAACTAATCGATGTAAATACTTGAAATTTTCACTAAATGTTTATGTTAGTGTTCTCTATACACTGTTAAATTTTCAAAGTATTTTGACTTTTTTTGAGCTATTTATAGACAATTGAAATTTTTAATTTTTTTTAGTATTTTTTTTTAAAATAACGATAACATTTTTTTGGCCGGCCAGAAAATCTTGAAAATTTAATACAAGGTTTCTTATAAGTTTTTCTAAGAGTGATAAAAAAAAATCCGAAATCGTTAGTCACAATTTTTTTTTATAAGTGCTTAAAGTTTGAATTTATACGAAATATGTCAAAATTGCGAAAATTTGCAAGTAATTTTGTGGTTGAAAAATCGTAAAATTTTTTTGTTTTATAACTAAGTTTTGAAAATTTTGTACAAGGTTCTCCATAAATTTTTCTTCAAATATCTGTAAAAAAAACTCTACTGGACCAAGACAAAAAATTTTTAGGAGTGTTTGAAATTTAAATTTTTACAAAACCGCGTTAAAAAACGGTTTAGCCTCAAACGATTTTTGATATTTGTTGTTATTCAAACAGTATAAGTCATAAATACATGAAAATTTTACCAGTTATTTAGATTGCCATTTTCTTTACGTGATTTGATTTTCAAAATATTTTGATTTTTTTTGAGCTATTTATAGACAATTGAAATTTTCAATTTTTTTTTATTTTTTTTTTATAAATGTTGATAAAAAAAATTTAGCTGGGACAAATTACTTGAAAATTTAATTGAAGGGTCCACATAACTTGTTCTAACTCTCATTCAAAAATTATAAAAATACATAGGCACAATTTTTTTTTATTAGCATTTGAAGTTCAAATATTGACAAAAATTCGTCAAAATCATGAATATTTTTCACTATTTGGTATTTAAAAATTTATAAATATTTTACTATCAAAGCTTAGATTTGAAAATTTAATACTATGTTGTCCATAAGTTAAGCTTAGAATAATTATAAAAAAGTTTGAGGATTATTCAATTTAAAAAATTTTACGAGTGTTTAAAGTTTTAATTTTAATTTAAAATCAAACATACACGTGTAAAATTACGTTTTACTACTAAATAATTTTCAATTTTTTTTAAAAAAAATTACCAAACGTAGGAGCTTGAGACTTTTACTTAAATATTCGAATTTGTTTCAAAATAGAATATATGACAATATTTAAATATACTATATCCTAGACTGACAAATCATCTCCGTTCAGAATCGTTTTTCGTATACAATGATACCTATCATTGCATTCAAATTTAACCTACCCTAGTCCGAGGTCCACCCCACCCCCTAATGTACAGCAGAGCGATACTCACTTACCCGCTTTTTTTTTTATTATTTTTTGTGTTACAGTTTTTACTTGTTTTGTTAAATTTATTGCAACTTTGAATTTCAATGTATATTTCAGTTTGAAAATGTTAACCCGGGAAAGTCTACCATAAAATCGGGAGAGTTTACCATCACCCGTGGATATAAACACATCTGTCCTATGTCGAAGAGTATCCGACGAATGTTATATATTATTGTATTTTCATAGTGTTCTGAAATACTCGGCTAATAATGTATGTCGTATGACCATATTATTTGGGTTGGCTACCCAGTATTTATTTTTAAATAAGTTGGTACAATTGGTTTGTAGTTTGCGCCATATTTGTAATTGTGGGAACTGAGAATGTTTTATTATTTTACAATATTTGCGTAACTACTGTGACTTGTATTTTGTAATTATGTAGTGTAATAGTAATAATCTAAAATAATGTCAGAATTGAGCGTGTTAAATTATTTTTTTTCGTTTTTTTTAGATCGACAGTACATTATACATCTAATATTTCACAGTAATTAAGTTATATGCATAGAAATCAAATTTTAATTCATTAAATACTTTATGACTACAACTACAAAGGTAAATATAATAATCGAAATATAATTTTATTTTTATTTATAAAAACTACAAAGCATTTAGGTACATTAGTAATAAAAATATAAGCGATTAATTATTAGGCCATTGTTTACTTATTTCATTCATCATGGTATCTAATAACTATAATAATAACGCCGTTTCCAAAACCCCTTGATAATATCTTATTCTCATTTTAAGCCACCATTTGAATTTAAAAAAATAAATCTTGATAATAAATTATAATATATTATAATATTGATACTTTTAGTTAAGCTACATTAGTGCATTACGAATAGTAAAATAAATTACTTTAATAGCATAATATCACAAAATATACTTCATAGACATTAGTTACTATAGTCAAATATTATTAAATAATATACAAGTTAAAATAATAAATATTTTAACTTAAATTTTATTTTATATTATTTGAGTATATCCACATTTCAAAATGTTTGTGTTTATTTAAAAATACTTTTTTCTAAATTTCCTAACGTGTAACATTACTAGTTAAGTCTGACAATTGTAGTCGCTCCGTATAACGATACACCTGCCAAGTCTGGTCATTGCTGATGGGTTTATCTGCGACACTTTTTCGGGCTCGCGTAGTTTATTTATATTATTGTGATACATTTAATTTGATTGTGTTTCAACAAACAGTGGCGTGTTGAACTACTTTTACGTAAGGAGCGAAGATACTTACATACCACCTACCCACTCGTTTTATTAAATATCCAATATCCATACATACCAAAACTAATAGCTTCGCTCGCATTGTCACTATAAAAAAAACATATTAACCACCCTCCCTTAAAATATTGATGGAACGGCCACTCCTTAAAAACATTGTCAACACGCCACTGGCACGCAACATACTCATTTTAAAATGTCTGGAACGTTTGAAACGGTCACTAATATCTATACATTTATTTACGATAAAATGTATAATATATGATACGGAGGGTTCAAAAACTAAAATATATGTTTAATTTCAATTTCAATTACGTAACAATGTAGCGTAATTAATAATTATGCATCAGTTTAGTTTGTCGTGTTTAGAGAACATTTTATATAGGAGATGACTATTTAGGTATATGCAGTGATTTAGAATTTTTAAGACTTCAAACCAGTAAAAAGTTTTTAAAGTTCTACCATTGATAAATTATTTTTAATTAAAATGTTGTCGAGGAAATTCAATATATTAAATAACAACATAATACAATCGCAATATTTTCTTAGTACCTATATTAATCTAAAATAGTATTTAATTACAATTTACAAGTATACATTGATACAATCAGTGTCATATTTGATTTAATAATATATAATAATTATAATACGTGTAATAGTATAAAAATTGCAATTTTCCACATTATCTTAGCATTAAATGACAATTGACAATGAAGTATAAATACCCATTCTTAACGTAATATTTAATGTTAGGTATATGAGGTATTGCATAATGGCGCGATTTTTTTTGTGGTGTCCCCGAGTGGCAATAGCCACTTTAAGGGAACAATTTGCAGTTTAGCACCCCCTCGCCATTTTGAATTTTTTTTATCGAAACTTATGTAACTCGTCGAGTTAAGAACGATGATGCAATCAGAAATTGTCGCTCTCACTTAGTTTCGAAGTTATGGCCTTCCGAAGTTTGCGATTTTACGTTTATACGCATGCGCACAACACTACTATAATGCCGCGCAGAGGACCATTTTTGTTATTTTTTTTTGTACTTACGTATTCTAACCCGTTTAAAACGATAGTGCAATAATAATTTATCAAAAATAATCAAGAATAATAATTATAGAATAAAGTTAATATCAATTAAATAATAATATATTTATTTAACACATAATATATAATAAATTTAAGCGTTTACAACATTACAACAATTCAATATTGTCTTCGCTATCAGTGTCCGAATTAGAATTTGTTGTTTCGTCATTATGTTGTGTTTCAAGTATTGCTGATGGGTCATATAAATGACCAGTGTGTTTAAAAAAGGTTAAGTACCTATTTTATTATTACTAAATTGTATATTATTACTTATATGCATTTTAAAGTATCTTTATAATAATAGAATAAGCTGTATTAAATCACCGGGCTGGGTCACTCGATCGGTGCGCTCGCTCGGACAGTTAAAAACGAAAATATCCCTCGATTTGCTATGCAACACCTACCCAATGAGCGGCATTATAGTAGTGATGCGCGCATGCGTATAAACGTAAAATCGAAAACTTTGGAAGGCCATAACTTCGAAACTAAGTGAGAGCGACAATTTCTGATTGCACCATCGTTCTTAACTCGATGAGTTACTTAAGTTTCCTCAAAAAAAAATTCAAAATGGCGAGGGGGTGCTAAACTGCAATTATATGCCGAAACTATAAATATTTATTTTATTCTAATTTTGTATTATAAAAAAATTATGAATAAATAAAAATATTGATTTTATGGTTCCGTGATACCACATTTATCACTTAGCTGAAGAAATTTGACCATTATTCTCTATGTCAGTGTTGAATTCAATACATATATTATATAATACCTATTATTCATTATATTATCATTGGAAGCACGAGTAAACGAGATTTTCAATGACCAACCAAGACACAAATTTAAAACAAAAATAATTTATTCTATACAAATAATGTGGAATATCTGGATATATTTATACATATATGTTCATATTTCTATCTACTGAATTCAATACTATATGTTTAACTAAATATATAACAATTTATTTTAGCTGATAAATATAGTTAAGTATAGTTAATATTATATTCTTAAGACTATTGTTAACTTACCATGGGTAATTTAAAACGGTTTACCGCCACTTGACCATTAGTAGCTTAACACATAACAATTTATTACAATTATTTTTACTTATGATAGTAAATTGTTAATCTGTACTCTGTATGAACAACGACTAATTCAGAATTTTACAATAAAAACCTATTGGTCTTTACAATAAATTGATTCAGCAAACTGATTGCAGTCGACTGTTATGTGATAAATTATTTACGATCGATTGCTAAACGCAATTGGTTACATTGTTCCAGGTGAGTTTGAGATAGAAAACACATAGGTAGTTCGCCATATTCTATTTTCTGCATATCATCACAGTATTTAAATCCATTGTTATTACTTGACTATTATTTAACTTCTTGAGTTCAAAACTTACTGTCAAAAAATACAGTGTTGTTAATATTTACATTGGAAATGAAAAATATATTATAGATTTATAGCCAGCCAAATTGATTTACATTTTCTCTACTTTTTAGCCAATATAATATTTTAACATGACCATTTACAGTTATTAAATAAATATTATAATACCATACGTAATTACAATTAAAATTGTTTGTATTTTGAAAATTATATAACTAATGATTTTTCAATGAAAATTGCGTCTATTATACTAAATTATAACAAAATACATTACAAGAATTGAAGAATCTATAAAATACTAACTTATATAAGTACTTACTTTTTATATGATTTTTAGTAATATTTACAGTTGTTAATTTGTTATGGATTCAATAATATTGAATATAATCCATTTTTTAACATGTTGAGTTTAACATAATATTATAAACTATTAAATTACATAAAAATTAATAAGTGAGAAACGGATGTCTCGAAATATTTTAATACACATGTATATTAGTAAATTAATGTAATGAATATTGAATATTGGTGGATTCTGGTGATTGTTTGCTACATTGTATAGGTACTGCTTTTTTTTACATAATTAGAGGACCGCATAACAGCGCTTATAATAGCCATTTAGTAAACGCTATGTGTCTATTAAGTTGTAGTTCTGTCTTTGGCAATATTAATTTTATATTTGAAAATTAAATTAATTTGTATGCGCGTGGCTATATTGTGAACGATGCCGGGGTTATATGATAGCATCTTTGGCTGCTTGGGGACGTCATGGTTAGTTTTGTCGGCAAAAAAAGGCAGTTGGTAAATTAGGCTTCTATTGCCTACTCATCTGAATATCTGTAATGTAAGTTTAACTGTGTAGTTTCGTAAAATAGTGTAAAAAGTGTAATATATATATATATAAATAAATACATAATTTCGCAGTTAACGAGTTGTGTCTCGACGAAATTTCTCGTACACAAGTTGTGTCCCAGTGATAAAAGATTAGGGATACATGAATTGAGTCCCAGTTGTTTTACAAGGTTTTACATCATGTATCATTTAAATATTTGCCAAATATATAATTTTATTAAAACTATTAATTTAATTATTTTTATTTTGTATTAATATTAATTATTAGACGAAACAATAACATTGATTTTTTTAGATTTGATTACAATTTTACTATGATAATATGATATAAGACTTTTTATACGAATTTTTCATTTTTCGTGTAAAATATTATAATAAATAACATACTTTTAATTTTTTAATAAACAAATGCACAATTTTAATTTATAAAAATTGTTGGACACAATTCGTGTAACCAGAAAAAACTGAGGAACACAATTCGTGTAACCCCAAAAAAAGTGTGGGACACAATTCAGTATTTTGGGACACAACTCGTTTGTAGCCCATAATTTGTTTTCTGTCTGGACTTAATTCACCCACTATACCTTTTTTTATTACTTGCGGCCCAATTAATCGAGAAAGGTGATTTGGGATCCAATTAACTATTCTCGTTATAAATAATAATTGTTTTGAGACTGTGATTTATAAACTAACTTAACGTTTCACAAAAGAGACTGCGGTGATATTATAACATAAAACAATATAATAATATCGTATTATAGGCGTCATAAACGCAAAATATAAAAAAATGTAAGAACACATACAATATTATAAAATCTTATTACCATTTAATAACAATTATTTATAACACACTGACGCGTATAACACACACATATATAAAATATAAATAATAACTTAAAGACTAAAATGTTTAATAAGTAAAAAATTACAATAATAATAATAAAAATAATAAAACTCGCGTAGTTCGCGTATTGTGGTAAGTTATGGATCGCGCGGGATCTGATATAAATGGGGCGTATTTACATGGAAAAAAATAAAGGTCGTCCTAGAGTTGTTTATCGTGCGCCTGGCGGCTGCTGCGCGTACGGCGGCGGCGACGGCGGACGCTTTGTCGACTGTTGAGACATGGCTTGAACAGTTCGGCGACAAGCGCCTCGATCAGGTTGACCGTGGTCCTGAGCACCTGATCCACGCTGGTCGGCGACTGCTGGTGATACATGCGGATGGGCGCTCGCCACGGGCTCATGGTGAAGTGAACGAACCGGGCAGGGGACGCGGTGGCCAGCGCCGCGAGTTGGCGTTGCTGCTGTGGCAGGTCGGCGGCCGTGTCGTCTACACATCCGTAGTTCTTCATGCGCACCGTCGCGCCCACGTCGTCGAGCTCAGCGAGCAGCGACCGCTGGGCGGCCGTTTTCTGCGCGGCCGTGGCCCGGGAGTCGGCCAGCGTTCGAAGCGCCGCTTTGATGCACTTGTCCATGACGGCCATCTGGACCACGACGTTGGTCGGATGATAATCGCCGGCCATGACCGTGTCATAGATGCCTTCGAGCGCGGCGCATATGCGCTTGGCGTACCCGGTGCAGTACAGGTTGGCGAAGTTGGCCGCCTCGTTGATCTCGACCACGAAATTTTCCACCGAGAACACGGGCCGCGTGCTGCACCGGAGCGCGGCCACGGCCAACCCTACGGCCCGGCACATGCTCTGCCGGCAGCACGCGTCCACCCGGGTGGTCAACAGCGACCGGGCCGCCGATCTGAGCGTACCGTACACGCGTTCAGCGTCCACGCGGGCCGGCCGCTGTTGCTGCGTGCTGTCGTCGGTTGGCGGGCGGAGTGACGCCGACAGCCCGGCGAGCTGTTCGTACACGGCCTGGCTGACGACGTGCTCGGGCGTCTGGTACAGCACGAGGTGCGCGATGGCTTCCAGATGTTCGCTGAGTACCGCGTCCCACGTCTCGACCACGCAGCCGCGTACGTACTCTGATTCCAGGCATCCGTCCAGCACGGCCACCAGCCGTTCGGCGTCCAACAAGTCCGGCAGCCGCCGAGCGTCCAGGAGATCGAACGACGTGGCCGCGACCGCGGTGGTCGCCCGGCCGGATGACAGTCGCCGTCGGATAGCGTTGTCGTCAGCTTCCGTGGTTGAACAGCTTGAACACGATCCACTGCTGTTGTCGTCTTCGTCGTCGTCGTTGTCGTCGCTGTCGTCGTCGTCGTCGTCATCGCTACAACAACAACTCTCACCGTTGCGATTCGCCATCAAACCGGTTCGCGTGTGTCCGCCCGTTCCCGCCTGAGTGAGAAAATGAAAAATAAGTGCACCGAAATCAATATACACAGTAAGAAACAAAGATCTATGTATTATTATGTTCGGATTATGGTGCAATCGTATCGCTTTTTATTACATGTTCCAAAACGGAAGTTATAAATCCTAATCAAATGAATTAGATTAATTTACACAACGTTTTTATTTTGCACAGTTCATGGTTTTTTTAATTAAATTACACATTTTCAATTTTATTTCATCAAAATGCACTCGTGTCATTATAATTAATTATTACAGATCTTATATTATATTTATATGTAGTTTATTCTATTTTATCAATGTCATCTGACTTGAAACTTAATTTACCAAAGAATTTATTGCTTTTATAATCAGGAAAAAATTACTTGGTTGTCAACAACTGTGAGAAGATATTTTCATTACATTAGGTACAAGGAAAAGTTATTAATGTCCACATTATTTTTTTTTTACAAATATTAATATCATTATTATTAATATTGAAAAAAATACATTAAGAATAATATTCCGTTTATATCCACGATCCACTTACCTACCATTTGACTGATTAGCAATATGTTTATTTAACTTTATTCTTGATGTTTAGAACCAATTAACTCAGAATAAATACTTAATTTACCTATACCTAATACTGACATAAATAGTGTAATCTTTTAATCTTTATGATTTAAGATAGTATAAACTATGGTTGCAGTGGCGGATTACCCATTAGGCTCGTGAGGCTCGAGCCTAGGGCGGCAAATTGTTTCATGTTATTTTATTTTTATGAACAAAAAAAAAAAATAAAGGAATTCAAATGGGGTAGGTACTCATAATTGTTTGTATCTGAAGGAATTGGCTACGTGTTTGCAACTCAAACAATAGATAGTACAAACTGTCCGTTTACCACAATATACATCTATACTTGGCAAGGCGACAATCGAAATCTTTATGACATTGTTTGGGTATATTATTATGACTATTAATTCATTGTGTGTTACACAACTAAAAGTACCCATCATATTATTATTTTTCAATTTATTTTGCTGTGAACGTAGTAACAAGTACAACATTACTTCGTAGAGGTCTATTAAATTATTCGTAACTATATAATATTATAATACTATTATAATCAACTTATATTGTATTGTATTGTACCTATTAAATACCTTCAACTTTTAAGTACTTATTAAAATAAAATATGAATTATAAAAATAATTATGTATATTATATTTTACTGTATATTTATACGTAAGAAGTGGCATACAAATGGGGGAGGGGTTCGGGATAAATCATACATAAAATATATTATCCAGTTTTGAAATGATAAGAATAATAAAATGAAAATATACCTACACGTCATGAAAATAATACATTTCATGCAATATGTGAGTAATATAGTAATATTACTTAAAATAATTGATTTTTCTTACATTATAATTATTATGACATTATAATTTTACATTTACATAACAAATTTCTTAGTAAGAAAATGAAAATAAAACAATATAAGTTTTGGAGGTAATGAAAATCGCCTTCTTGTGGTGTCGTCTAGGTAGTGCTAAATGGTACTCAAAAATATTATAAGAAAATTATTAATTAGATACAAGAAGATCTTGGCATAATATTTTTATTCGGGCCTAGTTTACACGTTTATCATTTTTACCTGAAAAAAAAACCGGGCCTAGGGTCCATGATAGTCCATACTGTGCATTGAGAACCGCATCACAAATGAATTAGACTTTGACCACTTGATAAATGATTTTTCCCAATTAAAAGCCCGGAAAGAACTGGATTAAACCATTCGTACTCTTTATACACCTAATTTTGTAACTTGTACATAACCCAACTTGTAAGATTTATATTATGTAATACAATATTTGAACTAAAGTGTAAATTAATAATTATTCAACCATATAGTAGGTACCTTTAAACAATTTCTGACTCACGGGACGGCTATATCACTATTCGTGTCAGTGTATTCAAATTACGATTTTTGGATAGTATTAAAAAAGGGGGGTGGTAAACACTGAGCGTGCCTATGGGCGCCGAGAAGGTTAATCCGCCACTGTATGGTTGCCTAACGAAATGTGATAAGTAGACACAATATTATACTGTAAAAATTTGTATATTTTCTGTAGATCAAAGACTGCAGGTAAAATTAATAATGGCATATAATAGACAATTGGTTTATGGTTAATTAAAAAACAAATAGGTACATTTTACTTTGTAGTGAATAAGTATAAAAATAGAGTTTTATACATTTTAGATTTTCTTAGCTATAACTTGAGAAGTCTGGGAGGCAAAGCCCCTCACGGCTTTGAACGTTATATTTAAAATGTGAAGTAAAAATAACAATTAGAAATAACATTTATATATTTTAGCTCCTAGATCACATATAATTTATAAATTATGTAATAGTTAATATTTTTAAAAACTAAGTATAGGGTTATAAATTTGACCTAATCATATTATACTCATATTATAATTGTTACTTTTGAGACTTTTTTTTTATTTTAATTTTATAATTTTGATTAATCGATTGCGAATACTAAGATTTTATGGCCAGTGTGAATTCTTTAATTATTTATAAAATATAATATTGAGTTGGATATTAACAATTAATATTTTTATATTAGGAATACGAAACATAATAATAACTATAATTAGTGTTGAAAGTTTTTATAAAATATGATTTTAACAAACTATAAACAATTTTATTTCCCTGTTATACATTTATAATAATTATAAAATCAAATATCTGTATGCTTTTATAGTACCTTATACCAAAATTAATGCAAAATAAGTATACAACCTTTTAATTGTGTGAAAAACATATTTTAGAATTTAAATAATAATTATAATGACTGCAATATTTAAAAATGATTACCTAGTATTTCAAAACACCAATATTATATTAATATATTTTTGTGTTATATGATAGTGGTAGTAATAATAATAGTATATAAATAGCATAGACTATTCTATAACTAATTATAATAGATAATATATAATAATTAATAATTATTAATTGAATATTTCGGAATATATACCTGTGTAATTTGAACACGATATGAAATACCTTTATTATGTGAATACTGAATTGCAAGATATGAATATCGATTTTTTACATACTTAATTATGTAATAGGAAACACCAGAGTATTTGGATAAAAATGGAATAAATTAATATTATTTTTGTACTTGAAACAAGTGCGATATCTGTTTCTATCACTCATTTTTATACTTTAAATATATGTCAAAACACACTTCAGTTTATTTATGCATACATTGATAAACATATATGTATATATACTATAAAATATAAATAGTAGACATAAACATATATTATAGTATTTATATTTTCACACATAATAATTTCATAGTAACTAAAACTAGTTTAACTTATCAATTTTAAAATAGACTATAACTTTATTTTTTATAGAAGTCATATTATTAGGTTTAATCTAAGACTGTAAATTTATTTACTTATTTAATGTTGATTAAATGACGATACCTTAATTTCTATTTTCTAATATACATTTTATAGCAAGTACCTCTTTACTATATAAGGATCATAACTCGTTTAGTTATTTTTATTTTAGTAATAGATTTTTAAATGAATCGAAAAAGCATAAGATATGTAGGTAACACAAGTAATAAACGACAAAATAGTAAATACCTAAATACCTAAGTATTACGAAAATCATATAAAAATCAAAATATATTCTGATTTTATTAGTTTATAATTAATGTTACGATTATCTCAAAGTTATAATATTAAAACAATAAAAACATTTGATTTATTCTCCCACGAATCTGTCTTGTCCGTTTTTACAAAACTAAATTATTGTGGTTTAAAATTGAAATTCCAATTATTAATATTATAATATTAATAATATCATCATTAAAATTCGTACAATTTAGTTAAAATGTTAATGATTGGTTAATCAAAAGTATTATTATATTAATAATACAGTTTAATGTTTGTTAGTGTAATTTTTAAGTATACTATTTATCTGTCTTTACGCTTAAGCAAATAAAATAGGATAAGAGTCCAACATTGGCAGTGACCTTCAGATCATACAATATTCTACGTCTATTGGTCTATTAATGAATTATTTTATATTATTTATCCAATGCAGTGTCCTGTAAGAATTGTAAAATAGGTCTCATATGTTTGTATTTATATATTTTGTACAAGTTACGTTCCGAAAACGAGTTAGCAATTGTCGTGAAACAGAAACTAGGCATCGCGGGAAAAAAAACAAAAATCACACGCGGGTAATCTCTTGTAGTCTTATTATCAATACCTTATGCCGGAAAGTAATCGCAAAACGAGTGTTTCATTAGTGGAGAACGATGAGCGAGCTAATGCTTCGGGTTCGATATAGTACCTATATTAAACTCGTATAATATAATAATATTTAAATTTAATTTAAATAATATATAGTATCTACGTTATTACCTATATGTATACAACAGTTGTTGTTAAGTCCCTATCTCTGCCGTCACAGGACTACTGGTGGCTGGAAACGGAGGCACGTATTGGATTTTCGTATAAATAAAGACATGACAAACTGGTTTTTCAATTTTGTTATTATTTTTTTGTCGTTTTTTTTTGTATTTTTTTTTTAGTGATACGCGTGTTTAGAAAAAAACGTTACCCAAACTCGTTCGCCTTATCGCGTTGGACGATCATCAGCTCAACCCTGAACCCTTTTGGGGTTAAAAAAAAACTTTCGAATATAATCACGAAAAAATTATTATTATTATGTATTATATATTACACGTGCACACCGCAGCGTTTTCTGAGATAATTTAATAATGTTATTTCGATTCATAACACAAGGATTACGACCATACGTCAAGAATGGAATTTCAAGAGTGTACCTTCTAGCGTGATCAATTATTTTTCAATGTTAAAAGTTTAAAACACATTAAGCTTATATTATCTCTCGCTTCATGTGTTATACATTTATAATATTTATACTATTATTCGTATTTTGTGTTCTAATCAACCACCAGTTCAATAAAGGTTTAGCTAAAACTTTGAACAATTAATTATATTTTTTTTATTTTATTCCCATTTTTGGTTTTAGGTAAGACTGTGATTCTTAAAAATGCGCATATTAGTTTGAAATTCAAGTTGGTTCGATAATAGATCCATAGATATCTATAGATATCTCATACATTTGTATGTGGTTTGAAAATGTTAATAATTTATTTATTATATTATTTATCGTATTATATGAACAAATTTATCTGTATATATCAATATAGATGAGTAGATACTAAGTATCTTATAATAATTATTATTTAACTATAATAACATAATTTTACATATTATTTTTATATTATAATTTATATAAATTACATAATATTTAATATTATATTTATTATTTATCATCTTATTTTTAACAATTCCAATTTTGTCACAAAAGAAATCATTGTTGTAGAAGAACAATTAAAAATAAACATGGATGTATGTATAACATATATTTTATAATTTTTATCATTCATATTTTAAATTGTTTACTTCAATAATAATTGATCGATTTCAACAGCGATTATAAATTAAAATCTAATAAATATAGATATAACCTTCTTAAACTACTTAAAAACACTAAATATTTCACTGATTGTTAATGAATCAAAATAAATAACTTCATCAATGTAATTTAAAATGTAAAAAGTTATATTCAAATAGTATAGACCACTTGTTTCATATGACTATATTTGATTCGACTTTGGTTTTTTTTTTATCTAATGCGCATTAAAATATAAATTAATTATATTTTCTTTCTTTTATACAATAAACTTTATATCAATAATAATGAGAATAACAATTAAAATTACAATGGTTTAATCTTAAATTTACATTATTGTTTGTATTGTATTCATATAAGCATACATTTTGTAGTAAAAAACAAATTCTAATATTTGTCATAATTTAATTACATTTGATTTGTTTAGAAACCAATATATATATATTATTAGGTGCAATGATATCTAGTTATATTGTTATCAGTTATTAACACGATCATAGATTTTTATTAGATAATATATAGGTACTTAAGTTGTTCAATATTTCTTGTAACAACTATGTATATAGGTGCATTTTATCTGCACTGAGACAAACTAAATTCATCCACTGGGCGATGAAAAAGCTTTTGTGGCCTGCACATTGCCCAATTGATTATATTTGTATCGAAATCGATTAAAATCATGTGTAAACGGAAAATGCACACATTTAAATTAATATAATATACCTAATCTATAAAACGTCGGATGTTTTAATATTTTTGGGGATATTAACAAAAATAACAATAATAGTATAATGCCAAACCTATTCCCGATCAAACTCGTACCTAATAAATTATTAGTTAGATGATATTTTAAATTATTATTATTTACAATTGTACATATATTAAATTGTGTAGGTACGTACCTGTAGTTGCAGTTGACTGATTCACACGTGTTTTAGCATTTTAATATTATAGTTGATAAATAATATACATCGGAAAAGCCAAAAAGTGCGCGACACAACTAAATTAATTATAAAAAGATATGCGTTTATCCATGCACATGTATCGTATAGGTAGTGTACTTATAATTAATGCGCGAGAAACTTGTCTAGTTTATTCACGTCTGTGGCGGTATATTATATTATAATGTTATTGTTAATTCGTATTTGGTAGTATTATCATTATCAATTATTTTCACTAAACAGAAGTAGGTACACCGTACAGAATATTTCGTCCGTCGACTACGCGACACGCATTTACAGTGGTGATTGTTTCAGATTTAAAATATGTTCGTACCTATAATAATATAGTAAAATATGAGACGTTACACACGCATTGCGCTTACCCACATCATATACTTAATATGATTATAATAAAATGTTTATCGTCGGATAACACCGTCGTGAACTGATACCGTCATATAGACGATATGCCTTGCATCGCTGAACGTCTTATTTGGTGGGGATCCAAGCGCGGGGTTAAGGTCCACCAGAGTTCGGAGATGGGCGTGTGGGTACGTGTGTGTGTAGTGATAAGGCTTACGATTAGAAAAAAAAATGTTATAAAGGTGAAAACATTGTGCTGACATAATATTATAACCTGTGTGGTTATTTCTTATAAGAAAGGTATAATATAGATATAGCGTCGCGTCTTGTCTCTAATTAACGCGACACAGGCACGAGTACACAATAGGTATATACAATTACGTATACCTACCCAATATCACGTATACCACCTATTATACGTTCCGGTGGATAATAATAATTATTTATAAATTTATAACACATATTTTATACTATAACATAGGTACATAATATTATTCTGTGTGGTACTAAAATAATAATACATCAATATTCAATACTATGATTTAATATATCAAATTGAAAGATCGAGCCTTATGGGATCAAAATAATATTATGATGTGACCTAACACGCATTGGTGTCGTTGGTTGGGTTTTTAGACATTTTTTTATTCCGGAGCAACATTTTTATTGTAACTCATACCTGTTTTATTCTATATAGCTTTAAATTAAGATTACCGACGAGAAATCGTTTGAGATGTGTTTATTACAGAGGTTAATACAAATGGTTATTATTATATCTACTTAGTATTATACCAGCTAAGTGTATATAACCACTTAATGATCGGTTAATGATCACTCTGTATATAATAAACATATTAATATATTATACATTTATACAGACATTAATTACTATTCATCACTTTTATTTTATCGTTATCGAATTTATCTTAAAAATGCTATTCAGTGTTTACACTTTAAATGGGTATACCTATCTAGTTAGTATCAATACAATAACCGATAACCGAACAATTAATCGAATGAAGATAATACAACAACATGCATTTATTTTATCCTAGTACATAAATAGGTAGTGTATAAAATAGAATAAGAGTTGAGTTACCAAGGTCGACATAACATATTATTATTATAATATATAAGATCTATGAGGTTATTATTTTAGAGATCATCATCAATTAATTTTTCTTAGTGGTAATCATGTTTTTAATCATTGATAAAAAAAATGTCCATGACAGAACAAATATTTACTTGTAAATATATATATATATATAACTGTAATAAATTATAAAGAATTAAGAAATATAATTATTTTTAATAATATTACAGAATTCTAATAATCTCTTGTTTGAATATTATATGAACCTCACTAGAGCATCAAAAATGAATATGTTTTTTTAATTTCAAAAATTCAATGTAGGTACCTATACAAGATATATATTAATTTAACTAATCAATTAATGACCTAGAAATTTGAAATCATACTTTAACATAAACAGGTATAGATGATAAATACAATTTCTACCTAACAATAAAAAATAAAAAAATAAAGACAAGAAACGAATGTTTAGTTTGACAATTATTGCCGTTTTGAATTGGTCAAATGTTCCATATTAAATGTAAAAATTATTGATTAAATCTTAAAATCTTTAAATAATAATAATAAAGCTCAGTAAAATTAAATAATTTTTTAAAAATACGTGTAAATTAAATTTATTTCAGATACGATACACGTGTATATGATTTATTGGCATTTAATTTATTTTCATTTTTAAATATTTTTTAGGTACAAATTGTATTTATCTATTTACTATGTATGTATGTTGTATTCTTGTTGGTAATATTATGTAATATTGATATTAAAAAATAATAACTATCAAATACTAAATAGTAGATATTATATATATTTTACAAAATATTGGAAATATCATGAAAATGTCTTACTCGTGATCAATTATATAATATTATAACATTTTAGATGTAAAGATAATGGACAATAGTAATGGTATTGGCCAAGTACAATAAACATCAGTCGTGTGGGACCGCCTTTAGTTGTGATTTAAGCTATTAAGTTGTTAATAATTATTAATTACATATTTTGATCATATACTTTATAATCATACAAATTATAATAAAATACAATTTGGTGTATGTATTCTAGCTTACTTTGGTAAACTGGTTTAGTTAACGTATGAAGATATTTAAATATTTTATTATAAATTATAATAATGAATTAATAGAAAATAAAGAAAATAATAAATTCCATTGATTATAAATTATATTTGAAAAATAAAATAAATAATGGTTACAATATAATGTTACATTTTCTTTACATTTTTTTTACTTATGAGTTAAAAAGTAGTTTTTAAAGTTAAAATGATAGTTTAATGATTTTAAATCGCACCTGGCATACTATTATACTTTTATTAATAGCCCCCAGCAAAAATAAACTTCAAGAGTATGATAAGTAGATAATAAAAAAGTATGCGTGGGCATAGTTTAATCGAAAATAGAGCAAGTATATATTATAATATAATAATAATAATATTGATACATTGTCTGGTGTTTTATTTAAAGTTTAAACAATACCATTTTACTATTTTAGATATCTTGATATCATTTTTATCTTGATATATCCGTAATGACAAATCATTTATAACGCATAATTTATGCTTCACCCGTGTTAGGTTTTAAATTTTTAACGCGCACATGAATGTTGTATAAATGTATAAATAAATAATGTAATGTAAATTATTATTATAATTATTATAGTTTTATATTTTAAAAGAATATACAATGTTATGCTTTATTTTAAAACATTAATATTGTAAATTAATATTAAAAATATTAATATTAATTTTAGATCAATTTGGCTTACACCATCCACAAATAACTAATAACACTTAACAAAATAATCAAACCTATTGTAATGGTCTACAATGATAAAAAAACGGCTGATATGACAACATAAAACTTTGGTTTGGCCAATGGCCTTTAAAGAAAAAATAACATTTTGGTAACTATAATAGTTAGTAGTATTGGTGTAGCATCTATATAAAAATAATAATTTATTATGGTGTGATAATTTTGTACCGATCGTAAAAAAATAATATTGTAAACATTTTAATGCTTTGGTATTTGTATACCATTAGAATATTGCATAGTAGGTATCTTATATAATTAGATAGTTAGCAAAAAATAACTACTTATCTTACAACAGCATCAATAAATCTTCATGTTAACGATTTCTCTACATCAGTATTTTCGTATAATGTTGTTTTAAAAAAGTAGAGTAAATCGAATTTTGACGGAATACTACCCGAATACTCTGTATATTAATATTATATACATATATAAATATAATTACTTGTTAAATGTTGATTATACGGATGTAAGTATGTAACTATGGTAAAATAGTTCAAAGCCAATTTCGTTCTAATACCTTCTTATGTATTATAATAGTAGGTATATGGTGCGTGTGGTCTATATTTAATATATTTGTACACTTTTGAACACAGTGTTATAGTGTTATATATATTATTATGTATAATACCGATGCATATTATAATATTATGTATGTATAGGTACCATCAAATAAATTCAGTAGATCAGATACGCCGATACGAATATTGTGTATGCAAGGTGGCTGTAAAACAGCTTTTCTGATGCTATTAAAATGTAAATCGATTTCGATGATCGTGTGTCTGAAAATAATATCGATCACAGATATGATCGGGTGGAAAAATTAAGATTGTTTCAAAACTATAAGCATAATAAAAGTATTTATACGATCGCGTTCCAATTTCGGAGAATTTCAATCGTTCACCAATCAGACTTTAATTATTGGGCTTGTACTGTAGCTATACAGTGTATACTAGTTTATAAACGAAAATAACAGAAAACACACAGACATAATATTAGATAAAACTATGAAACTATTACTACAACAACTATTTTTTATTTATTCCACACGGCCGTTGATAACTTTGTTTTTCAAGGTGGTTCCCATTGGCCATTAATAACACTATAATGTTATAATATATACACGTTACATGGCGAGCATAATATTTTAGGCAAAATGACTCGTTTATTATATTATATTGAATATTCGGTTAGTGTTATGAATAAGAGTACTATTATAGTTATGGTGACCAGACGTACTCTTTTTCGTAGGACAGTACTCTTTTTTGACGTGTGTCCCAGTGTCCTTAACAATAGTCTGAAGTACATGATATTGTACTCTTTTTTTAAGATTATTATAGGCTAATGCATGTTTATGTGTTTTTACTATTTTATTATTATTTGGTTATTAATTTATATTTTATGCTTTGACCTAAAGCATTCTTATTGGTTTGTAGTACAATTTAAGATATACTAAATCGAATATATTCAAATTTTACATTTGGTATTTTTACCTTTAAAAAATAATTATACTTTAAATTCTTTAATATCAAAGCATTTTCATCAATTCATCATAAAGACAAACACTAAATGAGTTGACATTATAATTTCGAATAATTTATAATAATAATAAAATAAATAGGGGAGCGGAAAAAATAACCACGGAATTTACGCATTTGGCAATTATGACAGAGAAGGAGCTAAGTTTTAAAATGTACTTTTTAAAAATTTTTTATATCTGGTCACCATAATTATAGTGGCACTTTCGTCAGCTAGACAGTTTAACACGAATCAAATCTGTTGTACGATATTAAAAATGTACACTTTAAATTTCGATAAAATCGTAAAAAACCGTTGGTTTTTAATGTGACATTGTGATAAATGCGCGTAAACAGGTTTTCCGGAATAGTGTGTTATAATGTTGTGTCGACGAGGACATGCCGTCTGACTTAGTTTCCGTGTAAAAATAATATATTATTTACGCTCTTCCGACGTATACTGTATATAGGTTACCTAGGTATATTGGCTATATTTTAATAATTATTTTTCGAACGGCATGCTCGACGGACGTCGTACCCACGATAAAGATGTACCTTTCGTGGTCGTACCTACGTGAATAATCTATTAAATTATGATTATCGGAGATAAGACATAAAAAATTCTTCAATATATAGCGATTAAAATGAGGTACCGCGTTTTAAGAGAAACCGTTCGTTGCGAGGAGAGGGAAGGCCGATAGCAACAGGTGTGTAATTTTTAATAATAATATATCCGATATAGTTTCAAACTCGATAAAGAGTACTGAAAACCCACGCGTTCGTTGAATGGGAGAGGACTTGACTGCGGATCTCGTCTGCCGCGCCGGTATGAATGGATAGTGTCCGAGTCGCTCCCTCCCTACCGGCACAACGATTTACACGACGAGTGTGCTCTCTCTCACTACTATATTTATTATTATATTATTGTGTGGTCAGGTAAACGTGCGTAGGTAGGTGTGCCATTGATCACTTTGGTGGACAACCGAAAACGACTTCCCCCCGCACGAATTTCGTGGTGGCGAACGTCGGTCGCCGTACCGAAGACGGTCGCTGCAAAACAAAACGAAAATAATTCCACACACGAGACTAAGTATGATACATTACAAAATTATGGGTATGACGACGATTGATTTACACGCATCATTATATGCCGTTTCGCTTAAAATAAAAACAAAATACCGTACCATTACGTGGGTTGTAACATGTGTCTTGACTATAGGTATACCGAATCACTCACTACAGGTCTACAGGCCTAAGCAATTAACGTGAAACTAGCCTGCCCGAGATAAGTCTGTTTTAATTTTAAAAGTTTAAAACGAACTATTCGATATTATAGTAGTACGATTATAAATTAATATGTTCTTCGACCGTGAACTCACGATCTCTTTATAAGATGATATTATACGTGTGTATAATTGTAAACGTTGAAATGACGTCGAAATCAATTTCAAAATAATTATCGTTTATTTTCATTAATGACTTACGTGTTTTGGAGGGACGGTAATGATTTGATTCAATTTTTGATACTTTTTTGGATAGTTCTTAATGATTCGCGTGGTCATAATATGCATATCGATAATAAGATAAAAATCGAGTGTATTTCGGCACTTTTTGGTGAAAAACAATTTTAATAAAACCTAAACGTAATTATATGTTGTTTAATCGTGGTATAATAACTTAATTTTATTGGGTATTGAGTAAGATACATAGGCTCCGTCGTTTATATTGTTTATAGTATTAAAAATAACGGATACCTGTTTACCGCACTAATTTAATATGGCGTTTAAAATTCTTTTAGAGTGTTATAAATTTATAATATATCTAAATTATTATACATACGTAAGAAGAAAAAAAGTCAAAATATTAAAAACAACGAATCATGAAGGTTGTAGAATTGGTCAGACAAGGATTATTTTAATAATATCGTTGTAAACTATAAAAAAAAAAGCAAAACGATAATAATAATAATAATAAGTTCACAGCCCCCAGTATATTATAGCAGTTGTAAGTTTGTAAGTAACACCTACAGTGTTATTAGTTATTAATATTATTAGTTTATTTCTGTACTTTTTACGAATTTAACAACACTTCTCAACAATAACAATAAGACCGATATTTGTGATATATGTATGCTTATGATCTAAAAAAAATTAATCGTTGCTACAATAATATGTTAAAAATCAACAAAAATTATTTAATAATGGCTGATGGCTGATAGGAATAATGATGGGAATGTGCTCTTATGCAATGTACCTATTTATATTATTTCGTATTTAATATAGGAAACTGTATAAGACATTAAAATAATCATTGCAATCATCGAAGGCTATGTAAGTAGTTCGTTTTTCGGCATAATTTGTATAAAACCAATAATTAATTATTAAGACCTGTAATTAAAAATTATTAATAATTTTTAATTACAGGTCATCACACAATTTTATTGTGCACGTGTACCTGTATATGTTGTTATGACGTACCTACTCGGGTTTGTGTTGCCCTAGGTAGGTACACATTTATTTCTATTGATCTGTAGTTTTGAACGATTTTCGAATGCATTGATATAGATTACACATACTTATAAGTAGATATAATATTATAATATGTATTTATGTATATTGTATATTAATATATTATAAAGAAAAATTAGCATTGTAAAATAATAATATATAATTTATTATTTAATTATAGGCATTCAAATGTGCCGTCAGTCATTCCCCCTTCTAGTTTATAATACTCCTCCTCAGGCATGTGTATTATAAATTATAATAGTATAATATCTACTATATTATATGGTTTATTATAATAATAAAATAGGTACAATTAAACTAGAATAATATAATACAAATATAAGTACCTAAAGTACCTAATGTAGCCGAATTTTTTTTACAATAATATTATATATATATATATAAGAAATAACATATACATTATAAATGATGATTGAACTAGAACGCGCGCAATCATATCGTACTATCGTAGGTATAAAATAATATAGCGGTGGACCATAGTACGGGCAAACGAATAAAATTGTAATAAAAATATAGTAATAAATTAATAAACTATTTTCTAATATTGTGTATGTTTTGAAAATATATATCTGTTGTTAATTTGCTCTGTATTTAATTACAAAAAGCCAACGTTTATAAAATACGTTTTGTATAAAATTTAACTAGGTGTATATTATACATCAACAAATATATTCCCACAAAATTTTGAAATTTAAATGTAAATACCTCTTGTGAATACTCGTACTCGTACTAATATAATAATAAATACATAAAATGACGGATATGGTATACAAGCATTTATATAATATTATGATTATAGTATGTTTAAATGATAATTTAAATTATTATAATATAATAAGGGTAGTATTAAAATAATTATATAAAAAGGTGGTAATTTCATAATATACATAAAATCTAAATACCTATATACATATATATTATATATATATAACGGTGGAGGACGAACACGTATAAAATCCAAATAATAATAATAATAAACGAGAGTAAAATCGGAGCGAAATAGAACGATGATCGGGTGGCGGTGGAGTAGGCGGCGGCAGTCCGGCTGATAGGAGAGCTGCGTGCTACACACTACACACGTACCTACTAAAACTACACTCAACAGTCATCAGACAGCATCCCGTAGCGCGCGAGATAGAAAACGTGCGTAGTGTGCGTTCGGTGGTCTCGGTGTTCACGTGCGTCTCGTCGTCGTCGTCTTCATCATTTCCGTTTCTCCATTCCTCGCTCTCTCTCTTTCTCTCTCTCTCTCTCTTTGATATATTTAAAAACTCCATCTCTCTCTATATATATTTAATATCTCCATACATATATATATTTAATATATCTTTATCTCTCTCTCTGCTCCTTCTTTCCAGTCTCCGATCTGTACAAAACGCGCCACATTATATACTTGCACACACACATTTGGCCGCCACATGCCACGGCGGTGGTGACCCTTTGAAATCACACATACGCACACGCATTAGCTCATAAACCCGCGTGCAATACACTGCAACTGCCGGCGATCTGCAGGACGTTTTACGTTTTACCGATTTCACCCCGTTTGTGTTTTCGAAAAATAATGTGGTTTTTGTGACGACTTCCTTGTACTCACACGTATTAGCGCATTCAATTTTCCGGAAATGAAGCTGATGTCGATATCGCCGCTTTCGCTGCTGCTGGCCGCGGTCGTAGCTACCGCCGTGGTCACTGCTATACCCGACGTAACCATCCCCGTCGAACCGATCTACAATACTGGCGGCAATCAATGTTATGACGAATACAACAAACCTCAGGTAGGTACCCTGAATTTTTTCTCAACTACCCGTCAAATATCATATTATTATTATTATTATTATTATTATTATTATTATTACTACGATTACGTGATGTAATCACAATGTAGAACGTCGAATCACGCGACCCTATGTAGGTATATATATTATATAGGTACCTATGTGACTATGTATATAGCAACCCTCTCGCAGACGAGTCTATCCGAAGAGAAAAAAAAACACTTCGTAATTTAAACACTACTCGTATAGATTTGAGTTTTTTTTATAAATAACATACCCGGTCAACTGATGTAAAAGAATATTATCGTAACGTTCGTCATCGTGTCGTCGTTATCGTCATCTGAGACCAACCCTTTTTCTTCTATACATTGATGGTTATCAATAATATATTAAGTTTTACATGATGTATATATTATACACAATATCGGTTTGACATGTAACGAAAAACTATAAACGATAGCGACGGTGCCAAAAACAATGAACCGTAAACGACATTTTTTTTTTTAAACATTTTATCTAAATATCACTGGTTTTTTTTTTATTATAATTAAAAATCAAAACACGCTATTGATTTAAAATTTAAATGATTGCTATGAGAATATTTTAATTGTGGACTAAACGCATAAATTATAAGTTTATATAAATGTTTACTTAGACTATTCGCGATTTTATTATTACCAATTATCTTCTAAAGATTATCTTACCAAGTTGGAAAATATATAATCGCAGTTTTGCACATATGCTCACTGCAAACTATATAACATCATCATCTCTATTATGCGGTAATACCAATGTTTGCATATAGAGTAACCCTGTTGGTTTTCAAAATCTTTTGTTGCTCGACCTTTTTCTTTCGATCACGAATTCCATAGAAAACAAACCTCGGGCCCGAGGCGAAGGAATGTATTGTCTACAGTCTAAGGAATAGTTAGAGAATTGAAAAATTTTTTTTTTCCATTTGGGTCCAATGGTGATATGGTTAAGATGAACATTGGTTTTCAGCGAGTATAATAATGGCTCAAGGGCGTCGGGTTGTATTATATATTTAATAAAGGAGAATAATTCAAAATTTCTGTAATATTTGAGCTTCACAACACATATTATAATCGAATGATATATTTACTCATTATTGACTTATTTAAAACGTACTTTTATATGGAATAACTTATTAAAAAGAATATACCTTTAAATATTGAGAATTGTATAGTATCGGTATAAATTGTAAATTACAATTGCAACTAGTCATATATTAAGTGGCATTACCTTATCAATGATGATCACGGTTAGCTTAGAATACCAATTGATAGATTTCTAAGAAGCGAGTAATACATTGGCCGTATTAATACAGTAGAATACATTTCGCGAGAGTTGCATTAAAATATATTTTTTAGTTTGTAGGTGATTTAATTATGCAATAGTCTTGTCTTATCTATATTACCTATGGTCTAAATATATTGTGTATAATATACACTGTATATTAATAAAATAGGTACTTTTATTAGTAAATTTATTTCATCCGATTAGTCAATGAAAATATTAAAATCCAGTCTAAGTCTAACATTTGATGTATGAGGTGTATAAGAATTTAACTAAAAAATTGTATTTATTAAAGTGTATAGTAGGTACATGCAAAATTATTTTGTGATCATCACGTACACTTATAAGATTTTATCAATAGTATAATGTCTATATAATGTATTATACTACCCACTTCCACATATATTGCTACTTTGGTTACGTTTTTACGTGATCAAAACACCTAGATTCACTATTTTTTAGTTATCATTTTAAAATGTATTAACGTTTGATGTACCTAATATTTTAACTGGTGTCTACATTAGTACAAAAACCCAAAACCCGTCAGTTGTTAATTATTATCTATCTAATAATCTTTAAATTTACATAAGTAAAATGGACTTTAAAAAATATAGAGAAAATTCAAAATAGAAACAAGATTGTTGACCATATAACAGTTCATTTATAACAATATAAATACCTACTGACTCATAAATTTGTCAAAATTCGTTTATTTTATGTGTATTATTACGTTCGTTGATTTTATAATTAAAAAATAAGTATAATATACACTTATACAGTATTCACGAGTAATATAAATAAGTGTAATTGTAATACATAGGAGAACATTTTTGTTATATTAGTATAAAATCGTAAAGAAAAGAACAATAATTTATGAATTTCACCATAATTAATTAATATTTTCATCATTCTTAAGTTTGATTGGGATGTAAAATAACTGAGAGGTATAATATATAAATATATAATATTATTTTACAATATTATTAAGTTTCGTGCCACCCTGTGGTCTGCAGTATACGTATACGCCAACGCCGTGGCGTCGTTTCATGACATCTGTTTCGGGTCGAAGATAGTTTCTAGTCTAATTTTATAAACAGTAGCTGCCATGTTCACGGGACCCTTTTCTTGAGCACAATATTTTACTATAAAAATATACGTATACACAGAACTTGTTCGTTGTATATAGTTTTACTGTAACAGCAAACTGATCGTATTGGTATGGTATGTAATACGACGGCAGACGGAAAACTATAATCGTAAACGGTGTAGTATTATATAAAAATAATTATGGAACGCGATAGGTGGACCGTAAAAAGACGACGGTGGACAGCGCGGCATTGCAGCAACCGTTTATACTGAGACCTGATAGCCCGTGAAGAAATTTACAGCATGGACGTCGTTATTTATCCGTATTTTCTGGGGTAGGTATCTCGCTTCTAGCACATGTACAGAAAGTGGCTACGAATTTGTCAACATTGTTCGGCACTCTTGACAGAAACGATAATGATGATAATAATCATCGTCTCGTTTAAAATAGTTTGAGGATCAGCAGACCATTGGGTCGATTATTCTGTATTCGCGCCCAGTAAGGTTACGGGTTTCCGGTTGTTTTGTAAAAAAAAACTCGAATCGAACCGAACTGGATGAAATTAATTTAAATTGCGTTTTTACGCGTTTTAGGACGTGAGAGGAGTATTAATATTTAATAGTATACTATGCATTATATAATATATATATATATGTGACGATTACCAACACATGCATGTGTTTCGTTACAATAATAATAATATAATACAAGATAGTTCCGGCGCAACGCAGTGTTTTTGTGTTGACGAAATTTAGAATGAATCTGAAAAAAAAAACGTCACAATAAAATGTCCAGCTTCCTCCCCCCTTTATATCCAATACGTATACGTTATGTTCACTTCGACCATATATATATATATATATTCTAACTATATATACTCATATTCGACTATATGCCAGTTATTTTTATTTTACATTCGTTTATAAGCATTATTATAGATACTACGATATTTACAGTACCTAAACACTTTACGTTTTGGTTATCGTTGCTACATTTTTTTCTCCAAGTATATACATAAAACCATTTCTGGAAATCTAATCGTCTCGTCACATTGTTATCATAATATTCTGAAATTATTGGACCCTTTGATCATACACCGCTCCGGTGTGTTTTCCGTGACATCGTGTGCGGTCATGTTATATGTACAAATCATTAGATATAGTTTTCTTTATAGATTATAAATAATAAACATGTGGTAATTTGAGAAATATAGCTTTACGTATCAAAATAAAACACACACACATACATACCTATTATTTAAACGTATACAAATATAAAGCTGTCGTATCAACTGTTAAATATAAACTACATTAATTATATCATTATTTTTATGTACGTTATAAATTGAAACATAAAAAAGCAGGATAATGTCTATGGTTTTCAAATTACAGTTAAATCTGTAAACTTAAATTATTATTTTTATATCAATCAACTGATGAGCTCAAAGAGATAATAAATAAATTATTCATTTTAAAAGTATGTTGTTTTTAAATTAATAATGTACAGTTTTTTTTAAAAATAAAATTTACTTTACCAATACTAAAATTAAAATTATAATTGTCATCGGCCAAAGGCAACTTTTCCTCTCGATGACTATTGGTTATTTCAATAAGTTCGCCGAATTATATTTCATTATTAAACAATTAGTTATGTGTTATTGTAAATGTAAAAAAATATAATAATAAATATAGTTAGCCGTTTTCACCACACAATAAAATATAATATAAAATTAACTTATAACTTAATAGTAAATAGAGTCATACATATAATAATAAGTAATATATTAGGGTGTTAGTGGGTAGTGGGTACACGTTTTAACCACCATTGATAATCTAAATTAATTTTTTTTTGTACTGAGATTAACCAATCACAACACATTTATTTAAGGCGTAACTTATGAATCATATTTGATTATTATTATATTATTTCACGCATCAGAAAGCTGATTTCCATTTTCTCGACAATTTATTAAGTTGTACAGTGTATACAGAAATATGATCATTACTATAATTTAAGCTTTTTTTCTAATTTAGTGAATCACATTTATGATTTATCTATTGTAATTTGTAAGTGAGTATGATTAATGATGTTTATCAATTTTTCATCATATAGTTAAGAAATAATATTAAAACTGACTGGATTTTTGTCTTTGAATTAAAAAAAAAAAATTCAATATCATTATATTATTATAACCGCTAAAAATATAATTACGAATCCTAATTGAAAATGTTTTCCACAAAATCTTAGCACGATTTCGTATAATAATAAACTTTAATAGAAAAAAAAACTAGCAGGTAGTAGGTAACTGATATAAACCTGACTAAAATGGATTTTTTGTGAAAAAAATATTATTTAATATTATATGTCATACAAAATTATTCTGTATTAGTTAAATAAATTAATGTTTACACATTTATAGTTTATTTAATATAAATAACATCGTATAATAGCTATTTATAATTTCTCGAATTACCATAATACCTAAGTAAACTTTAATATGCATGCTGCAATGTGTGTATTGTTGTAACGGTCCAGTAAATCTGATGACGTTACAAATTCACGATTTTGGCTAGCCGTCGTTGATTCTTAAGACTAAACTCGGTGACATTAGCTCAGCATAAAATAACAATAACAAATTTTATTTTCTTTGTTCTGTTTTTGATTGTGAAATATATTTTTGTATAAACAAGGTAAGTCTATTTTCACGTTATCTCCGTAAATAACGATTGGACATATCTTGTTTTTGGACAGTATTAACCGTGATGGTATGGCGTGTTGTATTGTAAACAATTAAAAACTGATTTTAGAAAAAATGGACTTGCCCTGTTGTTGTAGTGAGGTCTTCATTTGGTTAGTGTGTTCACGCATTAATTTTCGGTTCCTCTGGACTTACTCGTACTAAAGTTAAGGACGACTGAAATGATCACGGAGACACTCACGAACATTTTATTTATAAGGGAAAATATTGAAGTTACTCAACCATCCACGCATACAATTTAAACTTACCTATGTATAATACATTTTTAAGATAAAATAAATATTAATATTATTTTTCACTATCAATTAACATTAATATAACTTATAACTTTCAATAACAAAATGTTCTATGCATAATACAATATAATATTATCTTTATTACAGTTCTCTTATTACATTCAATACAATAGAATCTATTTTGCTATCTATATGACATGTTGAATCCTGTCTCCTAGAGTAAATCAATAAAATAAACATAAGATTAATGGTGATTTATCATACTAAATTAAAATATAGGTATTAGGTATGTATTACTTATTCAATGATGATGGTTATTCCTGCGCCACTATAAGCACTTCCTCCAATCATTTCACTTTTGATACTTATTACTATTTAACGACGAACTCGTTCAAAATTTTATATTTATGTTATATTAAAATTATAAAATATATTTTTCTCGGAGTATGAAATTAAAAATGTATACTGTCATTTAAAAAACAATTTCAAAAAATACGATAAAAAATATGTTTTTTTTTCAAAATAGAATTTATGTTTTACTTCAAATAATAATACAAAACGTAAAACTTTTAAAAACTTTAGGTAATACTTTTCGAGAAAATTAGCATTCATCTTTTATTTAATTTTTCATATTGAAAAAGATCAATGACCAACGAGAGAGTAGTGAGTGAGTGAGTGTGAGAGAGAGAGAAAAAGATTCTAGATTTATCGGTGGAAACTCAATCGTTTTTCTTTGCTTTGATACGGTGGTGGTGGGGTCTTTCGGACGAGGGTCTAGTATATGACAACAATATTCTTGTTACGACGTTATATTATTATCTTGTACGCATTGTAAGCGCAGATAATATAATAACGACACGCTCTGCAGAGGAGTGTACTTATACATAGTATATAATATATAAATGTATAGTAAACCGAAATGACACATGTTCAATTCCGGTAGCCATGCGTATCTATATAATAATAATGTAATATAATATAAATCCAGACCTGAATCCGGCAATTATTCACAGGTACACCGATAATAAAAACGTCTGACGTCGTGCGCCTTCTATATATTATTATAATGTATCCCCATCGGAAAGGTAGGGGAGTTACAACATCTCTCTGCAACGCTTTACGGCATTCCGTTGGATTTTTCTCTCTTATCCGCCATTTACGTGCTTATTACGTTCTTCCCTTGGTTTTCAACTCAATGCTATATTATAGCAATCTACAATAATGGGCACATGTGCTCCCAAGTACGACTGCTCGTAGGAGGTAAATTCGTAAAAAGCGAAAATATAATATGCGACTACAATCTAGAGGGCCGAGGCCCGAGGTATAATAATAATAAACAATATTAATGTTATAATGTCGACTAATGGACTGTAAACGAACGTCGCAGAGATATGATATTTTAAAGAATTGGTTTCGACCGTGCCGATCGCAGATATATGTCCCTTGAGCACATAATACGTACACAGCCGCGATTGCCGCAGGAAATAATATATACTAAGTTTACTGAGATTCGTGATTAAAATAATTATATACATTCGACGAGAATCTCGACTAAGTGCTTGATCACCACACAATTATAACAAAACTATGTACGTAGGAGCGATTAATATATATAATATGTAAATCGTGTCATTCGAAACGTCTGCAGCTTTACATCAACTGTTCATTCCCGGGAGGAGATACCTATATATATTTATTTTATTATTACGTTTACCTATGTTAAACATTTGTAATTTATTTCGAGATTAATAAGAAAAATGTGTATAAACATATATATTTATATATATTTTGTACAGTACATTTTACGTTTATTAATGTACAATATTATGTGCCTACATAATATAACGGTTATCATTTATTTATGTGTAAATTAACCACTTAAAAATAATATCTCTTTTCTCCGTCAACTGAGCTCAGGAAAATACATTTTAATCGTTAAGTATAACAAACAAAAGCTAATGGCGTATTAAATAATAAATACTATATAGTCTTATTATTCTTTTAAGGTTTTAGGCGTCCATTAAAATCATCTCGCCATATATTCAAAACTCCGATTTTCTTTTTCATTGTTCGTGCCTTCCAGTTTGGTTCTCCATTCAGTGACTCGACGTCTGTTTAATATTACTATCTTATCTTTATTATATTGTATACTTAACTACTAATTAGTATTAATAATAACTAATAATTTATTGCATGGAAATAGCTTATGTATGCAAAAGTGTTTTATCTCATAATTTACACGATGTTATTTTTAATGTAGAGATGTATACCGGGTTTCGAGAACGCTGCGTTCGGATTAGAAGTAGAAGCAACTAACACGTGTGGCCAGTCCGGTCCTACTGAATTTTGTGTGCAGTCGGGCAGTCAAGTGACCAAGAAGACATGTGACGTGTGCACAGAATCATCACACTCGCCTTACTACATGACAGATTTCAGCAGCTACGCGAATCGAACGTGGTGGCAGTCGGAAACCATGTACGAAAACGTTCAATACCCAAACCAAGTCAATCTGACCTTGCACTTTGGTATGTGACATTTTATATTTTTCAATTTTTAGTGTTAATTTAAGTAGGCCATGTTTGACTGACTAATATTGCTATCATAGAAATATATTATCAGGGATTATAAAACATGGTTGTAGATAATCGATTAGTTTAAGATAGGAAATGAGGAACTTAGGGTAAATCCATGTGTTTAAGATAATGTATTGGAAAGCTATATGGTTCATTAGGCCAATAGAAGGAATTAATGTGAAAGTAGTGAGTTTATAATAATTAAAAAAAATATAATATGGTTCACAATATATAAATAATTGTTCATACAGCATATATTAACTAATAAGTTATAATATTCAATAGTGACAATTTTTTTTTAATTTTAATTTTGAAAGCATGATAGGTACCATGTAATATATAAAATATATACAAAAAAAATATTTTTTAAATAGTGTGTCTTGGACCTTGGTCTTAGTCAACATCATATTTGTTAATTTTTTTAAATATAATTAAACAAAATAATAATAATATTAATTAAATATTGTTATATATTAAAAGATAACAATCAAAATTATTATATAATCTTTTCTTATCTGAATTTGTATTCATTGACAAGAAAAATTTTTGTCAGAAATAAATATCAAATGATTTATTATTATCGGAACTAATATGTTTGCTAAAATAATAAAACTTATAGGTTATTCACAATTTTCCAGATCGTGTTAAAATATATATTAATTTTAAAGTTTAGAATTTTATATATAATAATAATTCAGAGTATATATTTTTTCTATAATCAAATATAAAGAGGATAACATTATTTTTTTTATCGTTGTTTTTTTCGTAACTTAATTGTGTAATAAGTAAATAAAATAGGTATTGAAATAATGTAAAAATACTCAATAATGGATTTTTAATTAAAACGTTGAAAAATAGACTAATAATAAATCGTTTTATACATTGATAATAAGTACGTAATAATTGTAAGTTTAATTTAATACTTATTAAAAATAGTTAAAAGTGCATAAAAAAAGCTAAACGTAAATTTGAAATGTACCTATAAAAACGTATTATATAAATCGTATAAATAATATATTTCCCTAAAGTAATTGTTTGAACAATAATTTGGATACCTGAAGATTTTTAATAAATAATCAATAGTTTCTATCGATTTTATGTAACTTTGTTTAAAAAATTAACTTTTATGATTTATATAAGATATATTTTTCTTGACATTGATTTAAATATTGTATAAAGAGTTTTAAAGTTATTAACCAAATGTAGACTCCCCACCGAGAGACGCATTTACTTTATGCTTAAAAAATAATTTTTGTCAATTTGTTTAAACTTGTCAATTTATTTTCAGTTTTACATTTTTATAGAACAGACATATCAAATTATTACCCACTCGATCTTTGAAAATGGACTTTAACTAATAGTATAATAATATTACTATATAGAACTTTCAAAGCATTTGTCTTTAATTTATGTTTTTTTTTGCTATCACGTGTAAATATATTATTATCTGCTATAATTAATTGACATTTTTGTAACAATTGTATACAATGCTGTTACAGAATGAGATGTTTTTAATTAATTCTATTAACTCTTTCTGATATAACCTGACAGTCCGACTCTTATATGTACATTTTATTTTGTATATAAACGTAATTTACATACGTGGCTACTGTTTTGGATGGTCTAACAGGGGCGGAATTTTATCATACTATATTTAATGTGCAATTAACTCCATTTTATACTTTGTACAATGTATTCCAATGATGAGTGTTGAGTTTTATGTTTTTAATAGCACCTCGAAAATTATAATTAGTTTTTATCTTGTACCTATTAAGAAATCTTATATTTTCTGTTTATAATATTAACAGTAATATAATGATAGGTATATTTGATAGCAGAAGGCGGGAATTTGTAGGTTTTATAATTATTAAGTGGTTGTAAATAAAAGTTAGAGACAAGTTGGAAAAATATTTTTTTTAATCTTTTTATTAGAAATAATTTTAGTCATAAAATCTAATAAAATAAAATGTAGTAGTAAAAGAATAAAATTATACGAAGTGAAAAAGGTATAAGCAGGTTTATTTTTAAATATTTTACTTACTTATTAGCACAATGCTACAAATACTACAACTACAACATAAATCATTACCTTTGAAAATCGCTATTGCAGCCGTATTATTAGTTTATCATAAAATATAATATTCTCATTTCAAAATTAATCATATTTTAAACATTTATTTTTGGTGTGAAATATCTTTAAAAATATTCTGTATATATCATAATTGATAATATACCTAATATTGTGTATTTATGTGTATACTGTATAGTATGATTTGAATCTTGAAAACAATTAAGTCCAGGATGCAACAAAATTGTAGGTTATGATTCGTGTTTATAGACGTCTCTTTATGATGCTATACGCACTTAAGGATAAATCGCCGTGACGCGTAAGATCGTAATATTTGACTGCACGTTTATTTAATTATTTTGTCGGTCAGCGCACACGTAATATATCCTTCATAATAATATTATATTATTAGGTACGTTAAATAAATAATAACTCCTATCGATTTCCACGATGAACAATAATTACATGCTGTAGTTGACTTAATATTGATTGTTATTGATCAGTCAGTCGGTTGAATTTTTCAAATTTGTTCGTGTTTGTACATCAAACCGTTACTGTAAGGCATGAGTATATTATGTTTTCAAATCGTTTAAACCACGTAGGTAATTAGTTCTGTCTTCTAAAACCCCGAAAATAAATATATCTACACCTCTTGATTTATTAACAAATAATCTTAGTAATGCAATTTGTGTATAATTTACTGTTAATAATGTTATCTCCGTATTTTTTTTAACACAATATGATTATATAATAAACACGTAACATCCCATATATAAAAAAAGGTACCTAATTGAATCATAAACTTAATGTTGTTACAATCTTTTAAATTATTATTTTACTTTTAAGATAAAATATAATAAAATAATAAAATAAATATTAGCAATGCATTCATTGTATATCCTGTATTACTGAATTTGTGTTAAAAAAAAAATAATAATAACATCCTATCCTATCGCAAAACTACGTGGGCTGACAGTTCCGCTGATTATTTCATCGTTTTTATAATATATATTATAAATATCAGGGTTTTACATCCTTCAGTAATATAGGCCTTATAAGTTCTAATAGATTCGTGGATCGACGATAATTAATGTAAACCCAATAAATGTTAATTAGAGAAACTTGTGTATGAAGCTGTCAAAATTAACAATAAACACATCATAGTCATTATAGTCATAAGTTGGTTTAGTTTGTGTTGTTCGTTCTATATATAATATATAATCTGGCATCTTCTAAATAAAAATCATTTTAATTAAATTTTTGTCGTTTAATAATGGATAATAAGCTCATTCACTTGTGCTATGAAAACAGTTCATTTAAATTATATAACTAGCATTAATATTTTTGGCAATAAATTATATGCTTGTAATTTCTAATCAATCATGACGTATAGTTAAAATTGTATATGTAAATATAAGTATTGATTTTTATTGATTTTATTTCAGAAGTTACCTATTATAATATATTCGTTATAATTGTAAAAAATACATTTATTAGAATTTTTTTATGAGTTTTTTAAGTTTTTATTTTTTTATATTATTTTGATAAAATTTTTATTTAATTTTGTACTAAAATATTATTTATTAATTTTATATTTTGAATTATATGAAATAACGTAAATGATTTAAACAATTCAATTTAAGTGTTTTCGGTCACCAAAGAAATATTATATTTCACGATAAAAAGAGCTTCGTGCTGAGATAACAGCTGAAACAGGAAATAACGAAACGATGACCTCTGTACTTCCATTGATACCAATGGCAATAAAATTTATAATGTGCTTTTAGAAACACGTGGTTTCTATAATATTGTTCTATTTTAAATTTGTATAGTTACACAAGTATGAACAATTATTGAATAATATATACTGTTAGTTTAATTAGCTTATACCTTAAAACTCTCGATTCATACAACATAAAAAAAAAATACATTCTATTAAGTTTTTTTTAAATTCAGAGACTACAATATAGCAAAAAATACTTTATTACCTATATAAATATATGTGTATTGTGTATTATACATATATATTTATTTCAAACCTATGATGAATACATAAATAATGAGATTTAAATAGTTATATACTTTTGAAGAATTACTATTAATTGATTTTTGTTATTTATTATAGTTTATGCTATTCATCAATCTATCATTAATGTTTTTTTAGTTATCGTTATAGATTCTTTTTTCAACAAATAAGTATAACATCAAGTAGGATGTATAAATTGCAAAATGATTATTTTTATTTAAAAGAATGTTAACGATCAATTATTGTGGTATTTAATGAATAACGATGGTATCGAGAAATAATAACTTTTTTCGTGTTTTTTTTACGAATAACAATAATTGACATTCGGCATTATATACACTAATTTTTGAACGAAAACAGGCTGTTAATTTATTGTAAAATAGAATTCGAATCTAGTAAAGCCAGACAAATAAATAAAAATACGTTAGGGCGTTTGTCATTTTCCGTAGGATGAACAGAATATTTTTTTTGTCGTCTCCCACGCATAATTTGAATAAAGTAAACCCCACCCGTCGCTAACTACGTATTAAATTATTGTCCTATAACTCGTGTATTCAGTTCATAGTAATTATTATTGATAAATTTATATAATTATTTATTGATAATACTAGTATATAATGCCACTGATTTTTCTGTTGTAAATAGCCTGATATCAATTGTTTATAGTACCTACTTAGTTCTACTATTTTTAAGTGGTATTCATATTCTATGTAACTATTGATTATAAAATTTAAATATTTTCAACGATTTGCTGTTCAAAAAATAAATATGACCAGTCTTACTATACTCAAACGATTAGTGGATAAAATTTAATATTTTTTTATGATATGATTTATAATTTTTTATCGTTGATATTAAATAATTAGTATTGGTTTCAAAATGTACCATAGTATAATATAATCGTTGTTTTTTTTTCACTTATTTTAATATTTTAATTAATTATTATACATAATATTGGTATTAATTAATTTATCATATAATAATCATATTATCCAAGTACTAATAATTTGTATACTAATTACGCATGAATCATGATAATTGTTTCATGACAAACGGTAGTAATAACATATTTCTTGGTTGACAAAGACATTTGTCGGCTATGCACAAAGGAACACCGATATCATATTTTTTTATGTACCATTTTATTTAGGTGCGTTTTATATTTCTCTGGAACGTCGGCAGAGTTGAAGTATACAGCGTATACATTGTGTTTCAATGAATATTGTTGTTTAGATATTTTTTTTAATTGTAATTGTTTCACGTTCACATTTGAATAGCTGAACAAAATACAAAAATGCATTAATTTGGTCTGATTATTGTAAAAAGAACAATCACGCAATCAATCTTCAGTGTTTATTTCAGTATATAATTTTTATCAACTTATGGCGACATGGCGTGGTTACTGATAACTTTGGATTTTGAAAAATATCTGAACACTCTGTAGATCCAAGTACGTACTCGCAATAATATGTAAATATGTAAATGCATTTGGGTTGTATATCGGATATTTTAATGTCGTGAGTAAAATTGCATACACAAACCGTATCCAACCAGCATAATATGCTGTTGTCAACGGTATTTAATTTTTATAGACACGATTCAAATAAGTATTACACATTTTACATGCATTATAACAATGATAATATCAAAAATTGCATTAAACTGCATTTTTTTCTTAGTCATTAAATTGATATTACAAAACTTTTGTTAAAAACCACTAAAACAGTAACTTATATGTACATGACTTCGAAAATATTTTTATTACCAATGATTTAGTTTCTACAATTGAAGTTAAAATGAATTTAAAATGTATCTGTACATAGAATAAAATTAGATACATTTGAATGGCCGACATATACTAAAAAAACGTTTAATATTCAGATGCGTTTATTTATAGTATCTAATTATTCTCAAGAATAAGATTAGCATAGGTATACTGTTTATTATTTTTATTTTGATAATTGTGAAACACCATTAACATAATCATTGATAATAAAACAATAAAATTGAGAAAAATTAACGATAGGTAATATTAACTTAGAATTATAAGAATAACAATTATTAGTTTTTGCTTACCTATAGCTTAGCGCCTTAGCATCCTCGTTTAATGGCTTATCGTCAAAACGTATTAAAAAATGTTATACAAAATGTTCTATTTGGTATAAATCATTTTTAATGTAATTATTTTGTTTAGTAACTGGTTCGGGTATTGATTCATGTTGTGATTGATAATAGATGAAGATGTGTAGTACTACACAAGTACATACTTTCGAAAAACCGCATTTATTCCCGATAAATATATATTCGCTCAGATTAGAATTTAAATGTTAAAATAAAAACATTCAAAACTAAAAATAATTCGAAACATTTAACTATTAAATACAAGTAACGTTATGCAGTAGGTACTAAAAAAAACCAACTGTAATTATAACCAATTAAATACTGCCTACTGCCATCGTGGCATCGTTATAAACCTTTATTATGACATTAGATTTGATCAATTATTAGTTATTGGATGTGTATATCAAAATTATTTATAAACATTTTAAAATATTGGTGTATAAATTCTTCTTATATAAAATCATATCAAACATCTGACGGTACAGTATTTCTAGTCGAATCACGAATTTAGCAGTTACACAACATTAATTGTTATACATTTAAACAAACGACTTTCAGAGAAATTAATATAATAAAATGTTTAATTTTTTTTTTAATTAGGTAAAGCATTTGATATCACGTACATTCGACTTCTGTTTTATTCACCGAGGCCTGAGAGTTTCGCGATTTATAAAAAAAGTACAGAAGATGGACCATGGATACCGTATCAGTTTTATAGGTGAGTGGATTAACACAAATGGGTTAAATGGGTTGTTAAATAACTAAACTTGATTTTCTAAATAATTTAACTATTTTTTGTTAAATAATGGTCATTACGTTAGGGTGTAAAAAAACATACAATTTTAATTTATCACAATTTTTATACATATATGTTTTTAATAATATATGGTTTTTGTTGTTATTATTATTATTGGTGTTGAGTTTTTGACTTAAGCAACATGAGATAATATTGTGTTCATTTTTTAGCTAGAACGCATAATAAGTAGTTTTTTTTTTAAAAATAGAAGAAACAAATTATCATTTTACACTACAACTCATTTGTGTTGACTATTTAAATTATGTATATGTTAGTAATTTTACGTTGTATAAATCGATCATTTTGTTTGCTTCTAGTGGGAGTTGTAGAGACACCTACGGATTGCCAGATTTGAATTACATCCGTCTTGGCGAACAAGAGACCAGGGCGTTCTGTACTTCCGAGTTTTCAGATATTTCACCATTAACGGGAGGAAGTGTGCCATTTTCCACACTAGAAGGTAGACCATCGGCTAAATTTTACGATTCAAAATCGGAATTTTGGGTATGAAAAATTATATTATGTCGTTTTAAATATTTAATGACTTAAAAATTATGACAAACAGTATTAGAAAATAAAATTGCTTATAGATTTAAGCTATACTCGTGCAGTTTCATTAAATGTTCGTATTATAAAATTAAATAATCGGAAAAGCCTTGTATGTATTTGTTTTAAAAATTGTTCAATAATATAAACTTCTTTAAATTGTATTTGTATAAATATTTTGTAAAAGTTAAACATTAATAAAAAATATTGAATAATAATAATATGTGTTTAATATATAGTAATATGAAATCATAAATTAATTGTTTTAAATTTATAAAATCAGTATTATCATAATTATAATAATTTAATAAAATAGCCGTGATTTAAAATTCTTTAAACAACATATTATTATTAATGTGTAAGAAACTGATTTTATATTAAAAACAGGCAATTAAATGTGCTCAGTTAAGGTATTTTTAAAAAAAAGTTTTGCTGAAATTGCCTATATCAAACTCCTTAACATATCTCATTCCTAATAGTATATTATTATAATGACTTTTATATTGTTATACAATATAAAAATATATTTTCTATCTAAACTATGTATAATTTAAGCACATAGTACATTTATTTGTTTTAATGGTAAAAGTTAATTAATTAGTATTAAAATATATGTAGAAATTGTAAATATTTTGATTTATTGAATTTGTATTTTAGGATTGGGTAACCGCAACAGATGTCCTTATCACGTTAGACCGTTTAAATACATTTGGTGACGAAGTATTTGGCGACCCTCAAGTACTGAAGTCATATTTTTATGCTATTGCGGATTTCGCTGTTGGAGCCAGGTAAATAATAATAATTGTATAAATAAATTTAAATTATCACTTCATCACTAAATTGCAGAATAATTATGGATTAACTTATTTTTAATTATTCGTTTTTCGAAATTAAAAATACTTTCATTTGACATTTTTATTTTTTAAATAGAAAACTAGTAAATTACGTTAATTTCAGTTTATTTTTAAGAAAATCAAACCATTTAATTTTTCAAATTATTAATGAGTGGATGATTTAAATTTTTGTTTTAATGGTTTATAGTATTGGCAAACAATTTTTAATAATTATCAAATCATAATTTGTAAAAATATTTTTTTATATAATTATTGATTATTATTTTATTTTTTTTTTTGTAACAGATGTAAGTGTAATGGACACGCTAGTGAATGTGTTAAAAGTACTTCTATCAATGGTACGTCCAGAAGAGTGTGTCGGTGCGAGCACAACACGGCGGGACCCGATTGCAATGAGTGTTTGCCGTTCTATAATGATGCGCCGTGGAGCAGAGCAACTGCATTAAATGCTCACGAGTGTAAAGGTAATTGCATGCATATGTTACAATTTTAGTTATGGAACTAGAGGGCGCTACCAATACAGGACTGATATATAAATATAATTAATCATAATAATAATATAATATTCAATAATTTATTTTAATGCTCAGTCCTTCAACGACACTTTATATATTTTTATTTATTATGATAAGACAGGGTGGTTTGAGCTAAGAACCGTGTTTTTATATAAAACATCCGGGGGATGAAAACATGACAAGTTGTTCCATATTAAAAAGCAAAATAGTAATCATTTAATTGAGACTTAAATTTATAATTGCGAAAGAAGAACTTAATATTATCATTATCGTTATATATATATATATATATATATATATTTATTAGTTATTTATATATTTTAGTATCATTTTTATTGTAAAAAATATTTGTGTGAAAAGATGGATGTACTTACAGACTAAGCAACAAACCAACCAATAGCAAGCAAAAATCATTTTTTTTTTTAAAAAAAAAAAGATCTTGTTAACAATTTCTGGAAATACAAGTTATCAATAATTAGGTTCTAAGTGAATTTCATTTTTGTTTTAGAAACTTATATTTATTTTCAACATATAATTTTAAAATAATTCTACTTATTAATAGTACCAAGACGTTTTAATTGTCTATTTAATATTGTTTGATGTATCTAGTTGCAATTTTATTTTCGAACACACTAATTTTTTTTCGTCTTTTTGACTTAAATAAATGTTGTATTTATCCATACAGAAATAAGCTTAGTAGCTATAGTCATAGTGGCGCTGATCAATTATATATTTATTATATTAATATAATAATATATATAATATATTTCATATTTGGGGAAAAATTGCTGGTGTTAGATCCACCTACTAAAAAAATGTTCATAGTTAGTTACATTCGAATAGTACTTTATTTATTTTTAACTACATACATACAAGATACTGCATAACAAACTATTTTTCATTATTACCCACCCGCTTACCTGACCCACCCATAAATAGTTTTGGGGAATTTTTCCCAGTTCATACCCGTGTTCGGCGCCACTTAGTTATATAGTTAGTCTGGTGTTTATTACGCTTAACAGCCTCGATTTTTGGTTAAGGTGATGTAGTTTGTTATAGGTTTAGATTCGCGCCAATAACATCTGCATATTTATATTATATATTTCATCTTACATTAATAATGTGATTTATTTCAAGGCAGTAATGCGTATACCTATTTTATTATTATTATTGTTATTATTTTTAAATAGTATAATATTATGTATACTTATGCATATATTTATTATTATGCAATTGTTTTATTATTTTTTCGCTAAGCTTTCTATTATGATGTATCTTTGACTTATCAATTATTTGTGATTTGATAATTGTTAACTGTCAAAAACTTGAGTAGGTAGCTTTAATTAAATCGAATCGGAAAATTATGTTCAGCTGGGTCATTTTAATTTCTTTCTATACTTATTTAAATTGTTCGGACATCACTACATCAGTATTCCTATATTATTTATATACACATTAACTAATTACAAAAATGTGTATTACATTATTTTACAACTAACGTCGAATAGATATTTGAATCCTTTAATAAAACCTTGTTTATATGTATGGGATAATTTATAACACTGTATACGATGTATTTTAGGTAATTGAGAAATTTTTAGTGTAACAAAAAAAAACCAACAAATTGTTGTGATTTACTTAGAAGGCCAGCGTAAAACCGGTTCATTATTTAAATATATCTGACACAATTGAATGTAATTTATGTATTGCAATCCAAACAATAACAGCGTTGATAGATACTCTCAGAATTCGTGTGTGACGAAGGCGTGACAAAGATTGCTGTCTCTTGACTACATGGCCGGTACATGATACATACAAAGAATAATAAACTGCTTTTTGCCGATGGACTGCTTTTCGTCGTGTCTGTTCCGAAAAAAAAAAACACTCACGAGACACGGGTACCAGTCATTCTTGTGACTAATGCTACACCACTGTCCACCATATGTACTTATCTATAATAATATGAGATTATGTATATTTTACGTGTGTTACTTATATAATAGACGGTAGATTTTTCAAAGTGTGTGACAAAATTGTCGGATGCGTTAATATTTTGATAACAATTTTATATTCCAAAATACGTGCTTTAATTTCTTACTTATCAGTACTCTATTAGCAGTAACCATGCAATCATAATATTATTATATGATTTATATATTTTCAGTAAGAAAATCTTTCGCTATTCTTGGTATGGTTATAGTATGTTGTTATAAAGTGAAATATGGAATTAATGCTATACTTGTAATATTTACATCATTAGACTTATTAAGAAAACATTATAAATCACATTACATAAGGTTAGGATTAATTAGTAATAATATTATTATTTACATAGCACTTTTAATATATTATGAATATTTTATAGAAAAATATAATTAACTAAGCGTTAAAAAAAAATGTATTGCAATTTGCAATAATTATCTACAGTAATCTTTTTTCGTGATTTTTGTGTAGATAGTTATACTTCTTTAATAATTGTATATGTTATATATTTACGAACGATTGACATAGAACAATGTTACTAATATGTTATGTTGTTTGAGTGATACTCTGCAGCACCTGTAGCTGGGTTACTGCATGTTTAGCATGTGTTATCATGTATAATGTGTGTCCCATTGGCAAAAATACGCATCATCCCACTTCTGAACGAAATATTATTTATTTTTACGTCATAATAGAATAGTTAAGTAATAGTAAACATCATACTGTAGTATGTATAGTCGTATAGGAATGGGGCGATAACGGTTGCACGTGATGAGAAATTGTGAAAATATGGTTGATATCCTTGGTCAATGCTATTCGTCAGCGCCACTGTCATTGGTATATGTATGTTTTATAGGTATTAATAGGTAGGTAGATATAGAATATACCATATACTTATATACATTTCATGTTATATAGATAGATAGTAGATAGTAGGTACCTATACACACTGCGGCTGGTATCGTCGTTGTCGTTATCCTCGTCGTCAGTAACCCCGTTATGTTGTGTTCGTCATCTGGTATACCGTCGTCGTGTATGCACACGGACACAGAGTGTCGGCGGAAGGGGAGTTAAGTGTAAGAAAAAAAATCGTGAAAAAAATTGCAAACAGGTCTAAATGAAAATGGTACGAAAACAGAGTATACGTATACGATGGAATTAAAAGAGACTGGTTGCCGAATATGGTGCAGTTGCAATGGTTTCTTAGAACGACGACGTAGCTCCGTACTGTGTATTTGTGTGTATGTTTCTCTATGCGTGCGTGTGTGTGTAGGTGTGCGTGTGTACTTGTGCGTGTTATATATACGCGGTACGCGTTTATCGTGACAAAACGGACATGCCATCGCGTACGGGACCTGATTGGAGAGAAGTCAGGACTTCGACAGGAATTTCTTCTCCAAGGTCCTGGATGACACTTTGCCTTCAATATTACATGTCTATGTAGGTATATGATACGAAACGGGCGTTACGGTTTCTTCGAGTCGTCTCGCGCAACATATTATATGAATGTATTTTGTCAACGTTTTTGTTAACTTTGTAATTTGTATGTACCTATATAATAATACTATACACGATAGTTGTCGTTTATACATATATTTTATAATTTACTATCTAGGTAGTTACGTATATATATAATATTATGATATTATCGCGGTTGACAAATAAAATACAATTCTTGAGAGTTATACAGTTCAACCCCAGATTTGTAATTATATTTGAGACTATACAATTTCGTCCAATAATACATCTAATTGAGTCCGATAAAACAGTTAGTATATTGATAATGCATTTTCGTACTGCTATCTTAATATATGTCAAATTTTATTACTAACGATATTATAAGTACAGTGCAGTATGTAAATACAGTATGTCTATACGATAGTTGGGAGGAAATTGTTTTTATCTTTACGTGTTTTTGAACTCGATTAAGTATTGTTATTCGCTACAATTACAAATTTAGAGTAAATTTAAGTCCATGAAACTTTATGTTTTCATTTTGAAATGCGTTATTAAAAATTTGTATAGATAAATAATAATTGATTAGTTATTGAAACATAATCAGGGCATAGGTTTTCCCATCCACGTCCAAATACTTTAAACATTAACAACGTTTAGTCGATATAAGTAGGAAAGGCTGTTGTTGAGAGTTGGTATTTTTCGTGGTTGATATCTTATCGTATATTTCCATAAAAAAGTTTTCTGCGTGGAATGTGTAAGTGCTTGTCATATTATACTTATCATGATACCTTTTATATGCTTCTGATCTACATAAACTGTATACAATTCCATTTCAATACTTCCATGTAAGGCGTTGCATGGGTATATATATAATGGTTTCCATTAACAATATTGAGGCGAATCCTGTAAATATTATCAGCGTACACTTTTAACATGGCAATAACATACGAGTTAGGTAAATATAAAACTATAAAATTGTATGCTGCAAAAACTCGGGAACATTTTTTCACTATTTGTACATTTCAAGCCACTTATTTCGTGGTTTGCACTAATAAGATGTTACGCTTGCATGACTGTAATATAATACATATATAATTATATCCATATTATAGACAATGTATAGGCACTCATAAAATAAACGATATCCTATAGAACCGTTATTGGAACTCGACAAGAACAAGTTGATACAACAAATGATTTATCGATAATATTTATGAACATTGAACAGTATTATTGGAATAATTCCAAAATACTGGAAAAAGTTTTGCCGCAGTTGTGCAGGTATATATAATTTTTCTTATGTCATTACCTCCCTGCAGAATAGTGTTGTCGTATAATAAGACCATAATATCGAGCTCGATTGAAATCCCCAGGCGAATTTGTGATTGTAAATAGGCATACGCTCGACCATGTGTATGCGCGATGTGCGGAAGTAAACCCTATTTAAAGAATAATGTGCATAATAGTATATAGTTATATACACATACACATATTATAATAATATTATACATTATAAATATTATACGAAGAAACGGCGTGTGGTATCCGCTTACTACGGCCATAATAATATCTGCCACATTCTTTCGTGACACTATTTTTTCCTGAAAAACGTATCGATTGCACATTTGAGGTGTCTTAGCCGTAGGTCATCACGACGTTTAAATAACCGTAGTAAGTCTATGTTAATCATTATTATTGCCCAATTTATAATGCTAACTGTCGTGGTGGATCTAATATACGAATAATAATAGTATGATAAACGACAAAGTAATATTATACTTAATATAAATACCTGTAAGTTTAGTTATGATGTGTTTAGGGGTTTTAAACTACGCGAATATGCAACATGTCTCAGAGCGTAGTTTTAAATGCGTGCAAGATTTTATTATTTTTATTTATATTAGGTAGGTAGATAGGTATGTATGGAAAACAAAAAAAAACTGTGTCGTTTTTATATATTACGTTTTTTGCGCAATTGAAAATTCATCGGTAAGCAATAATAATTGTAAGCGACGCGAACACAGTTGCTACCTACTCGGCGAGCCGCATGGGAATCGCTTACAAGATAGTTTATCATATCTACCTCAAGCACTGTGATCTTGTCAGTTGTCGTCGTCGTAAATCAATTAGTTGTCTAAATCTATATTTATCTGAAATCAATATAATACCTAATTTACTGTTGACATTTCAAAAATCACTACCTAATAATTGTGAATCTAAGAAGTCAATGATTAATTTGTTTGTCATTTCAATAATATTTTCGAAATTTGGTTATCAAGGCAGATTAGGCAGAAGATAACCTCATACAATTTATTATTAGTATACATATAATTTTAGTACCTAAACAAAAGTTTGACCAATACCTCAATAATTTTTATTTTGTCCATTTTAAATTAAAACTAAATAATATTATAATACCTGAAATCAAAATTAAATACAAATATCTTTACATAGTCATTTAATGGGTACTCAACAGTAATTGTTAGGTTGTATAATTTACTAAATTTTACTTAGTTTTATGCATTGTAATAGGTATATAGTATATTTCTAACTATAATCCGACTAAAGTTGTACTTTCGGTTCAATAGGAACTAATATTGTCAATTTAGTCGAATTTACACAGCCAATGTAAATATGGAGAAAAAATTTAATTTTACTAGCTATTTTGAATTTCCATATTTTATAATAATTTTATCATACAATAAATAATAACCGGAAAAGTATTAATGATTTCACATGTAAATGTAACTTATATAATATAATATTAAATGGCTTTTATGTATTAACGATATAAAGTGTATAAAATATTGTAAAGAAAATAATTGTCATATTTGATTGAGAATTTCGTTGAGTCTATTGGTTTTCGACATAAGGTACCTAAACTATATTTACTTTCTTTTTGCTCCCCACACAGAGAAATATGCTTATTATTCAAACGGGTTTTTACTTTCCGGGATTGAAATGCGTACCTCGTGCAACAATTTTTTTTCTATATTTTATTTTGTTTCCAAAACGTAAAAATGCTACTGAAACGCAATGCACGGATGATATATAATAACGAGCGTTACGTACAATCGAATGTCTAAAGATTTATTTTTAAATGCATTGTGCCCTTCAATACATAGAGACTCTAGCTCGGCGTATTCCGTATTTGGAGAAACAGCTTGTCAGAGAAGTGCTGTCGATAAGCGTTTCGGTATTGAAAAAGAAAGAAAATATGTTCCTATGGGTAGACGTACGTATCGCGCAGTGCTTTCTCGATTATTCATCCCGGGGTTACCTGCAGCATGCATAGAATATTATTGTAAATCGGGTTTTAATTATAGTGACGACTATATATGATGTGCATTGTTTTTTATTCCCGAAAGCCGAATCGGCAAACGAAACATGTGTAACGCGCGTTTTTTTTTTTTTGCTAAAATAAGCCGTTCCATTAAATATATCATTATTGCAGTAGCATATATAATAATATACGAGTTTTTGAGGTGCTTCATTTATCATTGCAAAACGTTAACGGTTTTCACGGGTGATTTGCGAGTCAACGCTCCTTTGCGGCACATATTTGATATTTCCGATTATTGTAGTTATCATATCTCTCGTCTAAACACTTGTGTTGGGTAGTCACGTTATCGTTTAATTTGGTTTTTGCACACGATAGACGATTGTTTAGATCTCTGCGAATTAAACGCGTTGTAGAGATTAATCATGAATATATCTATATAAAAGCGATAGCGGTACACGAATAAATCATAATAATAATACGTGGTAAACACAAATCCTGGTGTTGAATATCAATAAAATATTTTGACAGTTATACCTGTCGTATTCGTGTTAATGTAATACCAGTAGGACTGTAAAGCGCATGTGTATCAATGTATTATCATACAGCGTGGGTATAAATATAATGATTTCTCGATACGATTAAATACGAATTTCCGCCTAATAAATAATTAATTTTTTTATAACTGTTTTAACTCTTGTATACAACGTTTCAATCTGTCATTATTTATTTTTAATATTGTTTCGCGGTATTCATGCTTTTTAAATTGTGGTTTTTCACTTTGTCTTACTTTGTCGATTCTTGTGTCATATTTTAGTATTGCTAAACGCGTATAAATAACCCAGGATTCTAAAATTACGGTATAACAATACACACAAAACTTTTAGCGTACCAACACGTCTAACGAAAGTACATATAATATGTTTAAAAATTATATTGCGCGTACTAATTAGTTCAAATTCTATAAAGTATTAAATATTAATGTGAATAATATATAACATAGGTTGTACCTATATATGTTGGCACACGTTGCAACGATAATATTTCAATATTTCTGTTTGTATAATATTATGTCAAAGGTCGTACGTGTCGTATTGAATATTGCAGCTATCTAAATGTTGCAGCAATAATACCCTAATATAGATAAAAAAACATGTAAGTTTCTTAAAGAACGAATATTATGATATTATTACTACAGCTTTCACATCAATACATTATCGTTATATTTTATAATCGTTTGAGTGTTGTAAAATAATGAATTATAATTTCCTTAAAAAGTTTAAGTAAAGCCAAAAATTGTAATTCATTTTGAATTTTTAACTTAACTAGTGTAATAGAATGTTAAAATAATTAAGATTTTTTCAGTTAATTTAAAAATAATTCATCAATTTAAATCAAAATTTTTGGTTTTAATAATTTTATACATTTAAATATTATTATAATAATTGTTATTATAGGCTACCTATAATGTAATGTTCTGTTTCTTGATAAAATTATTTTATATAGTTAGATAGACATGTTCCAAGAAACTTTAAATTACGTTAAATCCACTACAGCTATCGGTGATGACGATCGTCACGATAATTAATTTTTACAAAGTATGTAAGTAACGGTTTATCGAAATGCGTATGTGGCCCGTGGCCAACGGCACATTAAATAAGAATCCAAAGGGTCGTCAAGTGCGCTCGTTCGGTTTTTTTGAAAGTATCCCCCGATTCAGGTATGCTTACGCATGCACACACATACACGCGCGTCTGTACACCACCGATACACACTACCTGGTGCCGACACATAGATACCAGTCTTCGCGTCCACGGGCTAGCGTCAGCTCGTGTCTCGGTGCACTATCGCTCGTCGCATACCAGATCCGCGATTTTAGCTGTGCGTGTCTTACGTCGTATTGTTTATTTTTCTGTCGCTGAGCATAGAATTGTTCATATTTTGCCCAGTGTGACGTTATAATGTTTATCATAATAACATCTATATAGTTAACGACTTCGTAGAAAATAAAAATAAAATATACGAACACGTTTTTCGAATCGAGATTGAACTTCCTCGTCGGATCATTAGTGCTTTTGATCGACGATGTAATCAAATTGGATGATGCGTTATAATGGAATTTATTTCATTTTTCTTGTGGATTTTCGCACTGATTCTCCGTTGTCAGCCCACCGAATGGGACGGATTAACGCCTTGGTTCACTGGTTCTGGTAAATGACTATTATTATTATTAATTATCGTTTTTAGTACTTATTCGATTTTTAATTGTTTTTATGTAAATACTTTGAATATTTGAATTATGAAATATAAAGTATTAATTACTTAAAATTTGATTAAAAAAAAATAAAACTGATAGTTTTATATAGAATTATTTCAGACGATAATAAATAATTTAATTAATAATAATAATCAAATATATTAATTGTACACATTCAATTGTAGTTAATTTGTATAATTTACGTGTGTATGATAATTATAAATTAATATCAGCTTAAATTACTCGTACTAAATATATTAAAAAAATGTGTTACGTACCGATTTTTTTTTATAATATAATATCCGAGGCACAATAACACAATATTGTTAAAATGACGATTGAGTTATTTTAAAAGGTTAGGTGTGAAAAAATGTTATCGTGATTTTTTTTTTTCAACCAGCCATTAAACGCAATGATTTTGTAACAAAACAAATTGGCCGACTCCTCAACGAACAGTGCGTGTCCGAAATGGAATTGGACGCGATGATTTGTTACCCTGCGGTTAAAGCGTACCTATACATGTAGGTATATAAATGCACACACACACACACACACACATCTCATACATTGAAGTGTGTGGTATGCGCACTAGTGACTGTAATAACCGGAACGTCATCCCTCGGTCTCTTTGGCCACAATAATATAGAATTCTTAGCTATCAGTTATGTGTAATGGGATTGTCACAACGGCTAAGTGTGTATAAACGGTGAATTCGATATTCTTCCGCGCTAGCCGCTGCTAATTAGTCCTTCAGAATGTGAAAAGGATTATTTCTCATGTCTAATGGAGTGACGTATGTTGTTCTCGAGAAGCCACTGCCGCCCCCGTCACCGTATAGGTATACCTATATAGGTACATAATCCTTATTATGGTCCTGAATAAATTATATAATGACTCGTTCGTGAGGTGTGCCTTTTTACAGCCGTCGAAAATAGAATCACTGCAGCAGCACTCGAGCTCATCTCATGCTTCTATATTCTATATTATAATGTATTATTTGTCCGTTATTATAGACGATACACTTTTTATGAGGGTAAGAAGATTGATGCGTTTTTCACTTGAATGGTACCGTAATTAAAAATAAAAATATATATACATACTCAAGCAGAGTACCTATATAAAGATGAAGGTGACGGCAAGTATATGACGTATTACAAATTAACCGTAATCAGTAATGTCATCGCGTGGCGGCGATTATAGCCTGAACATTTTGTGCGTATACACGTCAGACTATAGTATAATAATATGTAGCGTGAACATAGGCGATTTTAACAATTATACGGGTGTTGGATGAAACTGATTTTGACAAGCAGACGCGTCCGTTGTCCTGATCGATGATTTATCGTGATATTCGTCGTCCCAAAATATCGATTAATCGCGCATCGTGTATATGGACGGGTTAAAATCCCTAGTTTTTTTAATCGTTTAATCCAACGTACTATTTAGCGCCCGAGTCTCATTACACACTGTGCTCTTATTATACACGTGTATAAAATGGTATATAATAGAATGAAAGACGGCAACGACACACATTATAATATTATTATATTTTATAGTGTACCTATATACGAGCAGTGCATGCTGCCGCAACGACGAAGAACTCGTGCGCATATAGCCGCCTCGTGGAAGGGGTCATTATTAATGTCGAAGTATTATATTGTGCTCTGCCACCCGATCGTAAATCAATTGTTTATATAGGTATATATTATGTATATATATACAGTATACACGTAAAATATATAAGTACCTACATTCGAGGGTATTTTTTCGTACAGACCTGACCGGTTCTTATCTTGAGGGACATGGTGTATTTATTATAATATTATTAATAAGGGAGGGGAGCGTGACGATAATTAGACATCTGTGTATTCACGATAATGAATGTTCGCCTCGGGTATGGAAAGACCAAAATTATGTAAATTTCATCGTGGCTCCTCCGTTGCGCGATCGTTTTCCCTAAAAATGCCGGCGAGTACAATTGTACTCAGCGGGTAGTGGCGCCATACATACGTGCAGTAACTATACGTATAAAAAAAATCCCCCAAAAACGACAATACCAAAGAAATCGCAGTCAAACCGACGACTCCCACGCGCGATGCACACTATTTAATGACCGGCCCACCACCCACATTTTTCTATTGTTACTTTTAATATCGGTTGCACCTGCGGCAAAAACTATCGTTTTCGGCACCACTTCGGTCTACTTAAAACGAAAACAATAATATGAACATTTTTTAAAAACGTAAAATTATTACGCGGATAAGTCGTTGTCTGCTAGTAGGTATATTATTATATTGTCACATCGTATATATAATATATATTATGTAGGTACCGATGTCAAAATATATTTATAACATCATTATCATTTTATTATATATATATAGTTGTCAGCGCGTTCGATAAAAATCACATACACACACACATATATATATATATATATATATATATATATATAGGTAACTTATAAAATCACTATAGCTATCTATAATACAGTATTTATAAACGTATCTACGGTATATCTACATATAAACAGAGAGTTGTAGGGAAATCTATATAATAAACGATTTTTGGGTAAGCTACAGTAAGGTACTTGTTGGAATTTAAATAAAGGTGCATCTGTTTGACATTTCTCCGATGATGACTTACTTGTTTTTAAAACGTTTAACTGACGCGACTACGTGTGTTTAAATTGTCTGGTTTGTGAGTGTGTAAGACCCTTACTTCTATACATAATATTAATATATGGCGTATATTTCATAATAATATCGTATATTAATTTAGTGGTTTCGAGAAGATTACGGAGACTTTAACGCTCGCCTGTAATGGACATCAGCACAAATATTATTGTTACTGGCACAGAAGATTTTTTCGTGGCATTCACCTAAACGTATCTTTCATGGGCGTAACGTTTAAAACAATCGATCGTTAATTATACTGTTACGCATTTGGTTTTCCCTTCTTCCTCACTAAATACTATTATATCTACTATAATATTATATTATTGTGCTATACATTTTATCCCTATACATTATTATATTATGTATGTGCACCATTAAGAGTTTAATGCAGTATATAACAATATATGTAACGCGGTACCGTCAATGATAGTTGTTGGTAGCAGAAAAGAAAAGCTATACGGCAATTAATGTTGACCTTATGAGGTCATATCAATTATAAGTGTCTTTTGTTGTTACCGACTAATAACAGATAAATACGTCAAAATACCGGGTAACTTATTTTGATCGAGATTCACAGTAGACTCTTAATTGGTTAAAAAGTATTCACAAAAGTAAGTTACGATTCATGTATATTATAATATATAATAAAATAATATAGTATAATATTATAACACAAATTTAAAAATAAGAATACTTATTTTATCGTATTCATGAATAAAACAATACGAGGAAAGGCCACTTGTCTAAATAATTTTAGAGTGTATATAGAGATAGGTACATGACACGTATTATGCGATATACATATTGTATATTAGGTTCGAGATAATATCTTTTCATGCTCTATTATAAAAACTCCGTGAATAGTTTATATAACTAACATGCTTATAATATAATATTATGGTAAATACGATAAGATTTTAATAAAATCAAATCAACGTAACCTTAATTTCTTAAGTTTTTAATCAGCTATGTCCTTATTGCGATCATTGAATATTAGGTATGTATAAACTAACTTTAAATAAAATGAAGCGGAAATATTTACCGTTGTTATATAAACTTAATAATCATTAGCTCAATTTGCATAAAATTCGCTTAATATATTAAATTAATCTTTATTTACTTAATGTAATCGTAACGTTACACACGCGAATTTGTTGATTTGTAATTTAGTAATTTATTGGTAATCAATTCAGTATTTATTTTTATTTATATTATAATCGTTAGGGCTAGGGACTTCATGCCCTAAAAAACTTTAAAATATGCATGCATTTATGCCCTTAAAAATTTTCATATATGTTATTAAAATATGTAAAAATGCTAAAATATGCTCTTAAATATGCTCTAAATTTTTTTTATTTTTCGTAAAAAAACGCAAAGAAATTACAAATTTATAAAGGTACACTTATATTTTCATTTCTTCTTTATGCTTGCCTTTAAAAAAAAAAAAAATTTATATTTATTTTTATCTATTTTTTCCAATTTCTAGAAAATTCATATAAAATGTTGTATAGTACCTAAGTATGTATAAAATATTATTTCCTGTTCCTGCCGAGTATTGTTTTAATTTTAATAAAATATGTAAAATATGCTCTTAAAATATAAATATAGCAAAATATGCTCTTATAGGGATAAAACCGCTGAATATGCAAGATATGCAAAATAAAAATGATTTTTTTAAACTCCTAGTACAATGAAACACATTTTTATATCACTTAGCTATGTTTAGAATGATTATTGAAAAATATGCGAACTCCTATAAGTCCCTAGCCCTAATAATCGTTGTACACTTGTTACAATTGGCTTGCGTACAGTATTAAATTATCCCTTTAAAAATTATATCTTGCAATGTTTCTATACATGCATTTAAATGTCTGCTAGTTACATAAATATTTTTTTCATAATATAGGTACATAAATAAGCCATAAACAAAAACATTTTAATTTCAATTTATGTGAATACAATAGTTGGAAAATATTTTTATGATTTATATGATCTGATCATAATTTCCTCCTAATTAATAAACATACATTGTAGTTATAAGATATTACATCTATTTTATAATATATTATATTATGTTATCAATAAGATCTTTTAGGAAAACCAATGGACATTAAAAAAAAAAGAGATTATAAGATAATGTTTTTTTTATTGTTTAATCAAATTAGGAATTGCGTAGTTTATGGTTACTATTTAGTATTTTATGACAGTTGTAATATAAAAAATACCTGAAATACCTATTTAAGACTTAGATAATAATGTTTATGTACCTACTCGACTTGTGCAAACGACAAGAATTTATACAATACACAATTCAAGTCAAATTGTCGCAGAAACACAATATTTATATGTTTATAACAATAATATATAATAATGGGATAATATTAGTAGATAACAAGATATTGTTATAAAATAACATGAAATACATATTTTATCCCAATTATTACTTTCGAGGTCTGCTGAATAATATTATTTTATCGAACATTATTTGTGATAAAAAAAACCCAGGAAATTGTTGGGAGTGGGCACCGTGATCGACATATAGTTTCGCCACAGCGTTATAATAATAATATGTAGAACGATTTGGTCCGATACATAATAATATATTATTATTATGATAATACGCGATGGGCCGCGGCAGCATGACGTTTATCGCGATGGTCCAGTTGTTATGCATCGATGAATACGTTGCACGGCGGAGGTCCGTTTCCGCGAAGGTTTGTTTCATTCTTATAGACATTATAGACATATGAGTATACAGCGTGATTCATCAAGCATGCTCACCCCCTTTATTTACTTTGATAATTAATTTATTAAAATACTGATTTTTGGAATTATCAAGTATATTTACCTATAGCTGATTGAAAACTGTTTTTTTAATTATCCTGCAGTGGGGCGATAATATTATTTTTTTTCAAATGAGAACCAATAATTTTGTTACTGCTAAGTAGATAACATTTTCCAAAAAATTTGATGTAATTAAATCCATATGGGATAATAAATAATAACCTTTGGATGGGCTTACAAAAATTTTAAATGTGTTGTGTAATCTTCAACGTTTGATGAAGTATTTATTATACTCGGTGGCGGTTTATCCAAAAAATGGACCTGTGTGAAAAACTAAGAAATGGCCCCCCTCCTATATCTTTTTATTCTAAATAATAAAGGTATACATAAATTTATATTTTATAACAATGATATACTGATATCAGATTGAGAAAATGAGAACCATTTGAAATTGAAAACAAATTTTTTGATTTTTCGTCTATAACTGTATTTATTAAATTTTTTTGTGGAAAATTTAACAATAATGGGCCCCCAAGCCAAGGGCCCATGGCATTTGCACACATCGCACACATGTATGGCACGCTACTGATTATACTGTAGATTATAAAATGTTCATAGATGATAGATTAATATTTATAAAAAAAATCCTTAATAAACCATAATCACGGATTTATTATTTTTATAATACACAAAATATAACTTAAAAATCAATAATTTGAATTTTGACTTTACACTTTACCATTTCCAAAAATTTCATCTGATTAACATAATATCACAGAAAAAAAGGACGATTTTTATTTTATAAAAATCTTTATTTGATATCATCAAAAACAATATACTATTTAATTGGTTATCATATTATTATAATATTATAGTCTAAGTATTTGAATGTATGACCCTAAAATAGGTAAGTATAGCCAGTATAGGTATAGGTAAGTTTTTTTTAAAAATTTAAATAAATAAATTATTAACGGGGATAAAAACGGGAGTGAATATGCCCGGTGAATCAGTCTGTATATATATTATACACGTGTTATTTATATTTACTTATATACGAGTTTGTACACGTCGGTACTACGCCGTTATGTGTTTAATAATAATATAATATCGTATGGGTAATATGGTTGAGGTTCTTGCGACGTCGTGCGCGGTGGCGTTGATCCTATACAATATAATATAATAATATCTCCTTCACAGCATCAACGTTTTCGCCGCGGCAACGCGATGATCGCACAACGATATTTTACTCTACACGAACACGATTATTGTATTGCGAGCCAGGTATGGGTGTACCCACCCATAAATCACTGAGACATATATTTACACGGGCGGCACTTGCCAGAAATTTAAGGGCGGCGTCATAAATTTACCCCAGACCATTTTACATCATGACTATTTTATAATAGTATTGTAGCTTAAAAAAAAAAAAATAGTCATATTTAATTATATAATAAAATCTAAATATGATGCAGTAGGAATTTCATCGTTAACGTTTTTATAATTTTATCGTAACTACACATCGAAAATTAATATGATCTATTACCAAATTTTCTGCAGATCTATCGGAAAAATCAATGTGTTTTATATTTTGTAGTTTGAACTTCAATCTTTCCATTAGATTTCGAAACAAGCAATTTAGTCAGTATTTACAATATTTACGATAATTGGTTATAAAGTATACATTTCAACTTGGTTATAGTCATGGTAGATATCAAGATTTTACTATAAACCTATAAAGACATTTGGAAATAATTTAGAGATTTGAAAATGATTAAATGTTTATGTACAGAAATATCAGGTATTAAATTTTGTGAGCCAGCACAAAAAATTGTACAATATCTCTCTAATATATGCGATGCACAAAATAATATTTCATAAAAAGTATCACAAAAAACGTTGAAATGATGTGTGTGGGAGTAATATTATATTTTTAATGGTACCAATATGCGCAAGAAGCAATGACTACCAAATGTCAGTACATATTATTTTCTTTATTGGACAAAAGGTTCATGTCAATCATTGGGTTTAATTTGTACCTATATATGTATATCAGAATGTCCTAAAAGTCACGTATTATCATTTATCTTATTATCTAAATTAACGAAAAAATTAACACAACCTAGTTGTCATCCATAGTTATAAAACTACGTATGAAAATTTAATATACCTGTATTAATACATCAAAATACTATGACATCCATTTGATAGTTGATCTAGGATGAAAAGCTTCTATCAATACATATAATGTATAAATAAATTATTATTAATTTGTATTACCTATTAGTAAATAGATGTTTATATTTACAAATGAAGTAATTATAATATAAGATACTGTTATCATAAATTATTATATTAAATATTGTTTTTATTACTACCTATTTATTGATATTATAACATTTTATTAGATTATCTGTTTTTGTAATATGCATAATATATTATAATATTACATATTATTGTTAGACTGTATATCAAATAATAATAATTAGAATATTATTATCCTTAAATATAGATGATTTAGTGTATTAATAGCATAACTTATAGTTACACTATGTAAATAATTCTATACTACTAAATAAATAAAAAATTATTATTAAATGATGGTTTTTTTGAAAGTAATAAATAAATTGAGTTTGTTATGGATTATACCTATGATTATACTGTTGAAAAAAACCACGTTTAAATAATAATATGTTGATGTGTCACGGTATCATAGAGATATTTTTATGGGGATTCTGGATGTTTGGTACGTATAATATTAAACAAATCAATTGTTTTTTGTCTTTTATCATTATTTATTTATAGTTTTTTTTTATACCGTCAACGACATCGACTCTCTCGCAGATAATATTATAACATTTATAACTCACTTTAAACTGGTCCGCGGACGAGATAGGTGCCACGCTGTCGTCGCCGCCGCCGTCGCTATCGTCGTCGTGTACGTTCTGTGTGCTTTTTTTCCTTTCCACTTTCCAGTACTTATATTATGTATATATAATATTATATGAGACGACGCGTCGTCGCCTCACGTTATCCATTAGAAGCGTGTTTCTCACGATCCGCAATCGCAGCTGTGTTTTTTGTTTTTACATTTTTTTCCTATACACATACTCATTTCTTCTATGAATTATATTAGAATTATGTAAATTTAACAGAAGGTTTAAAATTTTAAAACTGAATGCCGCTGCTGCGTATAAATACAGTTACGCTCTACATTGTATAGGCATATAGTATCTCTGTTTCATCGTGGTTATACGCTATCGTCACAAGACTATCAAGGCGGCCAATATCTGTTTTCTCAACCTTTCAGGAAGAACAAAACAGTGTTTTTCTACTAGAAATTTCGAAAATTAGTTCGTAGTATACCTTTGAACAATTAATAACTATAAATGTGTATTTAAACTTTTTAAAAGGTTACTTTATCAAAAATTATTTATTTCATTAAAGATTCGCGGGAATGGCATTGATGGTGAAATAATCATATTAATTTATAAATATACTATGATATCTGAGATTAGTCGTTACTTATTCATGATTTTTTATTAAAATATATTTTTGGTGAAGATTCATGAGATTAGTTTTGTGGCCTTGATAATGTAACATTTGCATTTTAAATGAGTGATGATGATATATTAATTTTTCGCAGTTAACATGGCGCTGATTATTGTAACATAAAAATAAATAACACGGACTCGTGTGTCTTATAAACACGAATCCATTGATATATAAAACGTAAATTTTGAATTTTTTTAGAATAATTATTATGCGTATCTTAAGTGACGTTATGTTTTCGAGCCAGTTCTCAAACACGGCTGTTGTTCTATGCGATCTTCGTGGTCCATCAAATCTACATACTTATTTATAAGAAACCGCGTTTCGAAGACGTCCAAAACGTCTGCTTCGTCCTGTCTCGTTTTACGAATCGAACGCCATTGCCGCCGTCGTCTCAGACCACCCAAAATGTTAATATTGTACAGTAATTATCATTTTTTTTCTTCTTTCGAATCCGGTGGTGTTAATTGAACTCAAAGAAAATCCGATCATTGCGTCCGGCGTACGTTGAGTGAGAGAAATGCGGTGGTCTTGACAAACATAACATATAACAATGCGCCGTTACCCGTTGTACAATGACGATGAAAATAATAATATATATCACTGGTGTTTTATTGTACATCAAAACGTAATGCAGGTACCTACCGACGTTGTTGCCGCTCACTAGTGGCCACCCATATTATATTATGTGTGATATATTTGAATAACGGTCAACTCGTTCGTATCACGTAAACTTTATATAACATAAAATTATGTTTTCGAATGCGCCGAGTAGGTACATAAATTCAAACGTACACGCACAATTTTCTAGGTAGACAGTTCGCGAGGACGTGTATCGTATTTATTATTATTATTACTATTATTAATATTATATATAATATTCTACGAATAGGTGTTTTGCTTTAATCGTATGGCTGCAAATAATATATCTTATACACCGTATAAAATATATAACTAACTCCAAGAATTTATACATGATGGAAACGTAGAGTGCTATCCATCAGATGTGTTTTGATTACTCGCACAAGTAGGTAATATCTTATTATTTTTACTAAGTACCAGATAGAAATGCACTCGAGAAATTGTTTTTTTAAATGTCATCACAAAGAACCAGTATATTAGTAGTTTATACTTTAATATTTTAAGGGATGGATATGTAATTTGTTCAAATGTTCCGCCAAATGGACATAAAAGGTCATTTTCTAATACTTTGAGCAACATCTAAAATTAAACTTTCAGTACAGACGTATCAAAAAACTAATATAATTACAATTATCACACTTATTCATTGGAATGGTAGTAAGGAGCGCACAGATTAGAGTTAAAGGTTTCGTTTGTTCTTTGCATCAGAATGTACAATACTTAATATACACTGATTTAGTAATAATTCTATTGATTAATGTTTTAATTGTATGAGCAAATTTGAATGTGAAATATTAAGGAGTTTCTGTAATGTTTTCATATAATCAACCATAAGTTAAATATTCAATCGACCAACAAATAGATGGCAATCGATTTTGCGCTTGTAAACGTAGTGTTTGTCATGAATATAATATTGTATATAATAATATGATATTATATAGATAAAACGTTTTGTTTCACCGCGAATAAAATTATATACGGCCTAATGGTTCGTGTTATAAATATTATTATCATAAACGTGTAATGTATTATATGATGGTATTGCAATATCACCGCAAAACGTTTTTGCGATTTTATCACAACCACATACAGTAAAAATTTATACTCAACGACCGTTTCGTTGTCCTCCGCTGCTATACAATTTCCGGAAACATTCCACAGACGTTATTAATTGCACTACTGCGTGCAACTCACGCGTACTTGACGACGTTGTCTGTCCACAAAATGCAAACGGGGGAAATTCTCAATGCATTTCAGATATTTTCATTTTTAGGTATTATCCCGAGGATGACTTACCTATTACGGTCCCGTATTTGTTGGCAAAATAATATATTATTACGAAATTTATCGTTATATGAGTGGTATCAGTGTCTGATAACTATATAAGAAATCTTCACTTGTGTTTTAGAGGCTGCGTGTACTAAAATTGTGTCAATCTAAAAATAACAAAAAAAATAAACAAGATCCGCTTACGTGCAATTAATATTATGACAGGATTAGTAATAATAATATCATAATATTAATAATAATATACACCCTGTACGTCATATTACAATCTGTGTAAATTATTATGGTATTTTTAAAAATAATTTATAAATATTAGTCACGATTCGAGGTTTAATAAAATTGCCCAATATTCGTAACTTTTAGACTACATTTGGAGAAAAATATGTAGTCGTAGCTCACAGCTTTCATGTAGGGGTAGCTGAGGTGGCACATCTCAATTAAAATATTTCTTTAAAATTGCTCAATTATAGAAAGTAAGTAGGTAGCGGGTATGCCTAAAAATGTGTAACTAAAAGGTCAAATATTATAATCTAATGGTTTTTTACCCCCAAAAATAATCTTTGTATCATTTGGGATGCTGAGACACACCAACCATAGGAACATAAATTTCGGCAATAGGGCTTATTGAGTTAAAAATGTTAAAATGTTCGTGTTTCTGTTGCAAATTGGCACTACAACTATTTAGCACTAATTTGGATTTCAGGGTGCCGGATTGACGAACTTCATCATCATGGCGTAGTATTATTATGTTTGGTGAAAATTGTAATATCTTATTGATGTACATGCGCGTTCACGCAGTTACCGATTATATTATTGTTATAGTAGGTATATATTATAAGAGAAATATGCCGTTGCACCGGGCGGCGCCATATTTGGAAAAGACGTTTGAATGCTGGAATGCCCCCCAAGTACTGCCCATACTCCGTCATCATACTACGCGAGTGAGCGCGTTTTTTTCGTTCTATTAAAAAAAACTATTTATATAGGTATATATATTATGATACACGATTTCCATTGGAATCGCTGAATTTTTCACTTGGATATAATAATATTTAACGACGATGTAAAACGGTTTTTACGGTTTGACTTTAATATACTGCAGATGATAATAATAATAATAATAATATAATGTAATAGGTACGTATTACGCCGCGTGTATATGGCCTGAACGGGTTTTCGTGTGTCGATATCGTATATTTATTTTTTATTTTTTTACGCGTGCGACGATTTTCTGTGCGCGCCCGCTGGGAACTTGATTGTCGCCGACGATAGCAATAAGTGATAATATTATATTGTTGCCTAATATAGGTGGTAGGTACCCAACTACCATACATACGCCTGTATGGGGCTTTTCGCGACAAACTTTACGACAGATTTACTGCCGCGATCGATTAGTAACGAAAATCTTTAACGTACACACGATAATGACGTAACGGTCTGCGTATTATATCACGTGCTGCGTATCTTATGATATGATATTATTAATATATTATTATTATCATTATTATTGTCGTATACCGTTTATATGATACATACATATATATATATACATATAATACTGTGTGCGTATAATTGCGGTGTGTACCTATACGTCGTGCAGTGGTTCGTCGAACCTATCGGTAGAACGGGAGCTGTGGGGTTTTTTTTTTTATTATTTTTTTTTTTTTTTTAAGAGCACGCTGGACACAAGGACCTCTAATGAGGTATTTGTCGGCGGCGCGCACTATCGGCAGGGTTTAGCGAGTCTGTGCACATTTCTGCCGTTGCACTTCGTGCCGCAATAAATCATTATCGACTTTCTACACGCACACACATCACACACATACACATGAGAGCGTAGTACACACACTGGGCCGTTTGCGTGCACCTCACGGACCTGAAAAAATTGTTTAAACTAAATACTCGGCTCGTGTTCGGATTGTCAGCTGTGCAGTATCAGTTTGTCTTAGACTTTTCTTTTCAACGTCTAACTATGTATAATGTACAAGTCATTGCATACAATTGTATGAAACGCTCCCCAGGACATATAGAACCTTAAATAGTAAACGGTATCTAAGCTCGTTTTAAATTATTAATTAACAAACTAATTGTATTGGTTTTTTAATTTTATTTCGTCTTATTTCACTTAATTTTGAGTAGGTGTTTTATATCGACTATTCGTTCTGGGAATATTATAAATATTCGATAATACTCGGTTGAGTTTTCCAGAAACTCTTGTCTGTTTATTGTCACATAAGATTATCCTTATTGATAGACGAAGTGGTATTATTCAATTACTGTATAATATATTAATCATATTGTATATATTTTATTTTACTATTAAATAAACAAATTTTATTATTAAAAGTACTTACTATTATACTAAATCAAAACGCTCATAACTCTGATATACTATCCAGTGTCATATCAAACGGGCAGAAAATCTAAATATGTGCCGTTCTGTAATGTATATCAACAACTCATCCCACGGCTGTCATGATAAATAATAGTTAGATATATTATATAGTTTCTGTTGTTACACAAACATAATATGACATAGCGGGTTTTCGTTCCGTAAAGCTGATTTTGTATTGTTATATTACATAAAGGTACAGTGTCTAAAAGTTAAGTTAGGTGGCCATTCCTTATTTTTTTTTTTAATAATTATGAAAATAGTTTAATTTTAAACTAAAATAATTTTAGTAAATTTAATTTAAAATTAAAATTTGATTGTCTTTTTATTTTGTGCGTTTGTGTGCTTTGTGCAGGTTTTCATACATGTGCATTGTATATTATACATAGATAAAACTATGCGACTTTAATAAGTATTAATTCAATTTTTCACTTATCGGTTATAATGATTAACCATTTAACTTAAATCTGATTTTTATTTTAAAATTGTACTTCATTATTATAATATTGAATTTGCTGAAGCCTGAATTTTAAGTATTTTTCTTAAAACCACTGATTATATATAAAAAAAGAGTTAATAAAAATCAATATATTATGATAATTTTATAAATTATAATAATAGTTATTTGTCTAAAATAATATGCTCTGAGATGGGGAATTTATTTCCCATACTCTTCCTCATTTTTACGTCACTGGAGGCATCTGTTATCATACTCAATAATAAGAACACGTTATCCTCAGTGGTATCATTTGAGTATTTTAATAGAAGTGTAAATATTTAAGTCCAATTTTTTTACCATCAGACTACTTTTTTCAACATATTAAAATATATATTAAGTGTCTTAGAACATATTATATTAATTGTATTCAGTAGTGCATTCATGATGAGAAATTGTAAATATAATATTTAAATGAATTAAAATTGTATTAGTTATTAACTTATCCATTGTTTGCCTTTTGGATTTTAGAGGAAATTCGCGCAAACACACACACACACTCACACACATATGTATTGTTTATTATGTACATTTAACTAATTCAATATACTGTGTAGTGTACATAATTATTAACCTTATTATAAAAGGCTAAAAATTATAAAATGTAAACATTTATAAACGTCAGTCTTTAATCGGATACAATCGACATTTTTTTTATTAATTAATTTATATTTCAAACGTTTTGAAAAATATAATTTCTTTTAAACAAACATTCTCCCGTTGTAGTTAATCATTATTATTGTTGTTAACAACGACATTGTATATTATAACACATTTAAGGTATATCATTTTATCAAAATAACAAAGGTACTAGTTTTCTGCTCGTTTTGTTAATTGTCAAGGTAGGCTAACTAAAAAAAAAATAAGGGTGGCAATGTATCATCGCATAGGAACACAGATAATGTTCTCACCTTTAAATTTGATGACGGATCAATTCATTGGATCTAATATTGAAGCTAACGATAAAAAAAAATGTGGGTTAGATTATTGCAAATTTGCTACGATGTACTACACGCTTTTGTTATTAGCGGAGACGATAACACGTGTCACGGGTGTGGAGCGTCCTCTAAAATCGAATGATGATAATAATAATAGATACCTATATAAAATAATCTTCTGTTACTCAGCTCGAATCTGTGCACCCACATAATATAAGTATAATATATTTTACGACAATGCAGTACGATGCGCGTCTCTCCCTATAATAATAATATATTACGACGTGTATCGTATGCCCGTCCTCTGTCGTTGCAACAGTGTACATGTACATGTACCTACCTACCTACCGCTGTGTAATACGAAAAGAGATTTCAGAGGTGTGATTGTTTACGCAGCGCTCGAGATTTACCTATTCGGGAGAGATTGTGGTCCGGACTAGCGTTCTTTGTGTATCTAAAAGACCCAATCGAATCGTACGCATGTTCTTGCGCCATTCCAAATACGTACCTACCTAATAGAGTATTATACAGTTCGACGATCTACATACAAAGGTATAAGATAAATTATGTCATACAGTTGCTCTTATTCCATTTATTTTATCTTTTATTAAAAATATTGTTGTCCAAATTTTGATTTTTTGAATTGCTTAGACTGCTTAGAGTATCTCTACGCGTAGATCATATTTTCGGGTACAACATTTTTTTTACACCATTTATAGAGAGTACTGTGATGATAAAAATTATTTCCCTGCAAGAACCTCATTCATAAAAATCTTTAAAATTATCTCAAAAAAAAACATAAATTTTTCAAAAATGTGGTTACATCTATAAATTGAAATACAAACGCGAAGTTTCTGAATTGTTGAATCTTTTCTATTAAGGATAATAGCTCTTAATAATATAACCGTTTTACATTAAATAAAAAATATGTTTAATATCGAGTCTAGTTAGAACTTATTATACCTCGATAATTTTTAATAACTAATATAAAATATCCAGTTCATAGTCATCATAGTCTCCCTTAACTTAATCCTATTATCATTGACGATTATCCTTACCTAATACATAAATTCCAATAACTTATAAAAATTATACGTTTGAATTTCGATTTATATACATAAACATTTTAATAAAATAAATAATTTGCAAAAAATAAGTGCGTTTCTTATTATTATTGAAAAAAGAAGTTTAGATTTACGAAAGAGCAAAGGACATTTTTTAAACGGTATATAAGTATAAGTATTTGAAAATATAGTTTTCAGGTGTATGCTAATAAATTCCAAAATTCAGAACAAATCAATTATTAAAAGGAATAATCTAGTTGAACATGTCTGGTAAATTATTCATTATTTGTATTATGTGTATATTATATTGAACGTATTATACTGTAGATAGACGTTGTATAATAATAATTATTATAATATATTATAGCCATTATAGGGATGAATATAGAGAACTTTTTGTGGTTCGGTTACTCAAATAACGATTTTTTTTCTCCTAATGGTGTCATCGTGTACATTTGTAGTAGTTACGAATATAATTAATAATAATAATAATATAATAGTAGTGAAAAAATATAAAAGAAGATCCTGTGCATTTGTTGTGCGTTGCACGACGGAGGACCGTGTGAAAGTTAATAATATAAAGTGTCGTGTATGTATGCGTTACACGCAGACCATTAGTAAACGGAAAATAAACTTTTTTCGCACCTATTAGCCCGATAAAAGTTACTAATTGGCAAGCGACCAATCACGATCACGTCCGTCGGTATTTTAAAAACTATGGGTTCATTATTAAGTATATTGTTGATTTATTTAAACTCATACTTAGAAATTAAAAAGGCAATATAGACAAAAATCATAAATGTATAATAAATTTATTATTTATGTATAAATTAATTAGTATAAACTGTAAAATTACTATTGGTAATACTTAAGGTATCTTTAATACAAATTATAGTAAGAATTTTACGTTATAAATTACAATTTTGGAAATTATATCAGTGGTCATGGTACTATACTAACTTTAGATTTTAATACAATCAATTGATTACAATATCATTATATCAAATAAAAATGTATTGAAAATTGAATAGAAAGCATTATTACAAATAATGAAAAAGATAATTTACAAATTCCATCGCATAATATATTTAATTTTAATTAGCTATCAATTCATAATTATTTGAAGTCATGAATTTGAAATTTAAAACTCAAGTATAACAATTTAGTTGACTGTAAGTGAAAAATTGATTTGGGTAGTTATATTTAAATTTCAAATTTCAAATTAAAATTATTGCGAATTGTTTATAAATTAGTGAAACTATTTTTGTTTTTTCACTAAAAAGATATTTAATTTTTGATCGTGAAAACTTTTTATAATATTCCCGACTGAGCACTATAATATGTCGATATCGTTAACAGTGTAGTCGTAATATAGCTGCAAATGTATATAACAAGGAATTATTTATATACTTGGGTTATACATAACTAATTTGTATGTTAGTTCTTCGCTCTTTTGTGAGTTTTCCATCATTAAAGTTCGTGCGATGGACAATTTAAGTGCATACGTGCATATTTATTAATTTATAGAATGACGAATGAGGTATTGATTACCTATCTACATGTTAATTAAAATTTAATAATAGATTAATGTATTAATAAATGTAATACTCAATATAATATTGTAAAAGATAAGTAATAATACAATCTATTATGTATGTCAAGTTTTTATTTATTATTTTTTAAAAATTTTGAATTATTATAAGTTTTAAGTAATACGTTTTGACTAATAAAACAATATTCCTTTTCATTGTCAATATTATAGTATCCGCAATGATTTAAAAACGATTAATAACGGTTTTAAAGTTTTTTTTGAAAAATTTTATGTATTTTCCTAATTCTGTTAATCTAAAAGAAGGTTATTAATATAATTATAATTATAATATTATGCCGTAATTAAAAAATCGTATGGCATATAATATTTTGATTAGATTAAAATACTTGTAGTTCAAATATTCTAATATTTTGAAATTTAATTATTTTTCTCGTCCACATTATTGTTTTTTATGGCAAATCGATTAAAAAAAAACCAAATTTGTTTTTGTTCCCACACAAACAGTTTATATTCCATACATCAAGTTGAATATTTGTTGTTTAGTATTAAATATATATATATACGAATGATATATCCCTACGAGCAGTTAAATAGTTTGCGAATCTGGTTGACATTACCACCCAGAACTGGTTTATATTTACGACTGGCGCATTACGGTAGTCATCATCCTTTTTGTAAAATTTAAAACGCCGACCAATTTTGTTTTATTTTTGTTCATTCTGATGGTTATTCATTCAGTATAACAGCTATAGTCAATTATTGTTTTTTTCTTCCTGGCCATTATCATCTAGAGATTTCAACATATTATAATCTACATCAGTGTTTCACAAATATTTTTTCGTGGTATAGGTCCAACAGTTTCTTGAAAATTGTCAGACTATCATATTATTTTTATTCCTATATTAATATTTATTACACTTCATAAAAATAGGTTTTATTTTAAAATATTTTTTAAGGTGAAAGTTTGCATGGTGTACCTTGAGGTATAAAATATGTATTATAATAATAATGTGTTGGTATAACAAAACTTATGCCTATTAGCCAATAAAATCAAAATTTTACATTTTTTTATATGCTCAATTTTAACCATTTATTCTATTATAGTAAAGTTATAAAGTGTATATTATGATGTAAAATACTAAAACAGATACCTATAGTTTTAATTTCTAATCAAATAGTATAAGGTATAAGGTATTCTTAACATGAACAAATACAAACTTTTTAAAATCTATTTGAAAAATGTTTGAGTTTAAGGTTAAATAAAATGTAATAAGATCAACCGAAAATTAGATTTCAAAAATCTATGTTGCCGACATCATCTATTACATCATGCGTAATCATATGGCTTTCGCGGTATATTTTTTTTTCGAGCGTTGTATCATGTAGTCATATGTTCTTAAAAAATAGCAACAGCCTTTGATATACTCTTGTGATTCTTTTCCCCCGCAACATACACAGTACAAAGCTATACGCAATCCCAATAATATGAAAGTTTAATAATAATTAACCGTTTATTTTTTTGGTTTTTCGAATCCTGTTTTCAGAATGCAATTGCAATGAGTTTTCTCACAGATGCTTCTTCGACAAGGAGCTGTACGACCGGACCGGACACGGAGGACACTGTCTAGATTGTGCCGGAAACCGAGACGGAGCGAACTGCGAGCGGTGCAGGGAGAACTATTACCAGAGGAAGGGCGACACGCACTGTTCGCCGTGCGAGTGTAATGAAGTCGGTGAGTGTTAAGTGCGTCGACCGACTGATGTTTTATGGTTTTCTCGAACGTTCTGAAATATTTTACGGGTTTCCCGAGTAGTTTTTATACTAGCGACTTTTTGTTATAGGATCGTGGAGTTTGCAGTGTAATTCCGAAGGCAAGTGCCAATGTCGTGAGGGCGTGACGGGTGACAAATGCGATCGGTGCGCCGAAAATCATTTCGATTTCGGGCCGACCGGATGTAAACCGTGTGGATGTACAGTAGCCGGTAGTCTGGATAACGAGCCAAGGTGCGAGGCCGAAAGTGGAAATTGTATTTGTAAGGAGAACGTCGAGGGAATTCAATGCAACAAGTGAGTAAAACATGTTTCTTTCGACAATCGAATGGAAAAAAATTATTATTAATATTATATACAATATTATTATTATTTGAAATTCGATTATTTATTGTGTGCTTTCCACTACTTGTTAACATTATAGTAGAATATGTTAAACTTTGAAAAAGTTTGATCCCTTGTGACTTCATTTACCACTGACATTTTCCATGTCTAAATGATCGTAGAATAAATATATAGTACCTAATTAGACTGAAAAATGAAATTATTGTCGTTTCTAAAAAGTTTGTCTAATCAAGAAGTCAGTTAAAAATCTGTAGACAAATTTCGAATTGATGAATTAGTTAGCTATTCACATAACTTTGAGTATTTATTTGAGTAATAATGTATTTATGTATTATAAATAATTTATAAACACGTTTTTATGTAAACAAATGTCAGTATGTTATTATAATATTTTAAGTATTAGGCATTTGGTTTTGAAATCAAACAAGTGAAATTCATAAACGACGTGTCGATTGTATTCTATAAAATAATTAGTATTGTTGTGACACGTCATGTTCGAATTATATAAACATAAAAAAATATATCACTTTTTTGATTTATCGACTAGTACGGAAAACGATAAAACAGAATTACACGTCTAGATTAGCTTGTAATAAATTTTTTTTTTAATCAATAAATATTGTTATTTTATTGCACAGATGTAAACCGGGTTTCTTCAACTTGGACGAGGACAATTTATTCGGTTGTACGCCTTGTTTCTGCTATGGACATTCTTCGGTGTGCCAGTCTGCTTCGGGTTATTCGAGAGGTACTTATATTGTTTTATTTATTATTATTTTTTTTACAATCATTACAACACTCTAAGTGCAATCAAATTGCATTTTTTTTATTTACGCATGCGTCTGTGCCTACTACATCATCTGCATATTTACGTGTTTTAAGTATCCATCGAGAGCGTGTTTGTCCGGGGCAACGAGCGTTGGAATGGATCGGATATCTACGGTAGAACGGTGTTGCCGGTTCACAGTCCTTTCAAACAATCATTGGAGATTTCTTCACCATCGAAAGACGCCGTTTACTTATTGGCACCGGGTGAGTTGTTGACGGCTATTAAAAGTCCATACATCTACCTATAACATATTACTATACGCACGGAGCTATAATGCCGTGAAAATACTGTAGACAAGTTCCTCGGAGACCAGCGTTCCAGTTACAATCATGACTTGACCTTCAAACTGAGCATCGGTGAAAACAGTCCCGATCCAACTATCAACGACATCATTCTCGAGGGCGGTTCCGGTCTTCGCGTCACTCAAGCAATATTCGGACAAGGAAACACATTGCCTTCCGACACGGTAAATGTCTTGTCCATCGTTATATTTTAGGACAGCGCCACTATGGTCTTATTTTAGGTTAGGTTTATTTTTATTTGCACCCTTTTTGAATTAAGGTTTTTTCAATGCGCCTTTCGCCAAGCCACAGCTTGACTAATTTTAGAAATTAGAAAAATAAATATGGTGTATAAGAAAAAAAAAATATATATTAAATTAAATGCAAGATTTAATAATAATTGCTAGTTTATTGCCAGTATTCTAAAAAAAAACATCGAGATTTTTTTTTAATACACCTTATATACTTAATTATTAATTTATAACCGACACAAATATGAATTTCAGTGTTGGGTATTACCCAAAGACAAAATCAAGTTTTCATTTATTTTTAGTCATTATCGAACGTTTTTATTTTACATAAATAAAGTGACCAAGTTATACTAATATTATTACTAGATATTTAAATTTTAAATTACTCAAGGCTATTATTATTTATTTTATTTACTGCAATATTATTAATCAATCAACCTTGAAAATGACCGAGCACACTCATTATATACGAAAAGATCGTTTTAAGTGTAATTTTTGATAAACTCCAATATTTTAAATCAACATCACGACAACGCTGATCCATAATTATTAAAGTAACGGTATTGTTTTGATTTCTCCCTACATGTAGCCAAAAATGTACAAATTCCGTCTTCACGAGAATCCGGACTATGGCTGGCAACCCAGGCTGTCTTCTCGCGATTTCTTCAGCGTTTTATCGAATCTGACAGCCATAAAAATACGAGGAACATATTCTGACAGAGGTACGTATATTTCCTACGTACAAACACACTCGCACAACATGCGATGATGGTATATAATGTATAATATTATAAAAATTATATTTATGATTTTCTAATAGGTGTTGGATTTTTGGACGACGTTTCACTTCAGACAGCTCGGCGTGGCGCTCCAGGATTGCCGGCCAACTGGGTCGAGATGTGTACTTGTCCCGAAGGATACATTGGACAATTCTGCGAATCATGTGCACCTGGTTCTCGACACGAACCTACTAGTGGTGGTCCTTTCTCGCCGTGTGTTCCGTGTAACTGTCACGGCCATGCCTCCATCTGCGATGCGGATACAGGTAACAAAGATTTTTATTTATACTTTTAAATCAGGACTTATAATATTACCTACTGAACTACTATAGTATTATAAGTTATAAGATATTCAAGTAAAAGTATTTTAAATACTTTTTTTTTAGTTAACACCTATATATTATATTTTCAAAAAAGAGAAACATCTACCTATATGGATTTTAGTAAAAATGTAATTTTTATTATAAAATTAAGTTGAATTAAATTTTATTTGTATGTCTAAGTTTATAGTATGAATTTATTTAGCGCGTCAATAGTCGAATAAAGTCAAATGAGTCAATAAGTAGAATATTATTGCATTTAATTATTAATAAATAAGAAATAAAAATGACGATTTTACACTTATAATTAGAGAATTTATTTTTAAAAACAAATTATTAGGGTTTTTTTGGGTAATGTGTAATATGTATACCTACTATATTTATTCGTTATGTACGATTCATGCACTCAACTGAAAATTCAAATAATTTTATAAAGAAAATAAATGAGTGATTTACAAATTACAGTTAGTAAAAATAATACATTGTAAAAATATACACTATAGAATTAATTAAAAAAATTTAATTTATTACTATGTTAAAAATAAATGTTATAAAATACTGAGTAAATACCTTAACTCAGCATTGAAATACGTGTTTTAAATTATCTTTAAAATATATATCTGGATCGGAACTCGAATACTTTTAAAAATATATTTTTAAGACCACCTAGCTATAATAATATTATTATCGTGCACATACACACGTCTTATTTTATTAATCTACATAATATCTAGTATTAATATGTTTTGCGAACAAATATCATTTTATAATAATAATAAAAAAACACGTGAAATTATTTAAATTTTTTGCACAGGTCGGTGCATTTGTCAGCATAATACGGCGGGCGAAAATTGCGATAGGTGCGCGAAAGGATACTATGGTAACGCTTTGCAGGGAACCGCACTCGACTGTAAACTGTGTCCGTGCCCCAACCAGGGAAGTTGCGTTTTGATCGGAGAAGACACAGTAATTTGTTTGGAATGTCCCAAAGGATACGGAGGTAAACACGTGATATACGAATACTAACATGTTTTTTTTAGGATTTTAACTATTACGAATTTCCACAGGACCCAGATGTGATATTTGTAGTGATGGTTACTTCGGCGACCCGACTGGAAAGAATGGACCGATCAGTATTTGCAAATCTTGCGACTGTAATTCAAATGTAGACCCGAATGGAATCGGTAATTGCAATCGAACGACCGGAGACTGTCTAAAGTGCATCTACAATACGGGTGGAGCACAGTGCGACCAATGTTTACCTGGTATGTATTCCGTATACTGATTGATATATTGTAATTAGGGCTATAAACAAATAATGGAATAAAATACTGTTGACCTACTATATACTTATGATCTAAAAATTAGAAATTATGTTCTAAAAACCTATAATACTAAATTTAAAATCAAAAAGGGTGAAATCATTTTTTTTTTTTAAATAAAATATTAAAAGTAATAATTTGTTCGATACACAAACAAATAAAATATGAAAATGTACGCTTAAAACAGAATAATTAAAAATAGTATGTCATATCTAGAGTTTGTGATAATATTTATAAGTCAAAGTTTATATATCAAAGAGTTTTCTTTGTAAAAAAATTGTTGTTTATAAAAAATATTACCTCATTCTTTAAATCTAGAAAAATGTCTGGGGACGCCCATGCCTTTGGCGATAAATGTTCAGATATTCCATACAAATTCCAGTCTTATTAAAAATAATTATATTTAAAAAATTGTATTTATATTAATAAAATAATAATTTAATTTTTAGAAGAATGTAAATATATTTTTGATAAATATTCTACTGCGTGAAAAATACCATTAGAAAAACTTTAAAAGTTGTCGAAAAAATTAAAAGTAAAATTCACGTTAAAATAATAAGTATTGCAACAAATTGTTCACTTATCGAGCTACTATTTTAAAGAAGGAAAAAATTAAATTGGATCAAAATGCTAATTATGTTCATAATATAACATTATCAAATTATTAATTTATAAGGTAAACTCGTAAAATATATATATGTACATATACGAGTATAATATATTTATACATTATATTGTAAAAATATTTTAGATGTTTAATTAACCTATAACGTATACCGTATACGTGATGTATTTAACTGTTTCGTTGGGCAATAAATTATTGTATTAATTAAATTCGTTGATACCGTGATTTTTAGGATACTTTGGGGACGCCCTTGCTCCTGAAAAAGGCGATTGTAAACCTTGTGACTGTTATCATCTCGGCACCACTGAGACAGGATTTGGACCTTTAGCGTGTGATCAATTGACTGGACAATGTCAGTGTAAACCACACGTGATCGGAGTGAACTGTGATCAATGTGAAGTCGGTCATTATAACATAGCCAGTGGAGACGTAAGTTGTGGTGATGTACCGTGCGGGAAATGTTTAGTTGCATCCGGGAATTTTTAATACGGGGTTTTTTACATGTACAATTACCATAATAGATTTACAAAATAATATGGAGACAGCAAAAAGACCTTGGGGTTAACACTTTAAAAAAAATATTACATATATTGGTCTATCTGTACTTTTTTATAACGAGAGAAAGAAAGAATTTTAAGAGAATTCGATATAAACAGTTTTTAAGGAGTTCAGTATAGGCAACTTCCTAAATATGTGAATGTGGATAGATTTAAGTGATCATTAGTGTGTAAAATAAGTAATGGTGTGCTCCCGGCGCAAATATATTATATACAACTTGTACAAATGACTACTGGTGTGTAGTGTGTACAGTAAAAAATGTGTACTTATCTGCATTATGTACTTTTTGTCAATTATAACGATAGAATTTCTTCCTTTAACTCATTTTGATTTATTAAAATGTTTACTTAAATTAAGCCATATTTTGAAATGTTTTATTTCATTTCTGAATAACTAAAATTTAAATTTTTATTTATTTTAAATATTAAAACAAAATGTATAAAAGTTAGGGAGGAAATTTGAAATATTAGTCTAATAAATATCAAGCACACTGCAAACATAAAAACTAATCCAAATCAGTTTAAAAATATGTAATCGTATTAGTAAGTCTATTGATATGATTGACAAACGATTGAAACCTCTATTTTGGTTGAAATATATTATCATGTACAACGTCTTTAACAAAAAAATATAATAACATTTTTAAAAGACGAAAGCATACACTTTAGGTGCCATGATGTGCAATGGTATTAACGAACTCTATCTAACCACTGTTCGCCCTTGGCAACGTATATAGCAGGGCACAGGGGATTCGCAGTCCATAAACCTTTTAACAATAGGATTATGATTATTAATCATTATATTTTGTAGGGCTGTCAATCGTGTGAATGCGATGCAGTGGGTTCCGTCAACAATACCTGCGATACCAACACCGGTCAATGTATATGTCGTCCGGGAATAACCGGCAAGAAATGTGACGTGTGCGAACCTTTCCATTATGGATTTTCAGCCGAAGGGTGTAAATCGTGCGCTTGTGATTCGATTGGTTCGGTGTCTTTGCAGTGTGATGCGAATGGACAGTGTCCGGTGAGTTTAAAATCATATTTGCAATATTATATATTAAATATTATACAGTACTTGCCTATATAATTGGTGTTTAAAAAACTACTTTTATAAAGTAAATAGGTATAGTATTTAAAATACTTCTTTTTTGTAATATATTTAGGTATTATTCAAATACCTACTTTTAAAAATTAATGTGAAATATTATTTTTTTGTATTAGTTATTAGTAAATTAGATTATTAACTTAGGAATGAATTTGTCTATCATTCAATTCCTAGTTTGAAATTAAATTATTTATTAAATTCTAATTAAAAATAACTATTATATTTAGTATTTATTGAAAAATTGTATTTTATCTTATTTTATTATTTGTTAATAAATTAATAAAATATTAAAATTTAAAATAATTATCAAGAACATGTTTTATTAAAAATACATTGTTTAATATCAATTTAAATGATCTATTATTTATGTAAATATTTTATCGATTGAATGGATAAACATGCTTGTTAAAATGGTTAGTTTAATATTAGTATAAGTCATTTAATAGTGGCTACTATATAAAAAGTTAAAATGTTGATAATATTGTTAATTTAAAATTAATATTTGGAAAAATGTATTTAAAGAAAAATAATCTTAACGTATTCAAATACCTGTTGATAGATCATAAATAGTATTTAATATTTGAAAACGTATTTGGATACCAATGCATATATTTTATACTTAAATACTTAACTGCTTATATTATTTGAGTATTATCTATACATTTTTATAATATTAATGAACTAAGCGTGGTAAAAATGGTAGAACTATTCAATTGTGTACATCGAAATATTTTATCCGCGATTTTACTTGTGAATGATTTACTATAATATATCTTTTAACTTTTTAGTGTTTGGAAAATGTAGAAGGAAGGCGTTGCGATCAATGTAAAGAAAATAAATACGATCGACAGAGAGGTTGCGTGGATTGTCCAGCATGTTATAATTTGGTTCAAGATGCCGTTTCTTCACATCGTGAAAACTTAAAAAAATTGGAAGATGTGTTAAAAAACATTAATGATAACCCTACTGTAGTAATTGACGAAGATTTCGAACAAAAACTGAAGGAAGTTCAGTTGCAAGTGGACGAATTGGAACAAAACGCTAAACTCGCTACTGGTGGTATGTACAAAATATGTTTGTACATACTTAATAAATGTTTTATGTTTGATATTAAAGGATCATATTTAATGGTGAATTGTGTGTGGATGGCTCAGGTGCTTAATTTTTAGGGGATGACTTATTTTTTTATATATATTTTTATTGTTTTGATCCTTTCATAACTCTGTCCAGTGTTCACTTATTTTCTACAGTTAATAGTTCATATTTATTTTACAGTATATCATGTACTACCTACCATAACTTATAAATTTATAATATTATATTAGCATATATTCTTAGCCATTGAAGAAAATAAACATTTAAAATAATCTATTTAATTATGATAGTATAATTAGACAATTTTCCTGCTAACAATTCAGAATTAAAGTTAAAACTTCAAATTGTTATTTATTTAATATTTAATTCATCACAATATAAAAATAGTTTTTTCTTTATAATTTGAATATTTTTGTTGTTGTTGTACCTGGAAATTCTAACCTATGATTCTAGATGTTAATATTTGTGTATTATGTATGTTCTATAGGTAACATCCCAACGAGTGACAAATTGATTTCTCTTCATGGCCAAATAAAGGAAATTCAAGATCTTATGGCCCAAACAAGCAACTGGACTACTTTAGCCGAAGAAAAATCTTTACAGGCTGAAAATAATATCATGAATATTGAAAAAATGAATGATAAATCGTCAAACACATTGAAAAGAGCAATGGAATATATTGAAACTGAAGGAGCCACGTCGCTTCTCAAGGCTATATCGAAAAGTAATGAACTCGGACAACAGAGTGATCAAATGTCTGAGATTGCTAGGGAAGCGAGAACATTTTTAATGTTGTAAGTAGCATTTTTATATTTAATAATATTAAATTTAGAAAATGTGTATATTACATAGGTTATACATTTATTATTTGTATTATTATTTGCAGAAAAGAGCAAGAAATTGAAAAAATGAAAGTTACTGCAGCGCAAGCTATGAAAATATCATCTGAAGCATATAACATAACTAGAGACGCTGTTAATCAACAGAAAAATATCAGGTATTATAAGTTTATTTTTAATCATTTTGTATAGATTCTTCAGTTTTCAAGTGTCGAACAGCTTGTATAGCATCTCCCTTTCTGTCTTTATCTAAAACCTATGAGTTATATTCCTCCCAGTTGAATAACTTGACCATTTTTCAATTATGTAAAACAAAAATAATAATTGTATACATTATATATATTTTGCACAAATTATGTACTGTAGAATAAATTATAATGTGGTAATGTTTTATTAATACTTATAGTGATGAATTGAAATCTTTGGAAACGGAAGTTAACTACGTAAAGGATAAATTGAGTACAATTATTACTCAAGCAAATGAAGCGCAAGAATTGGTGACTATGGTCAATAATGATTCATTGTCAATATATCGAGATATTTACGCAATAAACTTACCAGATGTCAATGTCACAGTTCTGAAGCAAAATATTTCCAATTTAAACGCAGAAGTACAATAAATATGTCTTGATAAACACTCAAAACATTATTATTAACAATATTACAATAATATAAACTATATTAACATATTTTTTAGGCTGAACAAGTCAAGAATGATTTAAGAATGCAAGGAACTGATCAAAACATTATGAACCTTATAAAGGAAGTAGCTGAAGAGCTACAACAATCTGAGATTACATTAGCTCAAGGTGAAAAGCAGCAAAGAACCAGGGAAAACTTTTTGGCACAAGCAAATGCTTCTTATGAAAAAGCGGATCAAGCTGTTAAATTAGGTGTTAGGATTTTAGAAGAAGCTCAACAAACACTGAGCACATTGCAAGGTGAGTGTAAAAATATCGTTCACTTTGTTAAAACGGTTTATCATTAATTTAGTTTAATTTTCCGTTGTAGCATTTGATAAACAGGTGCAAGATAGTAAAAAAAATGCAACGGAGGCTTTAGGACAGGTATCAGAAATTAAACAGTTGATAGAAGAAGCCAGCGATAATACTATTCGTGCACAAGAAGCATTAGCTGGAGCTGAATTGAGTGCCATAGCTGCTAGAGACACTGCTAAAAATGCACAAACAATATACGCCGATCAAGCATTAGAGGTACTAACGTGATAAAACCGTATCCATGTTCAATATTGATTTGTTTTTTTTATATATATCATAAAAGGATTCGAATAAAATTAAAAAAGCTGCTGAAGAATTGGCATCCGAGGTTCACAAATTATTCGACGAAACTGTCGGCCAGATAAAACGAGTAGGAAATACTGCAGAACGCTTGAAAGACGCAGAAACTCAATTCGAACAGGATCAAAAAAGCATTGACGATGTAAATGTCCATATTATTATATCACTAAAAATCGATTTACTTTCATTGATAAATAATATTATACTCTTAATATAATATTATGTTCGTTAAAATAATAACTTAGTGTATATTAATACTTTAATTCTAGGCAAAAACGAAAATTGGCCAAGCAAAAACATCATCATCTGAATCAAAAAAAATGGTAGACAAAGCATTGCAGGATGTCGAACAGATATCAAAAGAATTATTAGATCTGGCTGATAGTGGTAAGTAAAATAATTTTCCATGCATAAAATATATGTAGCAGAAAAAAAAATTCCTAAAATTCTACGTTTATTTTTTTTATTTACCGTTTTATTCATTAAATAATGCATTCTCATATTTGAAAATATTAGTTTTTATTTAGTAGGATCAGTTATTATGCTTACATTATCATTTATCAATGAATTACAGAATTGTTCGTGTTTTTTAATATTTTAGTAATTTAACAGTTTAACTATTTTGTTATTATAGATACTGACAAACTGAGTCTACTTAATAATAGATTGGAAACGGTCGAACAAGAACTGTTGAACGCTGAGTTGGACAAAAAATTAGCAGCTATCAATACTGCTAAGATTTCTCAAGTGAGTCTCACGAACCACCAGAGTGAATCAACAAATTATGTTTCATTATAATAATTGGATTTTTTTTTACTTTATAATGTTACTTATACAGGCTCAGTTAATTAATAAATTAAAAGAGGATATAAAAACATTAACAAACGATGTCAAAAATATCGAAGCAATACGGATGGCACTTCCGAGTGGATGCTGGAAGAAAACGAATATAGAAGAATTGCGTTGAGCAAATAGTATCCACCTTGGGATTACACGTTTTACCATTTAGTCGTTAATTTTAAGATAATTATACAATTTTTATAATATTTAAGTCAATTTTATGTGTTCATGAATTCAAAAAGATAGTCATAATATTATGTTATCATCAAAATTTGTTTACGTAAGCGAATTATTCTTTTATGTACGGTAAGCAAGTTCAAATTTTGAGATGGGTGCACATTTTAATATTTTCTAATATAGAACAACACTATGTTCATATATATTTGATTACATTAGTCTAATATTTAAGAACTTTTTTTAGTAACTTGATTTAAAAAAAAACAAATAAAATAACTACATTTCTAATCGACTTTATTTTATATAAAAGTTATTTTTGTTATTAATCCCAACCAATATAAATTCAGTTTTAAACAAATACATTGATATTTTTCCATAGTTTCTAAGTGTCTTAGAATTACTTGTTAAATCTAAGAATGTACCTATGTAAAAGACTTAAGTAATAATTATGCTGTCTTGAGTAGATTTAGATATATATTATAATATTTATGTAAGATTATTTCAATGTGCCAAAGACCAATTTATTATTTATTATCCTACATACTATGTCTTACTTATATTAAAGCTTTTTTCCCTATAATAATGTAAAATAAATAAATAAACGTAATTAGATGTGAAGTACTTTTT